>CM069458.1:25776511-26376511 GCA_035610835.1 Ophiura sarsii
CCCATATAAAATGCAATCACTTTTAAAAACTGAAAAACAATGATTTCACTTATTTAAAAATAAAGCCCTTTATTCGAGCTTTAAAAAAGTGTAATTTTTTTAATTTCAAGAAAAAGCTCTGAAGGAGATAACCCGAACAAATAAATAAAGTATTAAGAGAATGTACATGTACATTGTAGTATACATAGGCCTATAAACCTGCCATGATGTTAATAATTAAAAGGCAACCTACTCAAATCTGAAGGAATAATTAAAGGATAGCCTTGTTTCGTTAAGAGTGTGTTTCTTACTGGGGAAGAAACCGCCAAGAATCGGTAAGTTTTGCCCAGAAACAGCCAGATACCGCTAAGAATCGGTAATTTTGGTAATCCCAAAAACCTTCACAAACCAGGTTTGGAACCGGTAAGAAACGGCAAGAAACCCAGTAGAAACAGAAAGGCGATTAATCTTACCGTTTTGTGCAGTGAACCGTGTTATACACATTGTGAAGCAATCTTTTTCAGGTGGGGTGGCATTGTTTGGTATATTACGAAAGGTCAAATTGTCGTGGCCCATCGACTAGGATCGATAAACTTTAATAGCGGTAACTTTTCGGAGTAGAAACAGGGGGATTAAACACTTTAATTAATGTTAATCTTAGCGGCGTTTACTTTGCAATGCCCAGTGGAAACACGCTCTAGAGTATAAGTGGCTAGACACTTTAACTTGATCCGCATCACGGTTTTTCTTTTTGTTAGCCCTATTTGCATGATATTACCGGTACTCAGGGCCGTGGAACTTTTTTAGAAATTATATAAGACTATAATTATATGAGCCTAAAGTTCGTTCACCCCGGTTTTTCTTTTTTGTTAGCCCTATTTGCATGATATTACCGTACTCAGGGCCGTGGAACTTTTTTTAGAAATTATATAAGACTATAATTATATGAGCCTAAAGTTCGTTCACCCCGGTTTTTCTTTTTTTGTTAGCCCTATTTGCATGATATTACCGTACTCAGGGCCGTGGAACTTTTTTTAGAAATTATATAAGACTATAATTATATGAGCCTAAGTTCGTTTTTTAGGATTATTTGATTTGGGGGGTTTATTTGATACTCTAGCCAGATTATTTGTTTATTTCGAAACGATATGATTTTGCTATTTTTTATTTTGTTCGGGTTTTTTTGTGCGTTAGATTTATTTTCATTCATTATGCTACATATTTATCACATTATCATAAATTCACAACATCAATATATTATATCATTAATCATATAGCATATTAAAAACAATCAAGATCGACATTTATATCACATTGACGAGATTGGTGATATCTCATTAATGAAACAATTGACGAGTAAATACTATTTCACAGATGATTATTAGTAGATTTATTGAGGAGACTGGACACAACTTTATCGTAAGACAACTTTCACACAACTCTATCCTTCGAGATCAGAACTATAACTATAAGTTACAATATCCCTGGTCCATCATAACCCTAACTCCCACGGCTATGTTTTTTGGGGAAAAAGTACAATTTTTTTTTAACCCGAAAAATCACCGAGCACCTTCCGGGGTTCGATCCCGGGACCATCCGCACCCCAGTCTGTGCCCCTATCAACTGAGCTAACTTCCCAGCGCATATGCGGGCACAAACTTCGTGCCCACATATGCCTGCGGTAGGTGACATATGCCTGCGGTAGATTTATTCATTTCTTTTGTAAGATTTTGTATGGTGTAGTGGGGTTAGGGTTATTGATAATGTATGGTCACTGCTTAATTTACATACAGTTTAAGTTTTAAAAGAAGTGTACTCACGTGGGATTTTATATCTTAAAATCTCTGCAAACATTTCACAGATTTTGTATTGAGACAGACGGGTTATCTCATTAGATTTTAAAGAATTTTAGTTGGTTGAAATTGGTTGAGGTAAACATATCTTAATTTTATACTCCGAACAAGATTTGCGATATTTTCTCTTATTAAGATATATTGAATGCCACTATTGAAACGGTCAACACTCTAGTCCTCTGGGCTGAGTCCGACTATCACAAAAGCCACATTTATTGTTGTTGTTGCTAAATTTGTGTAATAATGACATTGTTTTGTCATTATTTCACATTTGATGCTTGAAAAAATAACTGAGAATGTTTTATTTGTCTTTATTAATATCAAGCATTATCGAGTAAAATATTCAATATTGTGTTCGGTTTC
Organism: Ophiura sarsii; assembly: GCA_035610835.1. Classification (NCBI taxonomy): domain Eukaryota; kingdom Metazoa; phylum Echinodermata; class Ophiuroidea; order Amphilepidida; family Ophiuridae; genus Ophiura; species Ophiura sarsii. Next base: position 25,778,707 of record CM069458.1, read on the forward strand.
AAAATGCAGTAACTTTACCAAAAATAATCTCGTAAACGGTACCATGAAATGCATGGTTCTTGTTGCTGATGATAGTGAATAAACACGTCTATTGTCACACACATTGTTTGCCTTCATATTCTGATTAAACATATTTTTGATAATTGTTTTACTTTGAGTACTCCTTTTTTTTACTCACCCAGCTGTACAATTCAAATGCCACACATACATGTATAATAATAAGGAGTGAGAAATGACATCATGAAAACATAGGTGACTAATGATTAAGGAAGGTCACATGACTGACTGACGTCATGAGGGATTATGAGAGATTGGTGGGTGGAGATTATAAGAAAGATTATGGTAGAGTAATTATTAGAGGGAAGACAATAGCATTGTCTTCCTTCCTGGTCTCTTAGAAATTGACCAAGGTTTGTATCTTGGAAACCGACCATGGTAAAGGGTGTTTGACCTGCAGTGCATACCTTGTGAACAATAATGACAACATGATTAGGTTAACATGGGATAAAATACAGCGTGTCCCAAAAAACTGGGTTCAAAAGTTTGCGAGCTTATAACTAAAAAAGTAGGAAACATGGATAGTTTATATTTAGAGATATTAAACGAAATATACTTGACCCTTGAAAATACAACGATTTTAATAGAGCGTGGTCATAACCCATTTGTCCCACTTTCAAGGAAAACCCCGACGTGTAGCAATTGCGCATTGTTTGACTTCATCAATGTTTTGCCTTTGCAACAGTGGCGTAGCTCAGGGGGGGGGGGTGGGGGAGGGGGAAAATGCCCCCCCTGACGAAAAAAACCAATTTGAGCCCCCGCCCCCACCCCCTAAAAAAATAAAGGGGGTGAGAAAAAAAGGAAATAGGAAAAATTTGAGAAAAAGATCGAGGTTATTATAGCCAAATAGAAGGACAAATTGTACATGTAGTACATTTATTGTGCGATTTTTTTTGGACTGTGCGATTTTTTTTTTGGACTGTGCCCCCCCCCCCCCCCCCCCCCCCCCCCCCCCCCCCCCCCCCCTCCCACTTACGTGAAATTCACGAGGTAAGTGACTAGAATTTTTTGGGGGGCAACCTTTTACGAAAATTTTAGAAATCTTGCCCCCCCTGAAAAAAATCCCAGCTACGCCACTGCTTTGCAATAATGCTTCACAAAGACTTGGGCAGTAAACAAAATTATCTTGGTCATATTGCAATAATACAAGTTCATTATTTGAATAAACATTAATAAAAATGTTCTCTGTTATAGTCCGAGTTATTGTTAAGTTCTTTCGGAGAATGAACCCCATGCCGGGAATACTGCACATCATAGGGCACAGTTTCATGCAACGCACGGATGGTTTATTCCTAAAATCGGGACAAATGGGTTCTGACCACGCTCTATTCAAATCTTTGTATTTCAAAAAGTTTACATTGGATTGATCTCCGAATTTACCCAATTAAGGTCAGATATATTTTGTTTGATATCCCTAAATATAAACTATCCACGTTTCCTACTTATTTCGTTATAAGCTCGCAAACTTTTGAACCCAGTTTTTTGGGACACGCTGTGTACATGTATATGATAAATCTCAGATCTCAACACTATTAAACATCATTCGTCAATTCTTAAAAACATGTTATAGCATATAGTGTTATAGCGTGGCGGCTGTTTCACGTACATGTACATTGTTTCACATGTTTAATGTGTTCAAAATTATTGGACGTAACTTGATTTGGAATGTGCATCCATATAGCAATCGCCAACTAGCCAAAATGCAAAAATAAACCCACCAAATCTGCGGTAAAAAAAATAAAATGTGCAAATATTTAGAAAAGGCTTCAAAATGTGGAATCGCACAAAAAGTTGGAATTGCTTTACATACAAGTGAAACTCGTTTTCTCTTTCTTGAGCGAATTTTATTTTGGGGCAACCTTTTCGGTTGAAGTGAAATCTGTCGGTTCACTTGCCTGATGATGGTTTCAGCTGAAGTTTCGCCAATGTGCACGATAAGTTAAATATAGGCGTGATGAATTTTTAACACCTTTTTGAATTACGTACATAATAGGGAATCTACAATATTTCGATATATGAAAATCTCAACATCTTTTTCAAACATTTTTTTGCCTGCTAACTTGGACAATTTTCATATATTATTTTATATTTATTCATTTTTTGCGAACTTACATAGTTTTACGCTTACTTTATTAAAATCCCCGTTATAAAAACTTTCAACCTTGAACGAAATCGCTAGCTGGTATCATCAGATAATAGGAAATATAAATACTCTAGCACGCAGTGAACATGCTGAATGGAGGAGCGCCCACGCGGGCGCGAGCTCATCTTGGATAGCATCCGTGGGTGGGAAGAAGGCCATGTCACTTTCCTTGTTCATCCATCTATATATAAAACGACTCCGAAAAGAGATCATAAATGTATCTTATGAGAAAATCGCACGAGAAAATCTTTTAGCTTAAAATACAAGTTTGGTGACCTCCTCATCAGCCCTGATTTGTATGGTGGGTGGACAGGCAGTGCAGGCCAAAACAAAAGCTAAAAGTGACGTTTGATTGGAGCTTATGGTTGGGCTTTTCTCATCAAATTACGATGCATTTATGACACGTCACCGTCGGTCCCCTTATAGCCGCCTTTCTACTCCCGATTGTTCTGATTGTTCTGATTGTTCTATACATGACACTTTCTTTGTCTACCAGGTGACTGAAACCTTCATCAAGCATGGATCTAGTTCTAGATGTGATGGATCATTACCTCCTGACGCCGTACGTCTACCCGGCATCCTGGGCAGAAGATGACATGACGCGGCAAGCCATCAGCCTCTATTTCATCGTGCTGCTGAGCAATGCCATCCTTTATCTGACTTCGACGACACTGAATTATTGCTTCATCTTTGATAAGGAGCTTATGAAACATCCGCGTTTCTTGAAGGTAAATGGGCCATTCCAGTTGAAATCCATACACCCCCATGCATGCAATGCAGGTAACCCATTTGGAATGTATACTCCTATGGGGGAAATTAAAGGTCATGTTTCCAGGGGTTGTATGGATATCAAAGGGAAAAGCCCAATGAAACTATTTTTCTACTCCATTCCCCGCTCCAATTGGGGGTGACAAAGTCAAAGTTGCAACATGAAGTTATGATAACCATGAAGCGAAAGTCCAATACGATGAGATGGCATATTCACACATAGGGGGAAATGCCCAAGGTTGTCAACATATCACCAACAAGGTTGTCAACATATCACCAACAAGGTTGTCAACATATCACCAACAAGGTTGTCAACATATCACCAACAAGGTTGTCAACATCACCAACAAGGTTGTCAACATATCACCAACAAGGTTGTCAACATATCACCAACAAGGTTGTCAACATATCACCAACAAGGTTGTCAACATATCCCCAACAAGCGACAAGGCTTCAGTTGTCTTAATTGTATTTTTAATGCAATTTGGCGCAACTTGACGTAATTTCATTATGAAACTTGCCGCGCTTTTTTAGCAATCGGATGTAATCATGGTAATTGGGATAAACATCCTGCAACGTTCAGCAATTTTGTATCTTTTGTTTTTGGCATTTTTCTAAAAGTTAAGGTATCGTCAATCGTCCTTATGAATGCAGCCTGTGTGTGACGCAGCTTTGGCGTCAGTTAGTGCTGACGCTCAACATTGATTAATGAAGCATGCCAAAAAACGACAACACAAAATGTCAAATGATTGCCGAACGTTGCAGGGATGTTGATCCCAAACATGAAGTTTCACCCGAATGCTCAAAATACCGCGATACTTGTCCCTATAACTCTTCCAAAAATATGAGTGCAAACGGAACATTGTGCTTTTGTCATAGGCCTATGTATTTGTAGTTCCCTTTTAGGATAGACTACTTCAAAGTTTGTAGCGCAAATCATCGGTTGGATGTATTAGGTTCGTAAATGCATTTGACCATTTTTCAGGAGAAGCAATTTACTGTTTTTGATGTCTTACTTCTTTCTTACAAATGTAACTAGTCCGATTTCACTGTCACTTACGACTCTCTTGCATTCAGCCGACGATTTGTTTTCTCCAGTAATGGGTGTCTTGGGAAAAATAAAGAATACAGACTGATAAAGGTCGTCCGTTTTACGGGTAGATAAGTGAACATCCTGGAGTCCATGATTTTATACAAAGGTTTTCATGTTGCAGCTATGAACAAATTTTGTTTGAAATAACTCTTGGTTCCAATCGTTCTTTGTATTTATACACCTACTATGTGTTGTATCGGTCTCACTATGAGAAAAATATTTTAAAACTCATAGTGAGACCAATACATATTGGGCTTATAAATCATCCAATTGTATCATTATTATGTTTTGGATCCAATATTATCTAACACTTGGACACCGCAAAAACATAATACCGGTAATGGTTGTGCAATCGTTCTTCGTATGAAAAAGAAAAGTCAGTTTTTTATGTGTTCAGCTTATTTTACAATAATTGTAAAATAAGCTGAACACATAAAAAACTGACATTGGACCTTAGATGAGCTTAGCGCTTTGAGCTTGATATGTGACATTTGACCTTATTCCCGCTTCAATCCAAAACACTATTAAAAGCTCATCGCGCTTTAGCGTTTCCTTTAGCTCACTGGCTCATGCTTTTGTATATACGAGGGGTATCAACAAATTCTTGACATCACCCAGAAGTGAAGGAGTCAGAAACTTTTTTTGTTATGTGACCCTTGAGACATCTTTAAAAAGTCCCTGTGCAAAGTCACACATCTCTCCCACTATTTATTACCTGTCCACAGACCACTATTGTAGAGAATCTCAGATTGACCGTCATTGATTGATCCTCAGATTGCGTTATTCCCAAAACAGCACGATAACTAGTTTAAAGTGTTGACAGAAAGGGGTCAAAGGTCATTACAAACAAGCTTGGTGACAATAATCTTGTGGGTAACATCGTGTACGTAGATTGACCTCTAATGACCCCTACATGACCTTTGACCCCTTTCTGTTAACACTTATTGCTGTTTTGGGATTAACGCGATCTGAGGCAATCTGAGGATCAATCAATGTCGGCCAATCTGAGGAGCTCTACAATGGAGGTCTGTGGACAGGTAATAAATAGTGGGAGAGATGTGTGACTTTGCACAGTGACTTTTTAAAGATGTATGAAGGGTCACATAACAAACAAACAAAAGTGTCTGACTCATTCACTTCAGGGTGATGTCAAGAACTTTTTGATACCCCCTCGTATGTATGTACCATATGTACCGATGGTGAATTGGTGAAACCCTGCAGGCGGCCGGAAAAATCTCTTAATCTGCCCATTGTTTAGACTTAACTCTTGAATAAATAGCGCACTCTATAACAGTTGCGACACGCGACTGAAGATAGCAACTTATTCTGATAGACTTGGTATATACTGAAGATAACAACTTAGTACCCTGATAGACTTGCTATCTAATGAAGATAGCAACTTACTCTGATATAATTGCTATCTACTAAAGATAGCAACTTACTCTAATATACTTGATATCAATTGAAGATAGCAATTTACTCTGATAGGCTTGCTATCTACTGAAGATAGTAAATTATTCTGATAAACTTTCTATCTACTGAAGATAGCAACGTATTCTGATAGACTTGCTATCTACTGAAGTTAGCAACGTATTCTGATATACTTGGTATTTATTCTGATATACTTGGTATCAATTGAGATAGCTGATAGCAACTTATTCTGATAGACTTGGTATCAATTGACGATAGCAATTTACTCTGATAGACTTGCTATCTACTGAAGATAGTAAATTATTCTGATAGATTGCTATCTACTGAAGATAGCAACTTACCCTGATAAACTTTCTATCTACTGAAGATAGCAACGTATTCTGATAGACTTGGTATCGATTGAAGATAGCAATGTACTATCTACTGAAGATAGCAACTTACTCTGATATACTTGCTATCTACTGAAGATAGCAACTTATTCTGATAGACTTGGTATCAATTGAAGATAGCAATTTACTCTGATAGGCTTGCTATCTACTGAAGATAGTAAATTATTCTGATAGATTGCTATCTACTGAAGATAGCAACTTACCCTGATAAACTTTCTATCTACTGAAGATAGCAACGTATTCTGATAGACTTGGTATCGATTGAAGATAGCAATGTACTATCTACTGAAGATAGCAACTTACTCTGATATACTTGCTATCTACTGAAGATAGCAACTTATTCTGATAGACTTGGTATCAATTGAAGATAGCAATTTACTCTGATAGGCTTGCTATCTACTGAAGATAGTAAATTATTCTGATAAACTTTCTATCTACTGAAGATAGCAACGTATTCTGATAGACTTGCTATCTACTGAAGTTAGCAACGTATTCTGATATACTTGGTATTTATTCTGATATACTTGGTATCAATTGAGATAGCTGATAGCAACTTATTCTGATAGACTTGGTATCAATTGACGATAGCAATTTACTCTGATAGACTTGCTATCTACTGAAGATAGTAAATTATTCTGATAGATTGCTATCTACTGAAGATAGCAACTTACCCTGATAAACTTTCTATCTACTGAAGATAGCAACGTATTCTGATAGACTTGGTATCGATTGAAGATAGCAATGTACTATCTACTGAAGATAGCAACTTACTCTGATAGATTTGCTATCTATTGAAGATAGCAACTTAACCTGATAGACTTGCTATCTACTGAAGATAGCAACTTATTCTGATAGACTTGGTATCAATTGAAGATAGCAATTTACTCTGATATACTTGCTATCTACTGAAGATATAGTAACTTATTCTGATAGACTTGATGTCTACTGAAGATAGCAACTTACTGAGTCACTTGTTATCTACTGAAGATAGCAACTTACTTTGATAGACTTGGTGTCTACTGAAGATAGCAACTTACCCTGATAGACTTTCTATCTACTAAAAAAATATGACAGTGACTATAGTATACGAAGGTCCCGGGTTCAATTCACGATCAAGGACATTAATTTTCATTCATATCTCTAGCGGTGACACGATTGATTACTAACATCACTCCAACCTTCTTGGTAACTTGGTTGCTTTGAATACCGTCTGTTTGAATGATACTTTTCCAGTGATTGAAGATTTTTTTCTCTTTTCTTAAATTTTCAGAACCAAATAAGGCGAGAAATAAGCCAGTCTATGTTGTTTATGATGCCGTCCTTGACTATGTTCATCTTTCCATTATATTTGTTGGAGGTCAGAGGTTACAGCAGACTTCACATGGACAGTGTATCCGATTCTCTATTAGGTAATTGATTGAAATCCTCTTTTTTGTTCATCTCATGCTCATCAGTCATATTGGGCTATTCCAGACAAAAAGTGCACCCCCTCTATTGAAGATGGGGATGACGTCTAACCTCCCCCCCCCCAACCCCCACCACACACATACACACACACCCAACACCCCAAGGTTGATTTATAATCATAACCCTCCTAAACCATTCCCGTGGGTGGCTACCTCTATTGCACCCTATAGAGGAACGAAATATTAGTTCAAAATAAATCTGGAATTCCAGGGGTTAAGGGTATGGGAATTGGGCTCAGAGGAATAGTAATAATGAAAATGTGTTTGGAATTCCGGGAACGTAGTGAAAATGTGTTCGGAATTCCGGGAAATTTCCGAAACAAGTCTGGAATTCCGAATTCCTCTATAGGGAGGATGTGCGTTTGTTTCTGGAATAGCCCATGTAGCTATCGACGCAACAGTTACGAACCACGTACGATGGTTATAACCATTTTCTACGGGCAAAAACGGACCGTCTTTTGTTGGGTCGAATTTTTCCTCTCGAAATGTCGTAATGACACCAACCAATCACAAATAGGCCCATCTGTTGAATATTTACCGTTTTGGGGCCTATCATAAAAAAATAGGACGTTATTCATTTGCACGTGATTTCTCCCCACACAAAAAACATGGTCGGTCGGGCCCATATAGCCTAGAACTAGAAACTTCTTTTTTCGTTACATCAATATATTTTCTTCATTTTTACCACACAGGGTTATTTTCAATCCCTCTCAACGTCATTGTTTTACTCGTGTTCAGCGATTTTCTCGAGTACTGGATCCACCGAGGTATGCATCATCCCCTAGTCTACCGCTACATACACAAGACACATCACACGTGGAAAGTGCCTTCGCCTTTCGCAAGCCATGCACTGAGCCCAATTGACGCAGTTCTGGAAGCTCTGCCCTACCATATCTTACCATTCATTTTCCCGATTCACAAAATTCTGTATCTTGCATTTATGGCATTTGTTGCCATCTGGGCTGTGAGCATACACGACGGTGATTTTCGGGTACCCGAGGTTTTACAACCCTACATCAATGGCTCGGCTCACCACGCCGCTCATCATCTCTATTATAACTACAACTACGGTAATTTCTTTACATTCTGGGATCGTGTGTGTGGATCATATCGGACTCCGGCGATATATGCAGGAAACTCACCCAGTGAAGAAGTTACACAGTTACAATACAGCCAATTAAAGAGGCAAAAGATGAACAATAATGGTGTCAATGCCGACAGCTCCTCAAAACTAACCACAACCAGTTTCCAACATCTTAGACAAAGGGAACCTTGATTGTAATAATTAAAAAGTAATAACCTAGTTCATACATATAGGGGAATATGGGGCAACTGGACCGTGGGGCAAGTGGTCCGAAATGAAGAATTTTGTAATTGTATGGGCATACTGCTTTCTTTTGAACAGTACGACTTTTGTTGAAACTTGACATATGATCCTTACCTTCTACAATCCAAAACATTTGGAACTTTGGGGTATTTACACATGTGATATTCTCCAGATCTTTGAAGCCTCCTCCTTGAGTGACTGATTGAAAATTCACAGATAGTATGGGTGATATATGAAGATGGGTTTATATCATTCTTAATGTACTTTATATGCTTAATAGATATGCAACAGTAAATATACATGCAGTACAGTCGTCTTAAGATGCTAGGTGCATATTGCATTTGATGGGTGCTATATTGTAGTCTGTTTAAGGACTTTCCGAAATATGATTAAAACCATTGTAGTTGAAATGACCGTAAAATGGCGCATATTGCTAAATTGGGACATTGGTGGTTTGGATTTGCGATCAATATTATCATTTAAAGAATGCTTCAATTTAAATCATTATCACGGGTATTCATATTGTAGAGTTATTAGTTTATGAATTTGCAAATAACAAAGTACACCATTTCTTATTTTATCTAAAGACACTCGTCTATTTGTAGGACCCGAACGCCGTAATGCTTGCGAATTCAAAGATACTCGCTGGCTACAGAAATTTGTGTAATGGCTAAAAACAAAAATGCAGTTTTGCCTTTTTTCTGAAATGTATTTGAGTTATTGATAATTATGACAAATGGTAGTATGTTTTAAAACATTTTGGCGTAACATTTATTACGTCGCAGGCGTGTTTGAATAATGTTTCATCTCGACAAAGTGCTAAGTCATTTGTTGGGGCAAGTGGTCCGAATGGGTATGGGGCAACTGGTCCGCCTGCAAAAACTTAATCAAAATTGTAAAATTCATTTTGAAAATTAGTTGTTAGTGTCAATAAAACATGACTCGGTATTGAAACGTGAATAGAATATGAAATAATTCACATTCTTTCTAGTTCTTAGACATTTTGGGGCATTTTGGATCTAATACCACTATTTCTGCTATTGAAGGATTACAATATGACATGAAATTGCTTTAGAATGGTTTAAAACCGCGGTATTATGAATTACATCTTTATTATATTTTGAATGGTGTCTGTAAAGGTATTTGCAATGACGAAATATCATGATTTATGTATAGGGTGTTCAGTAATTGATGTCCCACCCATTGAAATCCTTACACATAATTTCAAGACATGCTTCAAATTGGATCGGATTTATTTCAAATTGTTAGGTTTGATAAAAAAAAAAATTAAAAAAAATCATAACCAGGTCAAAGGTCAAGAAGGGGTCACTAGGGGTCATTGACCTTTACAGGGGTAAAATTGAAGACATGCTCCGATTTTGACCGGACTTGTTTCATTTTGTGCGCATTGATAAGCTAAGCAAAAAAGTCAATTATCATAACTAGGTCAAAGGTCAAGAAAGGGTCACTAGGGGTCAAAATGTGTCAACTTCCGGAAGTACAGGTATAATTAATTTCTGCTGATTTACAAAAATATGCATAAAAACACGAAAACTATGTCGATTTTGATGCTTTAAACGCCACTAGCAAGATTTAGCATTCAGGCAGCCTATTAAACATGGTTTGTTTACACATTCCCTTCTCTACTCCAGTAATGACTACTATTGCCTCATGCGGGGTGGGACATCAATTACTGAACACCCTATATTTTATCCACTGCATTTTGTGTATATTAACCTTTGGGTCATCATTGTCATATTGACTAACTTCCCCTGTAACATGAAAAGCTGGCTAAATATCAAGATGGTTTATTATAAGTACTAAATGATGATTATAAGTAAATAAAATCATTAAAGAAAGGGGTATATATAGACAAATGTATGGGGCATCTGAATATCACAACCATGTAACCATTTAACTAGGTTCATACCGTTTTATCTAATAAATGTGCAGTCGAAAATTTCGCTTGCTTTGTACATCATTAGTATACTGCTATTTGCGCGTTAACCACGAAAACTGTATAAAACATGGGTTTCATGAGACATGTATCCTTTTTACATGTTAAATAATATGGAAATGAGTTTGTATAGAAAATACTGCCTAGTTTCCGTGTTGTCATTCACTGATTTCTGTGTATTCTAACCGTTGGAACATATAGGACCAGTTGCCCCAATGATGGGGTAACTGGTCCGTGCCAAGTAAAGTTTTTAGTTAGTGGTAATTGGTCTTTTCTTTAGATATTTTTTAACATTGATTATATGTTATATGTAAACAGTTACATGGGTGATATTTTCATAGCAATTCCATAAATATTTACACGAGCTTTAATATTTTATATCATGAAATATGCTTAACCGGACCAGTTGCCCCATCCTCCCCTATATTTACTGGTCATTTCAGTGGCGGGTGTGTATCACGTGACTTAAAGGTGTACTAAGAGATGTTTAAGATTTATTTTTTTACAAAATGTACTTAATATTAAAGATAATCATTATAATTGGCAATTATGGTTGTTTCTACTCACAAAAAAAAAGCAGCACAACTTTTTATAACGTCCTCTATGTAATATCGTATGTAATTTGAATCAAAAAGAAAAATAGCGTAACGCTGTTTACCATAAAGGCTGTCCTAGCCGTGGATGGAATATTTTGAAACGACGTTTTATTGCACAAAGACGGCTGATAGCTGTAAGTTTGTGTATGTAATACAATTATAAAAATGTAAAAATCCCGGTTTTGATCCTAATTGAGAGCGCAGCCTTCAACGCATTTCTTAGTACCCCTTGAAGAACTGAGGACGGAACTGGTGGTAGACGGGGTAGTTTTGGCCGAATTGTCAAGAAAACACTAGAGTCAGTTTAAAGAAACTAAAACAAGATTTGCAATGTATATCTCATGTCTGTATTGGTCGGCAGCATCAAGGAATACAAACTAATGTTTTACAAATGAGCAATAACTCCAACACCCCCCCCCCCCCCCCCCCCCACACACACACCCACACTATGAAAAAACCAGCCACCGCGCCACTGTTTTTTAATCATGGTAGAGTTAGCATTGGAGCTTTGAATTTGATCAAGAAATCGTCAGTGTAGTGGTACAAGGTTGAAGCTGCACGCGTACGGGCTATGTGATCACGTTGCACGAATACGACGATACTTGTCACGATAGTTTGACCAGCCTCCAAAGCCTTAAGGCCTCCCCATACTCCACCAACGCTGCAACGCTTGCGCTCTGACACATGCGTATTACTAGTGCCCATTACAAAACCAAAACAACGCTCGATCGGGAAAGCGTTTTCCGATAATTCGATCAGCCTACGCTTTGGGTGAAAGCGGCGAACGCTCGGGGCAACGCTGAAGTTGAATTCAGGTCAACTTTGTAGCGTTGACGCTGTCCACGGACCAATCAGCAAGCAGGACACTTAGCCGGACTTTTGACGTCACACATATTTTCTTGAGCTCCCATTCATGAAAATACAGCCGAAATAGGCAAATCCCAGGCAAATCAGGCTATTTTTGCTGATGGAATGATATTGTGTATGTCAAGGTATGTTTATACAGTAGGCCTACGCAAGTTTGTTGCGATGTTGATGCCTGTGATGTGCTAAAAATACAAATTTACGGCGTTTTGTGAGGTAGTTTGGTCGTCTGTTCGCCAGAACACCATAGGCCCCGCCCACAGCGTTGACGCATTTGCTAATTTGGTCGAGCGTTGACCAACGCTAGCGTTCGGCGTTGATTCCCGATGAGCGGCAGAGCGTTGGTACATTTTGTGACAAGCGTAGCGTGACAACGCTTGCGCTCAGCGTTGCAGCGTTGGTGGAGTATGGGGAGGCCTTTACCGCAGCGAATGAATACAGCCTAAGGACCCCGCGGGCGAGCTGAAGACAACAAGCGCACTGTGCATCATATGCGTGCGGTCCCAATCACGCGCGTGTGGCAATACTCGCGCACGTACGCTTGGAATACCTGTGCGCGCGGAGAATATACATGAACAACTAGCGGACTTCTGCAGTCCACACAGTACATGACCCTCCATTTAACACGGGAAATCAACTACCACTTTTAGCCAAAATAACACTTCGGGCCACCTCACTGGAACGGGTGACAATCAAACCTACTGTCTCGGACGGATTTTAAATATACATGGTTTCCTCTTTCATATAAATATTTCATTTTATAAATCCCATAAGTGGAAAAGCTTGTCATTTTGAGTTGAAAATGTGGTAAATCAATCAAAATATCGCTTTTTCAATGTACGTCAGCACCATTTTCTACGGAGGTCAACACTAAATTAACCACGTCGGTAGACTGTGTGCTATTTTTATCTGTCTCGGATGGATATTAAATATTCAAGTGTTTAGCAACAAAATGATATAAGGCTTGATGATTGGTTCATGGGAAAAGCTTGACATTTGACCATCAAATCATGCATCTTTTTACTGAAAATGAGCTTCCGGTGACCCAATCGATATCAATCGATACAGTGACTGCAGTGATATACCAAGTTTGTATACAATAACAGTGACTGCGTGTACTGTGTGTAGGTTGAGCGCGTTCATCCTTGACAAAGGCCGTCAATTACCTTGTGTATTGACTGTATAGGTAGGCCTAATTGATTTAATGTCCATTTCAGGGGTAAACTTGTTCATATCTCGCCAATTTTGAACTGATTAAACTATATAAGCTGTGCGAAACCCTTTTCATCCAGAGCTGAGATCCTTTTCGCCCAGATATCTGGGCATATAGGTTGGTATTCACGCAGCAAGGGGTGATTTTCCTGTTAAGTGAATGAACTGAATTATTTTTTTGGGTAGTCATGATTTTAATGTAAAAAATGGGAGAATTATGGTTATGTCACATCAGATCGCCATTCGAACGAGGCAAAACGGTGAAGTATTTCGGAAGTTATCGAAAATAAATAAAGTTATGGAAATAATACCAGGGTTCCGTATCAGGTGGTGTAGTGGTGTTTAATTGGGTTCCGGGAATTCCGTTGAAGCCCAGAGAATATACAGTCGTAACTTTGCGTTCATTGGTTCATACAATGAAACTTTGCCTTTGCAAAGACTAACATATTTGCATAAACTAGAGCGGTTCTCGGGTTTCGCGGTTTGTGGGTTTCGCGGTGTATAACGGATTTGGTGGCTGTCAATCGGGTGTTTATTGATTGAGTGAGCAATGTCCGGGAGATCAGCTTGTTGCAGTTTCTCAATATTATACATGTTCGGGTCTTACCAGAACCATGAAGCACGGGGGGAGATTGACAACCAGCGTCCGAATTAAGGAAAAAAAATTGGTTGCCCGCCGGGCAACCAAGCAGGAAATTATGGTTGCCCGGCAGATTTTGTGGTTGCCCGTTCTGTAAAATATTTAAATGCATGTGTTAAGTGTTTCACTTCTTGTAAAAAAATTGGTTGCCCACCGGGCAACCAAATAAGTACATTTTGGTTGCCCGGTGCTAATTTTGGGTGTCCCGGGCAACCGGGCAACCACTTAACGCGAACGCTGTTGACAACATGGATTGAGCACAAATATATATACAATAAATGAATGAATATGAGGTAATCACCCATAATTCAATTCGTCAATATTTTTCTTAAGTACATCTTCTTCTACAGTCTACATTTGTTGTATGGGTGATTCATCAATGGCGAGGGAGAATTGTGACATGAACATTTTAGGTTACACATGTGTATATATTTTGGTTGAATCGAATAATGCTATTGAATTAAATTTGAAGAATTTGGAAATCGGGAAATCCGTAGAGCACCTTCCTATATGTAAATTGAATTTCGCTTTGTAAATGTGGACACCATAATTAATTTAAGGATTGCAAAGGACATGGGACTTGATTATGTATAATTTGATGATTGGGTCTTTTGGCAATAAACCATGAAATCATACTTGCTCGAAGGCATGAAGTTGAAAGGTATAAACACGATATTCCTGATAGTCTTCTATTTCGAAACGGGATACCTCTTCTAAATTACAGTTTAAAATGGGGGGGGGGGGGTATTTAGTACAAGTTATGTTCAAATTAATATAGTGTGGGTTTAACAGACACCTCACCATAGTAAAACAAATTCACGCAATGATAATTTTTTTTAAAAATATTTTAACCGAGACATTTGTGTCCATATTATTTTCGGTAGCTGATACCGTGATCCAAATTAGAAAAATGCGTGTGACCAGGAACAATCACTCGGACGTAACATAACTATGTATTATTAAGTAAGGGGAAAAGAATCAGAAAATATAGGCGCGAATCGTGAGCCCACACTTCAGGATAACATGTCTAAAAGTAACTGAAGAAAATACATGATGTTAGTGCCACAGATCCCCTCGTAGACCCATCCACAACGGACCCGTCCGTGTTACTAAGCTAATGGGGCCCTCACATGTATCCGTGTGAGCTGAGCGGCCCCTTACCGTGTGAAAAATGGGTGCGGACGGCGGCACACACGGTGGGCCGTTTCCCGTCCGTTGAACACGTTCAGGGGACTTTGCCGGCCACCGGAGTTTTGAACATGCTCAAAACTCCTGGCGAGTGAATAAAAGCGGCGGCGAACGATGAGAGCCCGGTACCGTATGAAGACGGTATAAGGACGGCGCACCCGTTCGCACCCGTTTCGCACCCGTTTCGCACCCGTTTCGCGCCCATTCGCAGGGCGGTGGTGGACGGTGGTGGACGTCGACCATCTTAGCGACGGACTGCGAATGGCCGCATGCAGCCTAGTAACCGTTCGCGGAACGGACTCTCAGCAGGCATGTTGCAACTCTCTAAATGTAAAAGAGCTAAAACTCACTCTTTCGAGAGCTCTAGGAGGAACAGCTCTTTTTTTGGAGTGAAGTTCACTCTTAAAAGAGCGATTTTCACTCTAAAAAGAGTTAAAATCACTCTGAAAAAGTGGAAATCACTCTTAAAAGAGTGACAAATCACTCTGAAAAGAGTAAACTTCACTTTTTAAAAGAGCCGTCCCTCCTAAAGCTCTCGAAAGAGTGAGGTTTAGCTCTTTTACATTTAGAGAGTATTATAGATGTTGGTCGTACGAATTCCGGAATGCAAATGAAGCGGCGACTTGAGCGCTCAGCTTGAAAAGGGCGGTTTGATGATGTAATCAAGACGTTTCGGCCGGTACCCAGGCGTTTCGACCGGTTAGGAACCGGTATGGAGGTGGTATGCACACGGTGAGGACACGGTGAGAACGGTAAGCTAGCACTGTATGAGGCCGGTGATCCCGGGACAAGGCCGGTGAGAACCCGGGACAGACCCGGTGTAGAACGGTATGGACCGAGGACCCGGTGAGGAGGTGTTATGCACCCGGTAAGAACGATAAGCTAAAAATGTATGAGGACGGTGAGCCCGGTGAGCCCGGTACCCGACCGGTGAGGACCCGGTATAGACCCTGTATATAACGTTATGGACCCGCCCAGATAACAGCTAACAATATTGGCCCAATATTGATTTTTCATTGGCCGAATATTGGCTTACAATATTGGCATAATATTATTTGGCCATTGGCCCAAGCTTGGCCCAATATTGGCACTCGCCAATGAGTGCCAATATTGGGCCAATACTAGGCCAATATTGGCATTTGCCAATGAGTGCCAATATTGGGCCAATACTGGGCCAATATTGGAACTCGCCAATGAGTGCCAATATTGGGCCAATACTGGGCCAATATAACATAACAATATTGGCCCAATATTGATTTTTCATTGGCCCAATATTGGCTTACAATATTGGCATAATATTATTTGGCCATTGGCCCAAGCTTGGCCCAATATTGGCACTCGCCAATGAGTGCCAATATTGGGCCAATACTAGGCCAATATTGGCATTTGCCAATGAGTGCCAATATTGGGCCAATACTGGGCCAATATTGGAACTCGCCAATGAGTGCCAATATTGGGCCAATACTGGGCCAATATAACATAACAATATTGGCCCAATATTGATTTTTCATTGGCCCAATATTGGCTTACAATATTGGCATAATATTATTTGGCCATTGGCCCAAGCTTGGCCCAATATTGGCACTCGCCAATGAGGGCCAATATTGGCCAATATTGGGCGATCTTGGAGAAATGTTAGGTAGGAAGCCAGGTGGCCAGGACCAATTTGGCCAAGGGCAAGCCTAGGACAAGGGAACAAATCTTCAAGGGACAGGACAAGGCACAAGATCCTAGCCAAAAGGCCGGGAAGCGATAACTCTTAACAGCGGCCGCCTTTTTTTAGACCACGTCATAATTTGAATATCAAATCAATGGTGTTATTTCCCGCCCCTGGTATATTGCGCCCATTATTGGACCAATATTGGTTGCCAACATGATGCCAATTGAAGAGCGCCAATGTAAAACCAATATTGGTCCAATATTGGTGACCAAGAGAGTACCAACCGTGCCAATGCCATTGGCACTCACTTGGTCACCAATATTGGTCCAATATTGGTTGCCAACATGATGCCAATTGACGAGCGCCAATGTAAAACCAATATTGGTGACCAAGAGAGTGCCAATGGCATTGGCACGGTTGGTACTCTCTTGGTCACCAATACCTTTAGTGTTTTTTATTTTCATTTTTTTTATCAATTACTTGTTTGTTGTCGGGTTTGTTTGTTTGTTTGTTATTATTTATCTATATATTGATCATTTCCTTTTGGCCTTTATTTTTTTCGTTAATCATTTCAAAGTTGTTTCTCTTTCTCACTGATCCCGTCTTTTGCATCCCTCAATATTGCGCACGGGGGGGGGGGGGGGGGGGGGGGGGGGGGTGGCGGTGACCGTTTACCGTTAATCACAGAAATCAATATATCTTCCCAACGGAAGGTAGCACAGTCATAATTCTGGTGTCAAATGAAAGCTTAGGCAATTACCTTTCCAACGATATATCACACGTCCGCATTTTTCGTCAAAAGAAATCAATTATGTTTTACCGCGGCGCGAGAAAACTCGCATTGCTGTTGTTATGCGACCCATGTGACGCGCATCCTGAACAAATATCCTTTCCGAAAATGTAAAAAAAATAATGGGTAAAATTTGTCAGTACATAAGCCTTGTGCGCGCCAACGCGTGGTAAATTTGACTTTTAAACAACGGATCTTGAATCGCCACTACATCATCTTAAATTGCCCTTGAAGCCGAGAATGGCGCACGATACAAAAGTTCGGGTCGAAAAAAACACAAAGGTTAACCCCTTGCAGTTTTTTTCACATGGAAAACCAACCCTCTTGGAATCAAACTAAACTCCGCGAAATGAAAGAGTAGGCCTAGGTGATCACAGATCCGTTGAAAAACATATACATATGCATAGCGTAACGTAACTACAAGCCGCGCGCAACGTGACACCCAATACGCAGGCAAAAAAACACATGCGCGTCAACTACTCACATTAAAAGCAACACTCCAGGAAGCCAAAAAACGCATCCGCAAAAACGACACGCGTCACGTTCTCGCCACTGGAGGCAGACCGTGTCTCCGCAGTGCAAACTGTACAGAAGACCTACAAAACGTTGATTTGAATAGGGAGCGGTCACTGTAAACATGCTCCTGTGTTAAAGTACACGTAGGCCTATTCGTGACAACGGACAATACCGCTCGGCCATGCAGTTATCTGGCAAAGCAAGCGTCTTGTTTTGTCTTTCATGGTAGTGTTGTCGAAAATGAAAAGTGTAAACTGTCAACAGTTTACCATTCAGAAAAATGGTTCAAAACAAGCAATATTTTGCATTATAGACCCCGTTTTAGTGTTCGTGATGTCCGTCGTCAACATGAACTATACCAATTCAAATATTTGAATGCCGAAATAATGTCTAGTAACGACTAATGCGACATTATGTTTGCATTAAATCATTCCAGTTGGTATAATTGATGTAAATGAACATTGCGGCCACTAAGACGGGGTATTATAATGATGCCAAAATAGCTTACTTTGAACCACTTTTTCTGAATGTTAAACTGTGGTAAACTGTGACAGTTTACACTTTTCATTTTCTACAATACTACTATGAAAGACAAAACAAGACGCTTGATTTGCCAGATAGCTACATGGCCTAGTGGTCTAATCCCTTGTCACTCTTGACTAAAACTCCAATTGAGATCGTGGATTGTGGGTTCAAGACCCACGGGCAGCGTGTTTTTATACCTTTAGTGTTTTTTATTTTCAGTTTTTTTTATCAATTACTTGTTTGTTGTCGGGTTTGTTTGTTTGTTTGTTATTATTTATCTATATATTGATCATTTCCTTTTTGGCTTCATTTTTTTCGTTAATCATTTCAAAGTTGTTTCTCTTTCTCACTCATCCCGTCTTTTGCATCCCTCAATATTGCGCGCACGGGGTGGGGGGTGGCGGTGACCGTTTACCGTTAATCACATAAATCAATATATCTTCCCAACGGAAAGTCGCACAGTCATAATTCTGGTGTCAAATGAAAGCTTAGGCAATTACCTTTCCAACGATATATCACACGTCCGCATTTTTCGTCAAATGAAATCAATTATGTTTTACCGCGGCGCGAGAAAACTCGCATTGCTGTTGTTATGCGAGTGTGGGGGGGGGGGGGGTGGGTGGGGTGGCGGTGACCGTTTGTTTACCGTTGAATTAAATGATGACAAGACTGAAGTTCTTCATATTTCATCCCGTTTTAGGAACAATTCTACGATTTCATCAGTAAAAATCAATGATTCTCATATTGAGCCAGCTTCCAATGCCCGCAACCTTGGCATTATCCTTCAAAACGATCTTATGATGATGGATGTTCATGTCAACAACATTTGTCGTGCGGCTTCTCATGCTCTTTATAAGATAGGTCAAATCCGGTGTTATCTCGATCAGCCAACAACTGAGAGGCTTATTCATGCTTTTGTGACTTGCCGACTTGATAACTGCAATAGTTTACTATATGCCCTCCCTGATACGCAAATCTCAAAACTTCAACGGATTCAAAACTCAGCTGCTCGACTTGTTACTCTGTCTAAGATTCGCTGTCACATTTCTCCCGTCCTTCGTGACTTAGATTGGCTACCGATCAGATCCCGCATTATTTACAAGATTCTTCTAATAACATTTAAATGTACTCGTACTTTAGCTCCTATGTATCTACAAGATCTTATTCAACAATACGAGCCCACTCGCAATCTTCGTTCTGCAGTGTCTCAAAATATCTTCTTGCGCATGTTTCTTCACCTTCTACTTCATATGGTCGCCGTTCTTTTCAAGATGCTTCTGCTGAACTTTGGAACAATTTACCACACTGAAAGCCAAACTGGAGTCAGGGTTACTCTATAAAGGGAGTCCAGCCTACATGTGACTCTATGTCAATATTGACTCTGTTTGAAGAGTCACATGACTCCCTTGGAGAGTCAACATTTACTGACTCCTTTGGAGAGTCATGATGCATGACTCTTGAAGGGAGTCTTGTGACTCTTCAAATGGAGTCAATATTGACATAGAGTCACATGTAGGCTGGACTCCCTTTCGAGAGTAATAATGACTCCAACTGGTTAAATAGAGTCACCGTGACTCCAGGTAGGAATAAGACACTGAGAACTGGAGGTGGGGGGGGGGGGGGGGGGGGGGGGGGGGGCGGCTTTAAGGTAATTGGTTCTTTGATGTTTATGTTCTTGCTCAATGTATTTGCATTTACTTAGTGAGCAATCACTTCCCTTTCTTAACCAGTGAGAAATATGCATATATCAATATACATTCAACGGTGTTAAATTAAGGTATCGACTTAATTCAAATAAATTAATAGGTTTAAATAAATAAAATGTGCAAATTAGCTCATTAGCATAATTGAAATGGTATACACGAGCATCGGGGCTAATTTTTGTACCATTGCAATTATGCTAATGAGCGATTTGTGCATTTTACTCGGCTAATATAAGACCAGGTAAAATATGCAAATTAGCTCCAGAGAGTCAAGATGACTCCTTTGGAGAGTCATGGGCGATGACTCTTTCCGACGGCTAGGATGACTCCCTTAGAGAGTCAGGATGACTCCCTTGGAGAGTCAGGATGACTCCCTTGGAGAGTCAGGATGACTCCTTTGGAGAGTCAGGATGACTCCTTTGAAGAGTCAGGATGACTCCTTTGGAGAGTCATGGCCGATGACTCTTTCCGACGGCTAGGATGACTCCTTTGGGGAGTCAGGACGACTCCTTTGGAGAGTCAAGATTACTCCTTTGAAGAGTCAGGATGACTCCTTTGGAGAGTCATGGCCGATTTACTCCATTTCAAGAGTCACTTGACTCCAGTTTGGCTTTCAGTGCATATCATGTTAAATCCGCCAAAACTCTTGAACAGTTCAAATCATTGCTAAACACTTACCTATTTAATGTTAATGTTTAATTTCTTTTTGTTTCGTCTTTTGTTACTCATGTTACTGTGTGTTTTTGTTTTTGTTTTGTTTTTGTTTGTGATAGCGCATAGGGACTTAATTGTGTTATGCGCTCAATAAGTATGGTTTTATTATCATTATTATTATTATTATTATTGAGTTATTAGGCTTTGAGCATTATCACATGTATTTTTTGTCAAATGTATGCATGTCTTGTCTTGTTGTATACTGTACAAATCGCCTGGAAGTGGCTATCAACGTACAGTCATGCATCGCTGCGCATTTATTTAATTTAAAAAATAGTTTTTGCTGCCGTTGATCACAGCCAGTATAGTCCAGGCTAGGAACAATGGTAATTTGCATGAACCTTGTTTTATGATATATACGGTGTTTTTTTGCTTTTTCTAGTCAATATTTAGGTGCTGAACCAGAATCGAGTGGGTGCCAGTTGTAAAACCTTGAGCGTTTTCAGGAATTGCTAAAATGAAAAATGGCTGCCATTATACCATAAAATAGGTGTTTTATCCATATGATTGATTGTTTTGAACACTGTTACTTGTGAATTGTAATGGTTTCACTGTGTTATAAAAGTGTGAGTATATCATATACATGAAATATTCACGGAACATTATGAAATCCAAGATGGCCACCATAGTGTTAGCCCATACACATCTGTCCGTTTATGTTTTACAAACTAATGAGGGATACAGTAAAATAGGACACTTGCATAGACGGTCATTAGTTCAAATCTTGCTCCAGACGACATACCTGGATGGATGACAATGACAATACCTTGGATCAATATTTGTTTAACAGGTGATTTGTGTACTATTGTGTATAGATATGGAGGATGATTTGAACTAGTCTCTCTTTTTCTATAGTGAAACAAGCACCATTACAATGTACAATAACAAGCAAGTACGTAAGTTGTATTACCTTCGCAGCATGCAACGTCTACACCCCTCAGTATAGACACATTTTATGAAGGGGGAACATGTTATGTATCACCGACGATGGTCTTTGGAATGGTATCTGGTCAGATCTCCTTATCGAGACCAGCTACATGCGATATGGGAAAGGATCGACTATCTGGTATCATTGGCTCTACACTGAATGAATCCACTCTTGCCATATGGGCCTTGTCCCACAGCATCTTTGGACAATTAAGGAATGATCTCGAGGAAATGCAAGATGGTCAAAGTTCAGAGCGTGGTTTCTTGTTCAACACGTGTCAAGGCAGATGCTGCCGACAGAATCAAAATACGTGAGGCATTATCGACATGCATTGACATATTTGACGACGAGTCAGACCCAATAGGTGTTGTAAACATCTATTCAGGACAGGTTTTCGATGATACGACTGTAAATGCTGACGATTCTCTCAATATTGGTAACAAGCAGTGGTTGGAATATAAAAGACAGTGGCCAAACGGGCTTCACAGCAGACTAAAGAAGAACATTAAATCGATGTCTAAAGCCTCAACGTTGAAGTCCATTGTTGGCGACACCCCCCAGGCAGTGAATAGTACCGAGATGATATATGCACGTGTTATTTGAATAATGACATCATCTAGAGACTGTTCTATACCAAGACTCTATTCTCTTATGAACTAGCCTCTTACCCATCGACCTTGTTTGACGAGAATGGTGATTTGTGATCAACTAGTAAGTCAGTGCTGAAAACCAAAATAAAGGTCGAGATTAGCCAAAGAAACAGAGGTTAGCCTGAAGTTATCATTCTGGATGGTTGTGCTATACTGTAGACTGTTCCTTGGCCTGCATCTCCAGCGAAGGTGTCTACATTCGTTGATGCTGCAGTAACCAGCATAACATCACATGGGCGTTACACAAGTTCTGCATGTGGTATTCGCCCAATATTATGAGTAGGCCTACAGTATGCAGTCATGCTGTAGAACAACACGCGCAAAAGGTTTCAGTCGTGTGTTCAAACTCACTAATGAATCTCCACTTCCCTGGCAAACTGTCTGTTTAAATGTGACTGCCAACAAAGTACAGATCATCGAACATATTGTTGCGAAACTATGTTCTGTGGAAATCCCTGAGGGTAAGCAAGTCGTCATAACTGGTGCTAACCCACATCCAATAGAAGTTGGCGTTGGTGCAAAGCAAGCAGCAGTGACACATGAGGAAGCAGATGTTATCATGGTTATACCACATGATAAATGAGGCTGTTGCTGGACACTCACCAATCAAAGTTGTGTCTGATGACACCGATGTGCTCAACATTCTTGCCCATCATCTATATGCACATACAAACAACATGCCAGATAGAGTTCAGTTGATGTTCATTGAGGTCGTCAAGAGACATCATCGATTCATGCCCAACCTTCTCGGAGCCCATGGCCATGCACCGAAGGGCTGTGATACTGTCTCCTACTTCACTGGTATAGGTAAGACTACTGTATTGAAGACACTAGAGATATTCGCTGAACCTCTCAAGTTGCGATAGAGATCGGTCTGTCTCTCTGGATGACGTGACAGCTTCATGCTTGAAATATGTAGCCACGCTGTATGGAAGTACATTTGAAGGCTCTCTAAACAACATGCGTGCAGACATTTTCAAGAAAACTAGGTGGCAAAAGGCATGTACCACCAAAGTTGGGCAGCCTGCCTCCTACAATGGCCGCATTCAGACCCCACTGTTAACGTGATCATTATCAGACAACCTTCTGGAAGGCCGCTGGTATGTCATCCCCTCTAGAGCAAGACCCATTACATAATGGTTTGGAGAAGAAAGGGTCAGGCTATACTTTAACCAGTGTATCTCATGGACGGCAACTCAATTGCACTAGATGAGGTCCTCAATCTAACTAGCTGTGGCTGCAAAACTGGTTGTAGATCCGCATACTGTTGTTGTGTCAAATTCCGGCCCCTTACCATACATAGAATTCTGCAAATGCATGGATAGTGTACACTGTGAAACCCCATGAAAGCAGAGTCACAAGACGGTAACAATGACAGCGATGGTAACAATAAATGATGAATAATCCTCGCACGTGGAAATACATGTATGTCGCATTTGCAGTCAAGTACTCTTTTAATTGGATAAAAGATAGCAATGTTTGGTTTTATTTTCTAATCATTGTCAATTATCATGCAGACGACTTTTAAATGGAAAATCACTGTAATGTGATAATTATCTTAGGATAAGTAATTTAACATGAACAATGACTTGGTGGACATCTTGGATTTTTATTTCTCTACCAAATTAAGCTCAGGCTTTCTCAAATGACACAACTAATATGATTCATATTCTGTAGATAACATTATCTAAAACATTTGTTACAAATAGAAACATATACTTATATATAGCAAAATAGGGTCCTGCGATGAGCAGATCTACAAGAATAAATAAGGTTTGGAAGCCATCTTGTTCTTTTGCAAAATCTATAAGTTAAACTGTTCTAGAGACAATTTAAAATGGATACATTTAGCGATAGCAAAACTATATTGGTACAAAATATTTTGGCAGCCATCTTGGATTTTGGCCATATATTCTAGGTTTTTCCAACTACAACTAACCACACTACAAGCTGTTACAAAATGTATATATATAGTGAAACAAAGTCCTGTAATGAGCAAAACTATAATAAAAAAATGCTTTTTGGAAGCCATTTTGCATTTTTGCATTTTTACAAAAATGCTCAAGGTTTGGCAACTGGCACCCATCGGATTTGGAATCAGCAGAAAAAACTGGTCTAGAAAATCTTAAAAAACATTGTATATATAACAAAACAAGGTTATGAGGTCTCTAGCCTGGACTAGTAGGGAGGTCACGCTGCATGTCATATTTTGTTATACGCAAGAAAACAATGAAGTATCAGTGACTGCAATATTTGCTAGAAATAGCTTCGGAAAATGGTCTATTTGGGCATCTCAAAAACTGAGAAACGTGTTAAAAATCATGTAGAATTCTAGAGGAGGGTCATTAACATCTGCAGAACGGTAAAATGTATAGTTTTAAACACGTTTGGTGACCAAATTAATGTCGTAAAAGGTTGGAAAATTCACGTTTTGAAAATCCGTGGTCTTCAAAATTACAGGGATCCTAACTCATTCTAAACCTCACCAAATCATGCAATGAACCCTCGTCTACAAAAAAGTCCATATACGTATTGCTCTATATGCTTGGAGATAGCGAAGACCACGGAAACCTTATAGCTTTATACCACGGAATGAAATCTGCCATATACATTACATGGCGAAAATCGTACAGATTTGCACTGCAGACCTCTGTGTAGGGAGTGTTGACAATAGCATGACAATAGCAAGGTCGTTTGACTATTGTGTTTGTGCATGGTTGTGACGACTGACCCCGTTTAACAATCTTCACAGCTTTCATATAGGGCTTTGGTGACCTAACTATTGACTGATCAGTGTTTTAAAAGTGGCCACATTAGGTGCTGTTTTGGTACTGGCTGGTGACGCAATAGGGTCCCAACTTAATAAATGTGACCATGTGTAAATACCCTAAAGTTCCAAATGTTTTGGATTGTAGAAAGTAAGGATATAGGTCAAATTTCAACACAAGTCGTACTGTTCAAAAGAAAGCAGTATGCCCATACAATTACAAAATCCTTCATTTCGGACCACTTGCCCCATAGGACCAGTTGCCCCATATTCCCCTACCAATGCTTATATCTTACAGATCAGATCGATTCCCAACCATTATTTTATCATTCCACCATAAGTGATTTCTTGCAATGGAGTTATAGTCCAAGTTTGGGTCGAAGATTTGGTTATGAACAACATTTGCCCATGCATAATACATCATTATACCAGAAACTGTTTCCTATCTGATGCCTTATTTTCCGCCATCTATTTTCTCCAAATTCATAAATTGTCCAAGTTAGACAGGAGGTGAAAAAGTGTAATCCATTTTTGGTCATCCAGCTCAATACCAGGGATACTATTAATTTTGGGATAGGAAAGTCCTATACTAACGCACGTAGTGAAAACGGTTCCGTTTGCATAAATTACATAAATTATGGTAATCATCGGAATGTGTCGGTTACCGGTGTTTAACGCGTTTTAAACAATGTTTAACCAGGTTTAACGTAATATTTGGTCGGCATAGGTTTGAGGGCGCTGTGGATTTACACAGATGACGGTGGCCACGCGAAACCTAAATGTTGAATACGTAATTAATAACACGTAATCGCGAATGTTAATCTTATCCTTTTGACAAATTCATCATAATTAGAAGAATTGTCATCGTTAACCGGGCGATGACTGTTAAAAAAATTCAAAATAGTGCGCTCCCGTTGACATATTGGGTCGTCTGAGAGACGCGTGGCCAGCGTCGTGTCGTCTGCTACAATCACGCCTGATCGGTATAGCGCCACCAGTTCTATGCCGACCAAATTTTAATCTAAAAGTGGTCTCCGATCGGCAAGCTCAGTGGCATACCCCTGTCAATACGTCTTAACCAACCTATTTTTAAAGCTTTCAAATGGGAAATGATATGAGGAACTTTTACTCCTCCTAAATGGTAGTCCTGTATCATTTGGCTACGTTTTATTCTATCAGATTTTCCATTCCATATATATTTAAAAATAGAATCATTTACTTTCACAATAATTCATCGAAGGATTTGGGAGCATTTGACTGATGTAACTGAATTTTGATAATATGAAACATTTAACTACAACGTATGCTTAACGTATTCGTAGCGTATGTCTGCCGTGTTCGACGTATCCTCAGCGTACAATGAGCATGTGACTTATGCCGCTGTAGAAATTGAGTTTCGTACACGGCGGGACAAGTGTTGCCAGTTCAAGTAAACGCAGCCTAGATGATAACTATTTAAATATCTAGAAGGATAAATATATAGGTCCAACCTATAACTTACGAGTAACATACCTCTAACGCATGTAAGCGTATGTCAATGTATGTCTAACGTATGTCAGCGTATGTCTAACGTATCACGAACATATCGGGAACTTGTGCAGAACGTATTAAGCACACGTTGAGTACGTTGAGAAATTTTGAACATGCTCGCGAGCTCGACGTGTTCCAAATTTTCACAGCGTATCACAGCGTGCACGTAAACGACGTATCCCCAACTTACCCCTAACTTATATCAGCGTACACCAACGTACACCAACATATTTTTCGATATTTCGCATACGTTGGCATACGTTCAGGCGATACGCAATGGTGTGACAGGGCCTTAAGCATTAGTGCTAAATAATAATAAGGAGAATACAAGAGAATTCTCAACAAAAAATAATTATCTTTACCTTGTTTAGATATGTGTAGAACCAGTATAATGAAAATAAAAGACATTTTCTCAGCATTTCTGAATGCTTCTCACTTTTTGTGTAACTTGATTAAAGATCACCACCAATTTAATTTGCTTCATATAACAAGTTGAGGTTGGCCATCAAGGATATTATTCATGGTGAACATGAACTTAATGTGGTAGAAGCTATGTGTAGCCATTTAAATGAATTTTGTAAATGTGGATACAATGTACATCAAAATTGCAAAATTAAGCTCTATGATTTCTAGTGGTAGTTAAAAGTAAGCAATGAAAGTGTCCTGCCGAGCTTACCCTACGCGGAGTGCCCATATCTCTTTCCTTGGCGTTTGGGCCAGACTCCTCCTTGTAATGTTTGCTGTGGGGTGGGGTGTCACCACTCCTCCCGCACAATGAGTCTGTTTTACCTTCCAACAGGTGGTAGTTAGAACATGCATAACATTACATATATAGGTGAAACCCAACTTCTGAAAGAAATTGAGGGCTCCCTCCTGGTCCCTGGAGGATCTCCCCGGTCATTACATGGGGGTATCATGCGCGTCCACAGACTTCCAAAAAGTACCCCAAATACGTAATCGTGTTAATGTGAAACAGCACCCCCTACACAAGTATGGCGCAGTATTTTACATACCTAAGCAAGTAATATAAGTATTTCCAATACCCCAAACAAGTACTCAAAATATTTTGAGACCCTAAATAAGTACTCAAAATATTTTGACCTTAAGCAAGTAATTTGTATAGTTTAAACCTCTTACCTTGTATGACACATTTCTAACTCTTTTTCCTTCCCTAATAAGCTAAAAGTATTATGAAACAAATGCTGAGCTGATTTATCAGATCACTTGCGAAGAATACAATTTGAGAAATATATCTTGCCCATGTATCATGGCTATTTATAATCCTCATGGAGCAAATAAGGACCCTAAATACGAAAGCCAATGATGTAAAAAGCAGTGATGGAACTTCAGATTTTTTTCAACTAGCCAGTCGGGCAGGTTACTCACAGAATTTACCTGCCCGACAAAAATTCTACCAGCCCCAAGGTTTTTTCATAAAATTTTGCAGACAATTAAAAGCAAGACTACTTTTAAACTACATTTACATTTTGTTTGTCTTTATTGTACGATGTTCCACTGTAAACCTAGCCTGTAACAGCTCCTCGTATTCATCATGTTCATCAATCCAATACTCTCTTTAATCTCCTATCAACCTGACCTCCTCTATCATCATGACACACAATCATTTGATGATGAAATTACCCTGAACTTACTGTTACTTACACTTTGAGCTTCAAAAATGTTACCCGCCAGTCGGACGGGTACCTTTGTATCTTCACCCGCCCGACACGAAAGTTACCCGCTATGGGCGGGCGGGCGGGTCTTATTTTCATCCCTGGTAAAAAGTATACCCTTTTTCTTAATTTGGCTTGTTTTGATACCCTATTCATGTTACGTATGTAACATGCCCCAGCTTGAAAAACTACCCTAATTATGTGATTTCTTGGACACGCATGATACCCCTCTTGTAATGACCACTGAACAACCCGGAAGGATCTCTTAGTAACCCTTTAATTTGTATGAAATGGACTGTGCTTTCTCTTTCCCATTTTTGTAACCATACACATAAACTCATAACAATTCAAATAAATAACACACACAGAGGCAAGGTTGGGTTTTTCAATCATGAACTGTAATGTTTTTCAAATGTTATAATTATTTAAATCATCCAGTCCCAACATTATTATAACAAAATAGTTTTCATCACAAAAAAGAAGAAGAATTGTGTGCAACTTGATGAAACAATTTGTGATAAAATTGTGCACAGGTATATCCAGTGAATTTTTCAGAAATTGATCACAATATTGAAATCTCAGATGGTGAAAATTTAATTTACAATTTAAACGTTCAGAATGTAGATAACATTTGACTTATGTTTCACAATTATCACATACAATAATGTCCAACGGAATAACTTCAGAAAGCAATTCAAGAAAAAAATCTTGGAAAGCAATCCTGCTTAAAAACTCACTTGGTGCATTACTGGTGCTATGCGCATGCACATATCAATGTTTTACTTCTAAACTCATGCCAAGCCCGGCCATACAGCTTAAAACTAATATTACATAATATGACTTGGAAGAACAAGCATGTGATTGGGCAGCTGCATCAAAAACAGCCTCATATTATATAGTACCATATCGCATGTTAAACATTTACACCACTGAGTACTCAGAAATGTACAATTCACACTATGTATGTACTATTGCTTGCGTTTTTTTGTAATGTATCATTTATAAGCTATGTATATATAAGTTCCCTACAATGTATAACATACATAAAAATTGCAGTATACTTATTTAGAAAAGAATCATGAAGGTCATTTTTACCCTACAAGAAAGTTGTGATTCAACAAAATATAATTGATTGTCCTGATAAAACCAAGCCTTAAATAAAAAAAAGTATGTTCGCAATGCAGTTTAATGCAATTTATTCCGATAAGGTTACACCACCGTTTTGCCTATTAACCATATTGACTACTCACTACATACAAACCATTAGGTCTTAAAAATGTAAACCCTTTAAACTTGAATGGTTGTAGATACATGGCTATTAGACAGAATGGGGTGGGGTGATTGCTGAATACAATGCACACCAATTGAAACGACGATAGACTTTCAACAAGTACAAGATGAAAATAAAATCTTACACCGTATAGGCTTTTATCCTAGCTGGAGCATTTTACTAGAGTCTGACCCCACTAAGACCCAAATGTGTGTTGGCACGGACCGACTATGTATATACAAACAAACAAATCCACCCTAGTTTAGCCCAATCTACAAGATGTATTTGTGTGTTGCATTTAGCAATTGTGCTTCTATTGTTGGATAATGTTGGGCTAATTGTAGAATATCCATCACTGTCCAATAATTTATTATAAGGAGTTGTGGTTAATCTTTGCACAGTGTGAGTTATAGTACTAATCTAATTAAATAAGTTTGAACACAGAGATTGAAATAAAATAAATAGACATACACAATTGATAAATTATATCTTTTAAGAGATTATTAAAATAATTTAACTTAAGGTTATTGTGATATTGGTTCTCTTAACAACTATTGAATTTCAAATAAGGGGTTTGCAAAAATGGTGATTCTAACATCTTTCATCCAATAGAAATATGTTTTACAAACTTTTAAACAGAATTTCCTTTCAAAATGTGTCCAGGAAACAAAATAATATAGAGAGAATTAAAAACACATAATATTCATACAAGTCTGTATATGACAGGTTCCTACAGGGTGGTCCAAAAAAAACTATACCCAACTTTGGAGGCCATTTTCTCCTAGATGTTAAAATATTTTAGTAATTTGGTTTGCATATTATTAAAGCATATATCGTTGAGCATTATTGGTGAAAATAGGGAAGATATTACATTAATATTTTTTGAGATATTGCTATTTTTAGCGAGTATGTGTAAAAATGGCTTTTCCACGGGAGCTGTCAATGCATCAACATGTTTGAATATGATATGACAATGACACACCTTTGTATTCATTGCACAGTTGACAATGACAAGCACACCTTATTAAACTTAATCCTTAACTGCTTATAATGGGTCTTGGGTCATTACATTATTGTGTCATATCATATTGTCATAAAAGTGCATATCATGTTGATGCATTGACAGCTCCCGTGGAAAAGCCATTTTTACACATACTCGCTAAAAATAGCAATATCTCAAAAAATATTAATGTAATATCTTCCCTATTTTCACCAATAATGCTCAACGATATATGCTTTAATAATATGCAAACCAAATTACTAAAATATTTTATCATCTAGGAGAGAATGGCCTCCAAAGTTGGATATAGTTTTTTTTGGACCACCCTGTATGTCAGAGGTCCATCTCCAACCTCCCCACAGATTGTCAATACCAGGACTGGTGGTTTGATTAGTTTAATGCTATCGACAGTCTCAGACCGATGCTGAGTTGGAAGCTACATCTATTACATAGTAACTCACCTTACATTTAAAATGGGTTTGTGTAAATCTTTACAAAATGGACAATATTGTTAGATGTTTTATACATACAAAAATACGTACAAGAATACCGCCCATTGGGATCACTTTTTGCTGAGTTTTTAAAGTTTTTCTATCAATGCAGCGTGACACATCAAAATACATCTTCCACCCTATCCTTGCCATATTGTCCTCGTAAAAGGGACCTTTTCACACCAACCAACTAATCTAATGGCTAACTTGGATCATAAAAAGGTTCCCTATTATAGTTGCGTTTTACTGCTACTTCCATTAGAAATCTGGTCGACGAATAATCACTTTTTGTGAGTTGGAAGAATGGCCTATTTGGGTGCAATTATGAAACTGGCAACACTGATATGGTCTGTTTTGATCTTATCTACATTTAGGAAAATAGTGGCCCAATTGTGTGCTGCTACTGCAACTTTGGCAACACTGATATCATATAGCCTGTTTTTCTTCTAACATTATTTACACTGGAAAATATTTACCTGATTTTGTACAGACACACAATTGGCAACACTGAGTTAGCAAGTATGATCTTACCAATAGAAAAATGTGTCCTGAACGAGTGCAATCACAAAATTAACCCTATATCTTTAATTCAACTTTGCAAAAATTCATTTTTTTGCGGCAAAATGATTGCGTTTATCTCATGTTTGCATTGTATCAACAAAATATAACTAAGTACCACAGAGTGTTAACATAATCATCCCACAATCCACAATTTATATCTATATAGTGACCTCATGGTGATAATGTTGTAACCTCTGATCTGGTGACCTCACGGAGGTCAAATGCATCTGGTTAACAGACAAATAAAGCATTTGTATTTAAAGAATACCTAAAGTTATTTACAAATTTATTCGCAGAACTGAACTAAATTGATTAACACTACTTTGATTATACAATCCATATGTATAACACACACTGAGAATAGTCTGATCACTTAGCTGAAAAATAATTGAGCGTAACATATCATGGGGAAATCCATCTCAATCTGTTAGCCTGACAACGCATTGTATATCATGTTAGTTAAGCAAGTATCAATTACAGAGTTATTTGGTCACATATTGACTAATTTGATAAATTATTAACAATCTATAATAAATTGAATTTCAATTCTAAAAAGACAAAATATCTATAATATTTGTGTACAGAAATGTATTCTACGTAAGATTGCTGAACCTTTTCATAAAAATTACGATTCTTCTTAAGAGGACTTGCTCTTCTTGAACTCTTCTTAACACCTTCCACACGGCTATATTAGTTTTACCAAATACAAAACAGATTTTTCAAAAACCTTTCCCAACTTTCAATGCCTATCTGAAGGATTACTGAACCAATACTAGAAGTTTGTACTTAATAAGTAACTGACCAGGTAATAAATATACAATTAACTCCCAAACTATAGCTTCTTCGAAAACATACTAATTTATAAGGTTGTAAAAAATGTCTTCTCTATAATTTGAGACATTGTTCACGAAGATCGGTTAATAACTAAGAGCGTTACATTGAAAAGGAAAAACAAAGTGCAGATTATGATTTCATACTTGGGTTTTCAACACGCAGGATAGTGTGACAGGTGTGTATGGGCTGCATTGATCAATTGAAGCATTCACAATCCTCATCTTACTATCGAACAGTGAGTTGTCGCTACCAGTTAATCAATAAACTGCCTGTTGCTAGTCCGAGGCTGCGTGTAGACAAACAAAATGTTAAAATGAAAAACAAACTTTGTTTTGGTTTGGAGCACATAACTGAGTTAATATTCATTCAATCTTTACGTGTAATATCTCAAATTAAAGAAAAGAAATGTCCTAACGTCTTTATAATTAAATATGTTATTCTATAGTTTTGGAGTTGAGAGCATATTTATTGCCTGGTCAATTTTGAGGACTGTATGATGAACAATCATTTCAAGGTTACCACTGGAAAGTCGCCAATTCCTAATGAGGTTTGAAAAGTAAAGCGTTAACACTTAAGTTCATCACAAGAGACTTTAATTAAAGCTTTCAAAGTGAGTAAATTTTAGGCATGATATCGTTCTCAGGTGAAAAAAATATCACTTGGAGAATTGGTAAACAAAAAACAGAAAACATGCTTTTGACTGAATAATACACACACATTTAATCCAAAGAATTAAGATTTTGGAAAAAATATCTTATTTCTGATCTAAATCAACAAAACAGTATGCCTGAAATTTCAATCATGCCTGAAATTTGGAAAGAAATTGTTCAATCTCTCCCTCGCATATGTGACTAGTCCACCAAAAAGGACATGTTGTTAGTACACACAGTTTAGATATCGAGGCCAATGAATATATTTGGTGAAATATTTAAAAAAGCCTCTTCAAATCATTATTAAGTCCGAATATCTTCAACATGGTATCTTTTCAAAGCTTAAAATGTGCTCTTTCAAGTGATTCCAATAACTTGACTTGGGTCTCCAAACATGTCCATTTTGATGTGACAGGTCACATATGCCAGATTTGATATCTCTAATCATTATAACCAATCATATATGCCATTCTATTATCATTAAATATACAACATCATTTCAGAATCTGTACTTATAGAACTCTTTGAAATTAAATTAAAACGGTGCAAAATATACAGGAACATACATACAGTTGCCCTAAACAATCCCCATGGAACGTGTTGGATTTGGAATCCAATTTGGGCCAAACACATTGTGATAAGTCTCATAATAATACAATCTCCTTATTTATACAACATTCCCAATCAATGTAGAGTTTTCATCATATCTCATAGGTGCTATGTCATTCTTTAGTATTTCCAATCAGCAAAGTTTTATGTGTGTTTACCTACTGTAAAAGTCTATATTTTGGTGTAAAGATATTTTGGTGTATTTTTGAAAACAAAGCAATTTTTTGTCAGTTGATGTTTTCGCACTTGACATTGTCACCCATCCAGCGCAGAACACCTGTGTGTATCAGGGGCTACAGGCAGTTTAGCCCTCGTAATCAACAACAAAATAACCCCTGTGGCAAAATATTTGTCAATGGCAAAATGTACACACGAGGGCTACTTTTGGTAAAAACTGATGAAAGTAGCTCTCGCAATCAACAAAAGTATTTTGAGCCCTGGTGTGTATCACTGTCCTGGTGCATCTTTAGTGTGCAGAAAAAAATGTAAAAATAAATTGGCTTAACAAATTTCTTTCATTCCTGGAAAAAATACAAATTCATACAACGGCACAAGAGGGAATAAATTGCCACTAAAAGTACTATTGAAAGCTGGTTACATTATCTCAAGTATATAGTTCTTTTTGGTAGCCATTTATTCCCTTACTAATAATAGTTGAATCTGTAGCATAAACCATGGCACATTTCTATTCAACTTAAATAGATCAATTCCACCCTACCTGCAACATGCAACCCAAAAACCTGCAGGAAAGTGCAGGAAATTTGGGTCAACTTTTTAATACATTCATTAGAAGTCGCCTATTAATAAATTTACAATATGACTTCTCTTTTAATAAAAGTGCAGACCAACTCTCAATTCAATTTCACAACAACATGAAATCTAGACTTTTGTTATTAATAAAATAGCTATTTCAAAAAGTTTATATTGACCTTAATTTCTCGGCGGGAGTTTCAAAAAAGCTTTTGAGGACACTTTGGTCATCACTTGATATTTATTTTAAAATATAGTTTCCAGCACTGTTTTTATTTAATAACAAAGCGTCTTATTTTTTTTAAATTCATGCTTGACAAAATAAGCACCCATTAAATAGTATATTCTTTGTTGACAAAGGTGAGCCTAATAGGATTCCTATTAAAGAGTTTTACAAAATCTATTGAGAGTGCCTGTGTTCTGGAATAGCGGTCATCTTAAAAAGGATGCATGTACTGTACCATGGTTGTTCTGTCAGAACCTTGGATCTCCATCCGGCCCTTCAGCATGTAAAGTAATACTCCCTGTATAACCTTTAAGCAGTTTGCTTTAAACATGTTCAAGGGCCAACAATACATCTGTCAAAACCTTGTATGTGATTTTGCCCGCTATACATGTATAAAGCACAACTTCCTATGTATAACCATTGGGCAGTTTCACTATATGCATGCTGAAGGGCTGGATTACAAGGTTCTGACAGAACGGCAAAGGTATGTTTTCATGAGGCTATGAATATGAATGGTTTGAAGTTTTTGTTCGAAGACTATTTTTAATATCAAACAAGGCACACCTGTAATGATGATTTGTACTTCTTGTACCTTAAATTGATGGCCATACTGCAATCATAGACGGTAAAAAGGTACCGTCTATGCTGCAATGCAACAAGTAGTATTCATGAATAAGGTTACAAACACTTTCAGCCAGTTCCAATTAGGTACATGGGCACTCTATGCTCCATCGCAAATTTAATACATAGATGGACCGTCTATGGTAAATATGAACATGACCAAACATAATTCAATGTCTACTGAAAAAATGTCACTAATGGGTTGGGCATTTACCTTCGTGTAAGAGCGCTAGAGTTAGTCTAGGGTAACGGCTTCATTGAAGAATTTTACAGAATTAAGCTTATAATCCCTGAATGAAGTTTTCATGCTAGACTAGTTTCGTAACGCCTTACACGAAGGTAGAACTATGGGTTAAGTAAACATGAGAGTGTAGCCCAATTTTGAAGCAATATAGCCCAAATTTGTTGAAATAGTACATTTTAATTTTTTTCTCTCCCCACCAACACTTTTTGCTACCCTACAGGAGGGTTAATTCAACCAAAATAGAACACTTACTGCCACCATTGTATAAATATGACACATTGCTTGTCGACATATGATGCATTCAGCATTCAATCAAAATATCCACTAAATTCACAACATTTTATTGACACGCTCTTCAAGCGCTTTGAGTTCCGTGTTGATTGCTTCCGGTAAGTCCCTATTAACCTGCTCATCAAAATACTTGCGAACCAGCGCAACTTCCTCTTGCCAAAAATCCTTGGGTAGATGAAACAGGCCGTTCATATCTACCGATCCTTTCAGACCGCTGAGATTCATGCTGCCTTCCTTGGGGATGTATCCAATGGCGGACTCCCTCGCTACATCGGCGTCGTCACACCTTTTGAATACCCAGTCCAAGACGCGAGCGTTCTCGCCGAATCCGGGCCACATGAACTTATTGGCAGCATCCTTGCGGAACCAGTTGACATGGAATACCTTGGGGAGCTGGTACGAAGGGTTGTTCTGAAAGCTCAGCCAGTGTTGTAGGTAGTCGCCAAAGTTGTAACCGAAGAAAGGTCTCATGGCGAAGGGATCGTGTTGGACAACTTTGGGAAGTGGTTTGCCTGGAATATAAAAGAACAGCATTAATTGAAGAATTGGTATTCATAAATAGAAAAAATATTTTGTTCTTATTAATTTTTAAAAAGGCTTAGCAGAATTATATTTTTCAGGAGATTTCAATAATCCATTTCAAATATTCTCCTTAATTACATTGAAAAATGGCAATTAAATACACAGTTTATAGACCAAACCTACAATTAGACTAGGTCTGAAGTTAGACCGGAGTCCTATTTCATAAAGTTAAGAAACTCTTTTTGAAAATAAGTAAGTCATCTTCATGAAATACGACTCGGGTGTAACCCAGGGTCCCAATTCTATTCAAAAAGCTTAACTTAGGAATTCTTAAATACTGTTCTAAACTTGGTTGAAGATGAGCCACTTTTTAAAGTCAACTTCAGATTTAATAATCATAATTTGTTAAAAAAAATCAGACCCTTGCTTCCCATTTTTTGCGCAAACAATACCTTGAGAATTGTTCGTATTTACTGCGTACACTACGATACTGTGGCCCAATTCTGCATTTCATAGCAGGTCACGCTGGGTTACCGGAGGGCACAGCTTGCAATGGAACTCATGGCATTGCAACTTGCCCCCATGACAGTTGAATAACATTATGATATAGTCGGTTTCAGATAAGTTCAGCACTTTTTTCTGTGACAACACAGTGGTGACGCAACACGGTATCTGTAATTCGATTGGCCGATCGTATCTACGGGTCATGAATTTCCCCGCCCACACACGCATATAACTGGATCGTGCGCGTTGGCTATTTTAAAATGTGCTGAAGTTCTCTGCCAACAACTATAGTGCACCGCAACAAACAGTAAACAACGCCAATTCTGAACGTGTCTTTAGATGTCCCCATTTCTACCTACCTGATGCATCCTGTGCAGCTGCTGTGGCCTCAGATCTCATTGATGCACCAATGAATACGCCATGTTGCCAATTGAAAGCCTGGTATACTAGTGGCACACCTGAACAGAAAACAGAAAATAGTGGGGTTTTTAGCTAAAGAGGAATAAGTATCCAACGTTCAAGTTATTTCATCCTAAACCATGCATCTTCTATTCTCTGTGTCAGCCCAAGTTAGGAGGTGACGTAATGCGTAGTCTGGAGGTGATGTCAGCACATAGTCTACTCACGGGCACAGCACTTTCTGCGCCATGGTCTTCATTCTTCTTTGATCAAGTTGATGCACACGCCGTCACATTTAATTTATTCGCACGATATCATGATGACGTCACCCCCACCCCCAACTAGAGTGACGTCAGAGCAAACCTCATTATTGCATGTTGTCACTCTTCTGTCAAAACCGCACATGTGTTTCCAACCCTACAGCATGTATAAAGTAATACTGCCTAACGGTTACGAATAGGAAGTGTTGCTTTATATATATGTTTATGGGCAAGAGCACTTACAAGGTTTCGATAGAACTGTCTTTGCTCCTGAACATGTTTAGAGCAGACTGCCAAAAGGTTTTACATAGGAAGTATTTATTTATACATGCTGAAGGGTCAGATGAAGATACAAGGTTTGACAGGACAGTGACGATGTATGATTCTGATGTGCTGGCATACATATCCAAGCAATCAATGACAATGTGGTATGTGAATTTGGTACCTTTCACAAGAACACACTCTGACATCACTACACAGAGGTAGAGCAGATGGTCAGAGTATAAAGGGGAAAAAGTGTAATTTAGGTCCCAGATTCTAGACTGTACTAGTACTAGTATTAGTATCTAGTACTAAGTATCGTCTGATACTGGAACACCCAGTATCGTTCGATACTGGTACAAAGTACAAAGGCCGATAGTGGCACATATAAAATGTTCCAGTATTGGGCGATACTGGAACATAATTATGACCAGTATCGTTCAATACTGGGACAAATCTCACTATCGACCGATACTGGAACAGTAAAATCGTACCAGTATCGACAGATACTGGCAATTTTTATGTTCCAGTATTGAACGATACTGGTATACCAATATCTGGCACCTAAAGTACACTTTTCCTATAAAGGTTCTAAATGTTGATGAATCAAGAACTGTTTGGGAAGTTGCACAAACCGGCCGACGAAATGTCCACGCAAAATGTGACTAAACTGATCTTGTACTATGAAATACCTTATATATCGTCGCTGTTCTGACATAACGACACATCACTTTACTTAATTCTGTTGTGATGTGGCGTTATGTCAGAACAGCAACGATATGCATGACTCAAAAAGCTTCAGCAGATTTTAATCAAAGTACAGGCTGTTTAGGCTAACATTTCTCCTCCATACCTTTAGGTCTCCTTCCTCCAAAGATAATTGCATCTATTGGTACTCCCTTAGGATCTTCCCATGCTGGATCCATGACAGGACATTGATTGGCTGGGGCGCAGAAACGGGAGTTGGGATGTGCTGATAAGATCTTCTTGCCTGTGTCGGAGGTCAAATCTTTATGCCAGTTTTGGTGGTTCAGCCATGATGTGATGTTGACATCCTGAAAGAAATATATGTTTAAACGGTTCAAATAGGAGCCCAGGATGGGGTGATATCGTCAGTGGTATTACATATAGTTTAATAAGTTCCAAATTGGCGAGAAATATTTGTTTTTTATCAATGACTTCATGGTTATTTGTGCTCAAATTTGCACAAGTGCATTGCATAACTATGACTAGGCATGCGCAAGTTACTGTGTAATGCCACGGTTCAACCGTGTAATGCACGCATAACCTGTGCCCCGTAAGCAAAACACGGTATACGTGTACACGATCTAGTTTTTATAATAAGCTTTAAGTTTAAATTGCTGATAAAACATCAATCATTTCACTGCCAAATAGCCACATCAGATGATGATTTAAAAAATACGATAACATTTCTAGAATTAAATCGTTTGAAATTCCTAAATCTAATCAGGTAGAAACAGCCCCATATATAACAGTGTTTGTTATTGGATCAGCCAGTGGAAGCATTGTGGTGATAACCAATCAACAAGACAGAACGTCCCTCCAGGGCCACGTGGGGGAAAAAAGAGTAAACAATTATCGGAGTTCACTGTATGATACGAGTACATGTTACACGCCCGTATAGAATGACTCGTGTCACGTAAGAGAAATTACACGGGAAAACTCTTGCCTAACTATGACTTCATCGACACCGGCAGGACTTTCGATCGCCACGAATTTTAAAAATTGCATGTTGAGAGATAGCAGTTTTTATTCATTTTTGTATGATGTTTTTATCTATGTAATTGCACAATTTGGACTCTATAATTATTTTCTAACATATAATACACAATGCTGTGCTTGCTAAACACCTCCTGTAAGGCCAAACAAAATAATAGGTTCGTCTCAAAGCTTGCGCGCGCATTGGTTTTGAAATGCCAAAATACCGCGTCTGAAATGCAGGAAATTGTCAAATCAATTTTTTTTTTCCCTACAAATTTTTATTTTCGAGTTTTTATTAAAAATATCGGCAGATTTTCCTTTTCTCAAACTTTTACATGACTCAGTTCTTCAAAAAACGCTGCACAATTGTTCTTTACACAACTACATCACAATATTCATTTCAAATAGAAAAAACAAATATCAGAAAGTGTCAACGGTTGCAAATAGTAAGAGTGAAAATTGCCACACAAATAAAAAAAATGTAAAAAAAATAAAAAATGGAAGACAAAAAACAGCGCGCGTCGCCCGATTTTGAAGCCTTCGCAAGCTTCACCATTTTTAAATAAATTTATTATCTTCTGGCAATTATATGTGAGCAATGACCAATCATATCAAAAAGGGGCTTTTAGTCAGCAGTATGCATTTTAAGATATTGAGGCAGTAAAGCGTGAAAAAATAAAAGAAATAAAAAGGAATTTCCACCTAATATTCATATAAAATCTGAATGCATTGTCCAATGGACCTATGGAACATATTCTCCTGGCCAGTCTGACATACGCGGGCACACTTCATCAGCTTACTGCGTATGCTTCAAAACTCACAGAGCTGTGAGGTAGAGCTTACATATTGCGCACCACCGATGTCCGTTGCACCGTTTTTGGGGTTGAGGTTGACCTCGCATACTTTGTATCAAGCGAGGTGTCATTTTAAAGCTTACAAAATACATTTTTGTATGAAACTAAAAATCTCAATTTTCATTTTTGAACTACAAAAGCCCCTTTTGATGTAACTGGTCACACTTCATGAACTTTCTGCGTATGCTTCAAAACTCACAGAGCCGTGAGGTCGAGCTTACATATAGCGCACCACCGATGTCCGTTGCACCATTATTGGGGTTGAGGTTGACCTTGCGTACTTTGTAGCAATCGAGGTGTCATTTTAAAGCTTATGAAACTAAAAAACTCAATTTTCTTTTTTGAAAGACAAAAGCCCCTTTTGACATGACTGGTCACATATGATATTAATCATACAAAGAAAGACCTACCTTGGGTACTTCATCTTCCATGCCCTCCCAAAAGAATCCTCCGTCACTCGTCTCAGCTACATTGGTGAATACTGTGTTACTCTGGATAGTGGCCATAGCATTGGGATTGGTCTCGTTGGACGTCCCCGGTGCTACGCCGAAGAAACCATACTCTGGGTTTATTGCACGAAGCCTGCCCTCATCATCAAACTTCATCCAGGCAATGTCGTCTCCTACACATTCAGCCTTCCAGCCAGGGAGTGATGGATTGATCATAGCTAGGTTGGTCTTGCCACAGGCGCTAGGGAATGCTGCGGCTACATACTTCTTTACACCTTGGGGATTCGTTAGTCCAAGAATCTGATAAAACAAAAACAGTGTTGATGAACTAAGTTTAACTGATCTGATGTAAAATTGATTGATTCCATTATGTGACCATCCACTAAAAATGGGATGTAAAGTTGGCCCAATCAATTTTTGAGAAATTGCATATAGAAATTCTTCTGAAAATCAGCTTTACAATGATATTACATGTCCATATTGCTTGTTGATCATTCATGGTATAATCAAAACAAGTAATTGTTGATCATTCATGGTATAATCAAAACAAGTAATTGTTGATCATTCATGGTATAATCAAAACAAGTAATTGTTGATCATTCATTGTATAATCAAAACAAATAATTGCTGATCATTCATGGTATATCAAAACAAATAATTGTTGATCATTCATGGTATAATCAAAACAAATAATTGTTGATCATTCATGGTATAATCAAAACAAATAATTGTTGATCATTCATGGTATAATCAAAACAAATAATTGTTGATCATTCATGGTATAATCAAAACAAATAATTGTTGATCATTTCATTTCAAA
This sequence comes from Ophiura sarsii, assembly GCA_035610835.1. Lineage (NCBI taxonomy): Eukaryota > Metazoa > Echinodermata > Ophiuroidea > Amphilepidida > Ophiuridae > Ophiura > Ophiura sarsii. The sequence goes on from CM069458.1 coordinate 25,820,632, forward strand.
CCATTCCCTTGCATTGCATAATGTGTAAATGAGTGGAGTGTTTACTATTCCCTTGCATTGCATAAGCCGCTTTTGCGTGACGCTCTGTTCGACAATTATTTGTTTTGATTACAGTTAGTCAATAGATTCATTGAAAATTCCTTTGTTTGCTATCGTTTGTTGATAGTCTCAGGGCTTGAAGTTTGAGCCAATGTGGGAGTTCTGGCCTACAAAGCAATCAAACGTTCAGTTCATGTCATTGTTTTCTTTCCTTTTCTACCAAATTATTTGGCCTAATTTTGTCAACTTGCTAGATCAATTGAGCTCCATACATACAACTAAGAGGATACATTAATTGATAAAAACAATTTGGTATTCAAACATTTGAAAGATTCTGATCTGAAAATAACAGAATAAGGCGCCTTAAAGAATTATTGGATTCTCGATGCATGCCCGCCTCACTTATGGCCCCCGCATTGGTTTATTTTTTATTTTTTATAATTCCTAAAAATTGTGTAAAACAATAAAATAGAGTCAAATGCCATCTGAAAATAAACTAGCCTAGCTTTAGCGCCCTCATTTTTGAGCCGTCTCTATGTAGGATTAAAATACAACCACGTAAAAGCAATGCGTATGCCGTATTTCTAGATTTTTCTAATATTTTGACAACGGTGCATCGCCATCGTGAGGATGCCTGATTCATCGGGCGAGTTTAATATATCTTTCTTTACCACATTATTGAATTTTTTTAAATATGCCTAAATATGTTGTGAACATATTAGATTTATTTCCTGGCACGAAAAGTTGGCAAAGGAAGGTATTTTATTACTACGTACTACAGATACATGTTTGATGCAGAATTTCGACATGCATGACACACATTCAGTACTGTGTGTAATGTTTTGTTTGTTTGTTTTGTAAACAACTGGATTAAATGTATGGATAAAAACTATACATTTTAAACACAATACTTAAAACTTAATATACACTGATAAAATATTGTACACTGAAATAAAATACATTGTAATTAACATTTACAACAAATGTCAAATCATATGAAATGCACACCTGGCCATATAGTATAACATAGAAGTGCATTATTTAATAAATCTTTAATAAAGACACAATTATGCAATTGTAGTTGATTTCATGTATTTCATTTCAGATGAACACGTTGGCAATATTAGTAACAAGGTCCTTCTGAGACAACAGAACCTATTATGGGTCACATTCTCCAAATGTTTGGATGATTTAACTGAAACATTTTGTATGAAACCTATTCATGTCCTTCCCTGTTGTTCAATAGGCCTATTATCTTACCCTTTCAATAAGACCTTGCATTAGAATTATTTCAGGTGACAAAGTTCAATATCCCTGTAATCTTTGGCCCAATAAAGTTTAATTGCCACTGCAATTATGTAATGTAAAGACACTTACACGACTTTACCAGTAAGTACATTTTGTAGCTGATAATGGCTAATATGGGTAAACTTTTTGGTAAACCACCCTGTGTGTTCCTGAACCTGTGGGTGATATTTGCTATTACACATGGCATGGTTATATGTAGGGACAGGGAAAATGCTCAAAAGCACCAAAAATTCACTTATTCATCCCACAGCACATTTTTTTCAAATATGGTCCATTTATTAAAAAATCAATAAATTGCATAAATGTGGAAGTGTTTATTCTACACTTTGTGAAGTTTGAATTTAGTTTTGAATGAAAATGATGGTTTTGACAATGAAATAAGAAACATGGAAACATGGAAAAGCGCAACATACGAGGGTCATTCAATAAGTTCTACCTCCTCACTCATAACATCGCTAATATGAATGTCAGCCTCATGACATTGTCATGATTATAGCTCTGAATCATAGCTACACATGTATACTAAATGCTAATTGATACCTATTTTACTTTTGTCATGATACAATCAAGCCAGAGAGAGATTTTGGACAACGGACACAGAAAATTACCCCAAAGATAAATACATGTTTTTTTGTTTTCTCTCCGTACTGTATGATTAGGTATAACCGCCCGATTTAAATACTGAAAATATAAAAAAATGGATGATTTCTGAATATAATGCTATACTATCATGTATAAATCAAATTGTAGGCAGTATTAACCGTTATAGCTTGCAAATAGTATAATATTAACTCGAATGTATTGACACGCCTTTAGCATACTGGAATACTGATATTTAGTCAAATGTTCGTTGTTACAAGTCAAGCCACAGTGATGCCTCGAATGTTAAATCTTAACATGATAGTAGTAACTTTATCAGTTTTCCTTATATGCAACATTTAGAATAGTTAATTAGGTAGTCAGTGATAGAAAAATATATCTTCGAGGGACTTGAAACATATCCATTTAGTCCTGTATAATGAAGATCTCTTAGTTCCTATGAAAAGCAAATATGATTTTTGCAGCGGTTTTCTAGGGTAGGGTTAAAATTGATGGCTGTCCTGGTCTGGTTCTGGCTAATTAGAGGGCATTTTCCGCAAAAAAAACCAGTCACTAGTATTGTTTAAAGTCTGTTCAAGAGATATTTGTAACTTAGAACGATTGTAATTGTCTCTTAGAATTGGCCAAATGAATAGCACTTAGGAGACATTTGGCTGTTTTTTACCCGTTTCCGTCGCACTAAATGGAAGTTTGGTTTTTACTGCATATCCAGAAAAGTACAATGAGTATTCCGACCAGTTTACTATGATTTTGTAGCTGAAAAGGTACCTTTTACCTCAAAAAGCAGGTTTTGCTCCAAATAGCACTTTTTCCAAAATCATGCAGCACTCAAGTGATTTTAAAAAGTGCAAAATCCCTATCCTTAGTTTAATGTCATGACCAGTTTAATTTTCTCCTTAGTTACAACAATGCAATGCAACACCATAAGTATTATGTACTCTTTGAATAGTGAAATATTGGAAAACAATGTATTTGTGACCTAAAGATGAAAAAGGTTTACCCAACTTTCTTCCCACGTAATATTAAAGAATGTTTGACCTTCTTAGGCCATGCCGTAAAGAGATAATCTTCTCTCACCAGGGATTACTGAATTGGTATAATAGCCTTCACCAGTTCAGAGACTATTGAGTCGGTGGTGGTGGTGGTGGGCTTATATTATCTTGTATAGTAATTGAGTGGAGATGACTAATTAACATATTTTTATGTTTCTGAGAATCCTTTTCATCTAGAATTGATAACCTTAGAGGAATTAATATAACTATAGCTATAGTATAGTTAATAATATATTGAAACGGAATACCGTTTCGGCTTGTTCATTTATACAGTGAGGTATAGGGGAAAATAAGCTTATTAAAAAGTAAGAGTTATTTTTAGCGTTTGGTGTTGAAACATTAGTCGTTCGTCGAGAACACGTTTTTATATATAAATGTGAAGTTTAGAATCATTTGATGAATACTTTTGTTGATATGAGTCAAGAAATACGCTCCGATATTAGCGACGGACGGATGAATTCTGTAATTCCGTGAATGTTATTGAAATTGTTTACTGTTTATATCGTGTCCGTTTAGGCCTTAAATCTCACCTTTTGATATTCACATAGCCATCCCTAGTTGTGTAAAATAGTCAGTATAGCTGTCATTGTCTTGTAATGTTCACATTATGTGTATTTTGTGTGTAAATGTGATTTGTAAGGAAAGATTCTTCCAATAAATTTATATTCTATGATGAACTTTCGCCATATTTTCGGTAACTACGACGGACGGAGTGTTTCTAGATATTAAATTATTAATGTATTCTGATTTTTCCAGTAAATCACCAAATCGTTTTGTAAACCACTTGAAGTTGTTGCAAATGTTATGTAGATGTAAATTCATGTGATATTTGTGATATATTTTATACTTTAGATGCATTTTTCAAACTTACACAAATGTCTCAATTCATGTAACACTTCGCTAAGAAACAGAAACATCAGCACAGCTGTTCGGGGCGTGGCTTAGAATTGCGTCTCGCGTTAAAAGTTTGTTCTATTTTTAGAGTTGGCCAATGAGATGATCAAAGTCTTGTGCGTGATTAGATGCGTTTCAAATGTTTTGGAGAGTAAATTTTGGGATGAATTTTGTCATTCCGGCGGGGTGAAGCGCCAGAGAAGGTTGGCTACCATACCACTTCCTAAAAGCTGCCCTAGCTTTAATAGCCAAAACAGGCTGAATGAATCAGAGAGATTCCGTAGGAAACTGGTTTCACTGTTTAGGCATTGACATGACATCATGTCTACTTCCATGGAAGTATGGATGTTATTGTGCTTTTGGATCGACATAAGATTCTATAGCAATCAAGCAGAGAATGCTCAACTACCATTGCATTTTCGTATTATAAAGTATGACGTTTTCCAATGTAATTTTGTGCACCAGCCGCTCAGGATAATTCTGGTGAAGCAGATGAATTACAGAACGTTCCGCATTCTGCATGCACTAACACGATCAAATCATTGCAAATAGCCAATTATGAAGTCTTGACGTCAGTCTAGCATTATTTACGTCAAAACAAACTATGATTTTGTGCCTGCGTTTGGTCTGCGAAACCAGCGGATTGGTTTTGTTTGTAAACAAACTCTATTGTATGATGAGTCCAAAATTGCGTAATGAAAGAAACAAGCTAGATTTTTCGTGCAAGATACATTGTGATTTTATGTAATTGTTTTAATAATTTTGTGATTACCAAGAATATTGATGAAATGAGAATTGTAATATATATGATGCTCAAAAGAGAAACCCATTAGACGGGTATGGAAACTTATTAATTTACATTTAAAACTTGTGTCAATACTGTTTATTTGTCTCCATTCTTGTTGTTGTACTCTTAAGATCTAAGCTGAATTAACTGAATCTAGAAGGCATTCTGACATCTCCTAAGACACGCTACCAAAAAAAATGATATTTAAGAGAATACTCCTATGGTTCAAGTGGATAGTGTCCTGATAAGGAGGTTCCTATCCCAAACTGGGGGACATACACCCCCGGTTCCGTTTCACTGGTGGCAGCGGCGGGATTTTAAACGTTTTTCTTAAGGAAATTCGGCCCACTTGTTGGATCATAGGAGGCTATACTGTGAGCTAGGAAATAAGTCTAAAGATTGTTAGCAGCCTAGTAACAGTATGGAAGACTCGGAACAAAACACGGAGATTGGAGATTTGTCAGATGCTGAGATCACAGCACCAGAGTTAGAAGACTTGGAAAATAGATTCAGTGATAGGTCTGCTAGAGACAAGATAAAGCGTGGAGAGAATCCAAAAGCTGACAAGACTAACAGTAACCCTACTTTAGAAAATATGAAAGAGGGTGAGATCATTGTGGAAGACATGCTTCGTATCCTGACCAAGCTATAAAAATGAAATAAAAATTACATAATAATTATTTGTGTTTTGGACATATCAACTAATGAAAATCAAATGCTAATTTAGCAATAAGAAAGATGTAACAATATTCTGGCTATTTTCGTTATTGTGAAGTTGGAAAGGATTGAGCTACGCAAGACCTGGCACACAGATCAGTGAGGCGTATATGGATCATACTGTTTCATTGATATTGATATAATGGAAACAATGTGCCTTGGACCATAAATCCTCTTGGCAAGGCAGAGTGCTGTGCACGATATGAATGAGAAGAAGAATTTCTTTTGAGACAGTCGTGTCCGTCATAGCATTCGTTTAATTTTGAATCTTGTCTTTTCAAGATTGGGTATTTATGACCCACCTTTTCATGCACAGTATAATAATGTAAAATACTGAAACCTTCAAAGACCAACAGAAAACACATAAGAGGTGGCTCCTGGTAATTAAAGTTATTCTGGAATAGGTTCACTAGGGAACCAATAAAGTTGAAAACTGTAATGTGATTCATAGGCAGTGTCCTGGAGGCCTCTTGTATTTGTGGTATTTCTCATTAACCGGGTGCATTGGTTCAAACATGTAAGAGTCTGGAAGGAAGAATAGGTCCTTTGGAATAAGTAGACAACCTCATAAATCAACTCGTTATTTAAATTCTAGTAGACACCGTAACAGGGGGCACCAAAGCAATATATTGCTTTATTAGTATTGAGCACTCTGTTCCAAATGTTCTGGATTTACGTTATTGTATAACTATAGTTATATTCTTCTCAGTTGAAAACATTACTTACATTTGTGTGTGGGAGCCAAGGTACACTCTTAAATAAATCTACCTATTAAATTTCCACCCACTATATTGGTTTTGTGATGAAATTTCCCCACAAATTTTACCCCAAAAGAAAAGGACCCTGTAATAACCCTTTTTAATGCCAAGTGTTGTCTGTATTGTACTAGTATTCTTATGAAGAAATGTGATCTATATTTTACACTGTGTTGAACATATGAGGCAGCTGTGAAAAAAAATCATAAACAAATATATATATTCAATTTCCACCCACTATATTGGTTTAGTGATGAAATATCCCCAAAATAGAAGGTTTCTCTAAATTCAGCGACCAACTTTTCATTTTAAATATATGGAAATAAGAGTTGGTGTGTTTCTTTCCACATCGTCACAGACACAAACTCTCAGTAAATTGTGCAACTGAAAATTGGTGGTGTAAGTTATTCAAAACTAGTCCAATTGTAAGTTAGGGATGATAAACTGTTCATCTAACTGGAAACTGTGGAAAAATTAGCAGCATATTAGAAATTAGACATCTGTGAACCCTGCAGGGGCTCTATATAAACATGCTCCGCTCTGGGCGGTTACGTGCGGCCATGGTCCCCTGCACCTAGGGCCGGAGTGCATTACTATCGGATCCGCGGTTCCGATAGTAATGCACTCTCCTCGGAATGTCTAATTTCTAATATGAAGAGCTTTGTTGCAAAAGGGCCACCAGACCACCCCCACATGTAACTCATTTTGGAATTAATCAAATTATTGTATGGCAGTGTTCATTACTGTTTCTATATGACTTGGATTAGTGCATCCATGCACGCCAATTGAGGCACCAACAATACAAGCCACATTCCACATAATGAATAGCCATCCATTCAATAATGCAAATTGAGCAACAGGTAGAAGTGGACGTAGGCCCTTTTGCAACACAGCTCTTCATATGCTGCTAACTTAAGCATGGTAACTTGAGCCTCTAACCAATCTTACCAGCATGTGTTCCGCTAACCATCCTTCATCCTTGGCTATTCTGGATGCTATCCTAAGAGCGAAGCATTTCTTTCCTAACAATGAGTTGCCACCATATCCGCTACCAAACGAGGCGATCTCCCTCTTGTCTGGGATGTGTGTGACTAGTGTCTGTGGTGGGTTGCACGGCCAGTTATTGACGGCAGGCTCTGTAGAGGGAACAGGATATTGATAAAGGGGTTTCAATCTTGCAGGCCCTACTTTTATAGTTTCATCAGTTCCCAACTGGCGAGAAATATTTGTTTTTTATCTCTCCGTGGGCAATAGTAATCCATGAAGTAATCCAAGCATTCGCACGCGATTATGGCCACAAAATTATGGCCATTTGCACTCAGTTTTAGTCGTACGTCACGCATAAGATGCACAGTGCATGTTGTCTTCATGCGCGCTCGTGTCCCTCTGTATTCATTCGCTGTTGTAAGAAGGCTTTTCCAATTTTGAACTGATCAAACTATAGTTAATAATGGACCTCTAAAGTCCTCTATTAACTGCTCTTAAATTTGTTCTGTTCCATTTTGCAAATTTAAGTGCAATTATTCCTTTCGGGGGCAGGGGAGCACTTTGTAGCAACAACTAAAACCAGTACATCACAATTTTGCACCAGACGTTGGATGTTTTATAGCAACAGACACATTTTGGAGGCAAATTGTGATGAGATACTGGACATTTCAAGAGATGTCTTTAAATCACAGTCATTTTAGCATTTAAAAACATGGCATTTTCAGGAAACAAGAAGTTCTCTCAGGAGCTCTACAGCTGATATAGAACTCCTTACAATGAAGGTCTGAACCAAAGCGGATGTTTGTGTGTCAAAAAGGTTAGTGCTTTTAGAAACCCACCCCCTCTCCATAGAAAATCTTTTAAAAAATGAACAACATCATGATTGACATACCAAAATTGTATAATCACTAAACTGTGTGCAATTATAGATGAGGATGAATGGTTTTCGGATTGAGAAAGGATATCTGTGTTTATTGGTTCAGATAATTATTGTCATACAATAGGACCAGCTTTTAAGCACACTTTCACTCACATTTTCCCCCTGACTGGTGTGATACATAGAGGATAGATACCAAGATGATTTGGAAGACTAAATTTACCAACATAAAACCATGAATAGCTTTGATTACAATATTGTGTTGAAAATTGTAAATGATTATCAAACCTTTTATTTGTTAACCCTAACTCCCGCGGCTATGTTTCAACTGAGCTATCTCCCCAGTGCATATCACATATGCCTGCGGTAGGTGACGTAATCGAGCCAATTTTGTATGGTGTAGTGGGGTTAGGGTTAATTCAGTGGTCATTGATGTGAATTTCTAGTTCCAATAATCATTCACTCCAAATGTGAGAGAGGAGGATATGAATTTGCCTCCTTGAATGAATTCTATTCAACCACACAAAGGATTATCTTCACCAAGCTAACAATAATCTGATAGTTCAATTATGCTACATGTAGTAATTTCAAATTCAGAATTATAGATAGGGCCTAGATCCTGATCCCCAATGAATAGGCCACTGTTGAATAAATCTCTCATAAAGTTGCACCAATACAGTAGAGGATAAGTGCCCGCTGAGATTTACATCAAGTGATTCTCCAATCCACAATCACTCATCCATGCAAGGCCCCCCCCCCCCCCCCCTTGGGATCTCTTGTTTTGATATTGACCATGATTTAATGTATTCAGTCTCTACTTTCAATATATTATTATGTTTTATGATGTAAAATAAGTTTTCACCAGGGTCATTTTGTAAGCTGCTGTAAAAGGTAGCCTCTTAAGCATAGGCGTGAGAATGAGCATACATGAAAAACCTCAAAAGCCTGAAAAATGTGTGAAATTGGGCTAAAAACTAGCTGAATTTAAATGAAAGTGCAAAGATTCAGACAACAGTTGATACAGACACTGCCCCCCAGAAACCCCAGGAGCTCCTGTTTAAACAGGAAACTTCTCATCTGCAAGCAGCTGTCAACTTAGCAAGCACTGAAAAGTGCTTTCTTAATTACAATACAGACAATTTGAGGTGAATGTCTTAAACATGTTTCATGGTTAGATGGTTGAAGTGACGAGATTCTGATGACTCATAAGTGGCAGCTATATGAATCACTATTTGGATGCTTCAATTTCTTTTAATCTCTTATCTAACTGACAGGAAATGTAATGGTTGGAATGGTTGCTACTTATTTATAGATATCCAAGCAACAGACTGCGGAATAAACCGTGAAATGCATAGCAGTTGCAGAATTTGGCATTGTTAACCCTAACACTACCAGATACCACAATACAGCGCATGCGTGACAGGTTTTCCATGTCGTAATCGACCGAGCCTATATAGTGAGCGAAATATATACTGCGCGAACATGAAACTGATAGCAGTGGCTTGCCTATGGGGACTGGCGCTTTATGTGCTGAGGGTCCCTGGATCGAATCTTAGGTGGGGGAGCGGCTATTTATTTGTTAGAACTTCTCAGAAATCCTTGGGTTTTTTAAAAACAGGCTGGTCGAGTAAGGATTAATATGACTGTCTGACTTACTTTCCATGGGTAATGGTTGCCCCAGTGAGTGTAGACATTTCACAAATTCACCATTGCCTATTGCTTGGAGAGCTTTCGTTCCCATCCTGGTCATAATGCGCATGCTGGCGACGACGTAGAGGGAGTCTGTCACTTCAATTCCGCACTTTGATAATGGAGAGCCGTATGGACCCATACTGAATGGGATCACGTACATAGTACGACCTGAAAAGAAAGAAAGTTAGAGAGAAAAGAAAAGTGTTTTCATTAATTATAGACATTTTTAAAGAACTATTGGTTTATGTATAAATGAATGAGTTGTTAAAAACCTGATTGCTAGAATAAATGTTAGAGGAAAGGGAGGAGGAGGAAGGGCAATGGGAAGGAGAAGGAGGAGGAAGGGTGAAGGGGGAGGGAAGGGTGAAAGGGAGGGAAGGGGGAAGGAAATGTTAAAAGGAAAGGGGAAGGGATTGAGAAGTGGGTAAAGGAAAGAAGTGGGGAAGAAAGGGAGAAAATGGTAGGGTGAAGGGTAGGGGATATTCAGTGTGTATACTTTAAGATGCCACATGGCAAAGATAAACCAGATTTCCATGTAATTACAGGATTATGCTTTTCCTCTTGAACCAAACACAACAAAAACAGAGGAATATGAGGGCAGGGGGAACTATGGTATTATTCTATGGCCCAACAAAGGGCCAACATTTCACTGAATTTAGCTAAATTCCTGAGCTATTATGTAAGTGCTAAAAAGTCTAAAATAATTATCCCTATTTTAATTTTTGGTAATGGAGGAGTGGTATTATTTACATCATATTCATTTATGCATCTTTTCTTTTTTATGAAGCAATCTAAAATCACAGTAGATATTCGTTCAGTCAGTTAACTCAGGTTTAGACACATTGGGGGAGGAGTCCTTTTAACTACTGTAGGTAGGTAGGCAAAAAACAAGACTGTTTTTTTCTTCTCCTTTAGCCTATGCTATAGAGGTAGGCCAAAAAGAAATAGGCAGCATTTTTTTTTGTACCGCTATTTATAACCTCAAACAGCTGATCTGGTTATCTTATACATACGGTAAGCTAACAATAATGTGCGGCTTCCTTCTTATCATGCATAGTTGGGCAAAGCAACATTTTATAATGCTTCAAATATAAATATATGCGATACATCAGCAACTCATGTGAGGAGATACACGTGACATAAAATGATAAGTATCAAATATAAACATGTTGAGTGTGTATTAACGGCATACTCACAGGATTCGCAGATTTTTAACGGGTGGCTTAAACCAAACCGCCCGGCAAAAATACCTTTTTGCCATTTAAGTTGGCAAAAATGGCAAAATCTCAAAAAGTGAAAAAAAATTTAGATGTTGGGAAATAATCACACATTTTCCCAAATGTCAAAGCAAATTTAAAATGTTTTGGCTGAGAGTATAATATGATAACATGGTATAAATTAAGGTTACTACTGGCAGTAGCTACATGGCTAGCACTTCACATTTTCATATATTTGTGTACACTGGACTAACATTTGCCACTTGAAATTCAGCAAAGAAGCTGGCAAAATCTGACATTTGAGAAATTATCGCTTAATATTCCCAAAAGACGGAAGTAAATTTAAAATGTTGTGACTGAGAGTAGAATATGATGATGCCAAACATGGCAGTTGATATGGCCAAGTACTTTTTCACATGTTTTAAGAATTGCGGACTAAAATTTGTCATGTTTATTTCTTTTTAATTTCTTCTATTAAAAGCTTTCTGAGTGACTAAATGTTTTCTGTGATGAGATGAGAATGAGATGCTCTTTGTATTTATTTTCAGAGATAGCATTTTTTGCAAGATTTGCAAGTCAAGTCACCTGGTTGGTCCAGTCTCAAGTCAAGTCAAGTCACAACTCACTGCAAATCAATTTCAGTCATAAGTCAAAGGCAAGTCACACATTCATTTTTTCCTATTTATTTTCCTTTTGTAACGTGCTACACTTGTAATTTCTGAATGAGAAAGCAACAACTCGCGGAGTACCACTTGCACTCGCCATGTTGGATTACTATAAGCCTGACGTAAGCGATTTCTGATATGGCGCACCATTTTTTTCGATCTTAACGATCTTAAATTTCTAATACACACATTTGACACCGTAATGTTCAAGCCTACGAATGCGACACCCGACAATAAAAAGGTTTATTAGATTGCTCAACCTAGCTTTTTTACTTTCGTTTGTCTACAAGTCATTTTTTGCAAGTCCAAGTCAAGTCACAAGTCATAAGTTGCAAGTCCAAGTCTAGTCGCATGTGGGCAATTCCACGCTTTGCGGAATGACATTTACACACAAAAATCCACTTTCTTTTGGGTGTAAAACCCAGAGATTTGTAGTTACTCCCCATTTTACAACTTTATTTGATAATAGCGATTGATACTAAAAAAATAAATCTAGGGAAAAAATTAGACTGCGCTTCCAAGTATCCTAATTTGCATATATGGGCGATTCCACGGTAACACGCGTTACATTTTAGGGCGCCATTCTTTATTCTCCCCTCTATAACTGTAAAAGTAGTCTGAATGAAGTTTACATCTTTTGTATTGTAATACCCAAGACTTAAGGCTAAATCCTCATGCTAACACCAATATGAAATATCAGCTCATGTTAATGTAAGACCGCTCTGAATATCGGTAACACGCGTTACGAAAAAAGACGCACTAAAAATAATCCCAACTTTGTTTTGCTTGTGTATTTTTAAAACTAACCTACCTGCAATCAATTGATCACTACTGTGAGCAAGTACCTACCCAAGGTTTATAATACTAGAATAATAACAAGAATTTAAGTTCTCACTTTTTTGTAAATTGCAAAATAGTCGGTAACACGTGTTACGGTAACACGCGTTACATTTTGTCCATCCATAATTTACTAGCTTTATATTATTTATTTAATTTCTAAATTAAAATTAAGTTTGACTTTGACAATGGAACTAACATATAAACCATAAATAGTGATAACTAACTCTAAAAAAATTAAGGTTTTAGCACGTTTTACTGAATATGAGTTCGGTAACACGCGTTACGACATTTTGATGGCTTATAGTGGAGTGGTGGTTATGAATTTATCAAATTGTTTACTATTTTTAAATAGGGCCTAACTAGTAGGATTAAAATTATAAGTAGCATCAATTAAAATCAAATCAATTAGGAAATATTTTCAAAAAAGTGTTGCTTCGGTAACACGTGTTACCGTTTTGGAAGTAAGAAAAGTTTTAAAAAATCATAGTTAACAACGGTCAATGGTTGCAATATTTTTTTCCTGAATGTTTGCATAGGCTTTGCACAACATGAATGTAAAATTAAATCTTTTGGAGCATTTTTTAGTTTTTTTGCTCCGTCACATTTTCATGGAATCGCCCATGCAAATTTGCGTTGCGGAATGACGCAGACGATTGGTGTTTTTTTTACATGTTTACACAAAGTGAAAACTCTGTGAACTTTTTAGAGTGTATCATTATTGAAGTTACTTTTTAGAAGGTTTGAAGTGTTAGCTAACTGACAAAAGCATTTTCATGAAACTTAATCATCAGCTAGGATGTCTAGTAGGTCATCAAAAAATAAAAGTAGGTGTTGCGGAATGACGTTGCGGAATGACAGTGTGAATTTGTGTGCAAAACTCCATAGAGAAAGAAAAAACATGTATTTATGCTTTAATATGCATAAAAAATAAAAGAAAGAGTAATCAGTGGCATTTCATATGTTACAAATTCGTGAATACAAGTAACCCAACTATTTTCACATTGAAATCATCATTTACAGGTAAAGTAGCCATGATTTTGTGATAAAGTTGCCGAATTCAACAGCTTGCACATCAAAGTTGCCTAATTCAGCAAATTATGAGTTTTCATCAATTTTGAAACTTTTTTAGAAGTTTAGAGTCCATATTTGAATGAATTATCATAAATAAGGATGATCTTATACCAAGTACACAAAAATATCACAATTTGCTCAATAAATTGCCTAAATATAGGGATTAATACCTTTGTCATTCCGCACCGTCATTCCGCAACACGTCATTCCGCAACGCTCGTTAGGGCTATTAATTAACAGAATTTTCCAATTTTTTTTTTGATCATTGTGAAGCATGTCAATTGTGTGCAGAGAAAAAATAGTTAAAATGAAAATAGGGTACATTTTTTTTCTTGCTATCCTAAAAAATTGTACTTTTGCGTTGCGGAATGACATGAGATTATGCAATGCATACTAATTACCTGGATTAACGAGGCTAATCGGCCGTTGATCAAAATTAAATTTATATCAAAACTTTTCCCATCAGTTCTACTATTGTGCCTGACATTTATTTAAACATCATACCTATGTGTCTAAAAGATATGGAATAAATAAAAACAAGCCTTTTCACTGATTTTGTAAGCTGCAAATATGCAAATTTATGCTAATTAGCTAGTTTATACATCAAAAAACATAGTATCGCTAAACAAACTAAAAAATCCTGAACTTTGGACTCTTACCTACATTATAGGCATAGAATTAAACTTGGGATGCACATTTGAAATTTTGGCTATTTGGTTGACATTTGCTTGGAATTGCCCATGTCACAAAATTAGCGGCTCAAAGCCAATACACAATCAAATAGAAAACTAAAAATGTGACATTTTTGACTTCAGACAGATTTTGCTTGATCACATCACATCTTACTTTTATACCTTGCAATTTACATAATTTTGAGAGATCCTCTTGTATCAGTTGTGTTTTGTTCCTGTGTATGTTGGAATAATCTTTTTATCATCCTCTTTTTAATTAAACATAGAGAGACAAACATTGATCATAAAAATGTATTTTTTTTTCTTTCTTTTTTTCATTTTAATATTGATTTATAAATTTCACGATTGTCTGATATATTTATTTTTCTTAAATTTATTTGTTTGGTGGGTATTTTTTGCCTTACCAACATTAACTACATTACACTGTTGAGTGTTGACAGTAGAAACACTCTCTAATAATAGCACATCATTTATTCATTGAGAAAGAAGCCTTGCATTCTGTTCACAATCACACAACGCTGGAATAGTACACTTGAGAAAGGAAAACCTATCTATTTACTAATAGCAATGGAAAATTACCAAGTAAGTCTAACTGGAATTTTACAGAATGGTTTCCTGGCCAACATTTCTATTATAATTAGCAACAAAGCCAATTCATTATCTAGGGATGTTCATAGTACCTTGACCTCAAAAACGTTTTGTGTACAACAAGCATAATCATGGCCAAACTGCAAGAAGGTTGCTTACTGAAGTTCAGGCGTTTATATTTTAGCACAATATCTGCACCATTTAGTTTTCTTATTTGAATAGGAAAATAAAAGAATTTGAAAATATTTTTTTAAGAAATTCATGATTTTCAGATACAGTTAATAACACATTTTAACCTAACAAATTCCTATTTAAACTGTTCTAATCAGCTCTTTAACAGTTAACCATGGTTCTAGGGGTATTCCCCTTTGTTTATGAACCTGCTATTGGTACGAGAATATGGGACCCCAACAAGCAGATATCGACCATTCAGAATGTTTTTTTTAAATGCAGTACCTAATTTTAGCATAAATGCAGCTAAAACAAATTTTACAGGTGAATAAAGGTTTCATATAAAGGTCATTCTGTTTTCCAAGCAAAAAAAACAAAATGAAACCAAAATAAGATTAAACCAAATGCCAATTTCATTATTTTTGTAAATCTCTTTACTTCTCATTTATTTATTCATTTATTTTATTTTATTTTTATATTTCAAACATAATTTGTGTGGCCGTAAGTGAGGTCTTTGGATCCATCATAACCAAGGTTAGGCTATATTAAAAAAAAAAATTGTCTCAAAGATCTTCAGTTTTTTAAAACCTAATGCGGGTTTGGGTTTTTTTACCTTTTTTTTAAATATAAAATATTGAAATCCTTGTAAAAGTGACCTTTTGTATTTTTGGATGTGATCAATGAAAATCTGAAAAATTGGGGAAATTTAAGGTTTTTTTCTTTCTAACACGCATCAACTAACTAACGCGCGCGGGATCTTTGAGACAAATTATTTTTTTAATATAGCCTTACACACACACAATGAGCAGCATTGTATTGTGATGTGAAGCCACACACACAGAAAATTTAGTGAGAGTGTACTACAAAAATATTGCAATTAGGTTAAAACCAAATTATCATACGACTCAAAGTCGATTAAAGACAAACCTTTTTTTGGTCAAGCCTGAAATGATGGCTAAGCCATATATTCATACAAAAGAGAGCAAGGTCATTACAGCGTGTCCCAAAAAACTGAATCCAAAATCTGCAGAGCTTGTAACTTAAAAAGTTGAAAACTTAGCTGCTCCATATTTGAGAATATTAAGGTACATATACCTGACCTTAATTGGTTAAAATGTGAGACCAATCAAATGGCAACTTTTCGAAAGTCAAAGCTTTCAACAGAGCGTGGTTAGAACCCGTTTTTCCTAATTTAGCACTAAACCACCTTATTGCATTTGCGTTGTGTGCAAGTTATCCCGACTGGCTGGTTGAAAAAAAATCTGAAGTTCCAGCCCTGCCTCTAATTCCTTTGATGAGATGACTGACTTAAAGGCTGGTTTCCAATTTCGAAGAAATGGTTCTTGAACTGCTTCAAAGATGGCAGTGTCTCAGAAGGTTATTTATTGATTTTTCTAACAAATATCATATGTGTTTACACTTGTTATCCTCCCTTATGACGAAGATTTCCCTGAGTAAGTCATTGTTATCAAGCCAAAGGCAAAACTTTGATGACGTCAGTACGATGCGCAAATGCAACGCATGGACGGTTTATGGGCAAAATCGGAAAAAAAGGGTTCTGACCACGCTGTATACAAAGCTCTGTATTTCTAAAACCTTACATCCAATTGGTCTTATAATTTCACCAAATAATGTCAGATATATTTACTTTTATATTCCCAAACATGAAGCATCTATGTTTCCCATATTTTAAGTTATCAGCTCTGAAAGTTTTGGACCCAGTTTTTTGGGACACGCTGTACAACCATCCCATAAGGAATCAATATGGTGCGATCAATTACTTTCACCTGCAGTCTGGATAGAACATTTTGACGCTATATTATAGTATGTGAAGTTGCGACTATTTTATCAATACAGCTTCATACCCATTAGAGTTAAGACATTCATGAGCAGGAAGCACATTGTGAGAATGCATTCTTGCACTTTGTGAGAATGCATTCTAGAACTTTGTGAGATAATACATTCTCGCACTTTGAAAGAATACATTCTTGCAGCTGTGAGAATGAATTCTAGCACTTTGTGAGAATGCATTCTAGCACTTTGTGAGAATGCATTTTAGAACTTTGTGAGAGAATACAATCCTCGCACTTTGAAAGAATGCATTCTTGCAGCTATGAGAATGCATTCTAGCACTTTGTGAAAATGCCTTCTAGCACTTTGTGAGAATGCATTCTAGCAGTTTATGAGAATGCATTCTAGTACTTTGTGAGAGAATACATTGTCGTACTTTGAAAGAATGCACTCTTGCAGCTGTGAGAATGAATTCTAGCACTTTGTGAGAATGCAATCTTGCACTTTGTGAGAGAATACATTCTTGAAAGAATGCATTCTTGAAAGAATGCATTCTTGCAGCTGTGAGAATTCATTCTAGAACTTTGTGAATGCATTCTAGCAGAATGCATTATAAAGCACTTGGTAAAGAATGCAATTGACGATAGGTATCGTATACCTCTGATTAGCAGAGATGGTTGGTGAGAATGTTTTATATCACTTTGTGAGAATGCATTCTATCACTTTGTGAGAATACATTCTATCACTTTGTGAGAATGCATTCTATCACTTTGTGAGAATGCATTCTATCACTTTGTGAGAATGTATTCTAGCACTTTGTGAGAATGCATTCTAGCAGTTTGTGAGAATGCTAGCACTTTGTGAGAATGGATTCTTACATTTTGTGAAAATATATTCTAGCACTTTGTGAGAATGCATTCTAGCACTTTGTGACAATGGATTCTAGCACTGCGTGAGAATGCATTCTTGCACTTTGTGAGAATGCTAGCACTTTGTGAGAATGGATTCTTACATTTTGTGAGAATGGATTCTAGCACTTTGTGAGAATGCATTCTAGCACTTTGTGAGAATGCATTCTATCACTTCCATGAAAAGCTTGCTACTTGTTCGAGAAAAGACTTTTCATTTCCCCCTTGAAATTGATCAGTAAACCTACCTTTCATACATCCAGGGAATCTGTCTTTAAGTGCCTGTTCCAGTTGCCTAGGTGACATCCAGTAACCTAATTGACCCTTGACCCCATCCTTGACGATTGGTATCGTATCCCTCTGGTTGGGTGTAGAGATGACTGTTTTGTGTTCAACCCTGGCAACATCTTTGGGATCTGTCTTTGCTAAAAAACTAGAAAGAACACACAAATAGAAAATGATATTGAATTGGATTATTGGATGGTATTTTAAATTAATACACCTATTTAGTTTTAAGGTTAAACCATAAAAAGTATGTCTGAATGATTGCTAGGTTAAAAAGATATATTCCACTGTCTCCAGTATTTTAAATTTACCAGTTTCAATAGTTGAAATTATTTATGAGTAAATTGTCATTGTGTGATGGCACCAAACGTGAATACCCAAGGCAATCAATCATCTGCATACTTACCACACCAATATTAAGGTAAAATCTGATCAGAAATGTTACCCAAGGCCTTTTACAACAAACCTTATAATTAAGTCTCAATACAATTATTGTTGAGGCAGGCTCCCAATACTTGTTACTGGTATGGCTTGTGTACGGGGGAAGGGTGAGGGGGAGGGAGTAAAAAACAGTGAGGAGACAAAACTAAAGTGAAGTTTAGTGTACAATGTATAAACACTTTCCTTCAATACTACATGGATGCCAACTTCTTCCATGCAAAGTGTTTTTGTCAACCTGTATTATAAAACCAGTATTCAACCCATGCGCCACAGGCAACCCCAGGGAAAAATACAGTGTAATAATGTTTGAATATTACCTGTAATGTATGCGCATGTATTATTAATCATCTTCATATTGCCATGGGTACCAAATGGTGTCACAATGGAGGCACGCTGCAATACATCCTTTCTGTTGAACTAAGTCATGTGTGAGGATATATTGTGTGTGTGATATTGACACAATGATCAATTTGAAGCCTTTTTCTGAATAACGCAGTCGTGTGCGTATATGTTTTTTGGATCACTGCTTTCATTCATGCATCAATGTGGCAAATTGAGCGAGAATTATGGCAAATATATTCTTACAATTAATCTGACAGTTTCATTTACTGAAAAAATTAAGCAACTCTTTCACTATAACATTAACAATCAAGAGTGTTTAAAATCTGGTAAACAAAAAATCTGCACTTATCACAATGTGCATTGTAGGTTCAGTTAGAGCAATAAGTTTGATTGTGCTCTGTTTATTTTCGGAATATTCGACTGATACATTTAATATTACATTTTCTTCTTTCTTTTAACATTTTTTTGCATTGCATATCTTGTTTATAATGCAAAAAAGAAAATTCATTCTAAAAATGTATGAAAAACTAAGACAATTTCTTTTGGACTAATTGAAAACATTGATTAACCATAAGGCCCTTCACAATTGATTTTGAGTTTCCTGTTGCTGCCCGCGTCCGAAATTGACAATTACAAAACATTTAATTATTTCCCCTTTAAAATGACTTTCACTCAACTTTATTTGCTACTTTCTGACTTAAATCATATCAGCTATGATGCCTGTTGCCGCCCACGTCCGAAATTGAGAATTACAACAACAACAAAAAGGTGTTTTTTAGGATTTTCGCCTTTAAAATGTTAAAATGACTTTCAATCAACTTTATTTGCTACTTTCTGACTTTATCATATCAGCTATGATGATGTACAAACATAGAACATAGATGATTGCATTACAACTTGGGTATCAAATTAATCATACTTGGAAAATAATTAAATGCAGAGTCCTCGATTATAAGGGGTGGAAATTGGTTGCGAGTTGTGACCACAAAATAATTCGTTTTAAAATAAATAAAATAAAAGATAATTAATCATTTATAATTAAAAGTCACCTCATCCATTTTTTAGTTAGGAAACTCAAAATTAATTGTGAAGGGCCTAACACAACCAGCCTGTTTTTTTAAAACCTGGCGTGCAAGTTATTGGGCCATAAATTGGACCCAGGCTATATACAAGGCAAAATATCAGCCCTCTTTATACAACAAAACGTTGATTCAAAAATGATGGTTGAGCCGCAACCAGCATTTTACATGGTTTTTTAGGGGTGGTATTCCAACATATTTTAAACATTGTTTTAATCAAGTTTTGGTGGGGTTTTTTTAGTAGTAACAACAATAATGGCAATTTTTAATGTTCATCTTGAATTCTGAAGTAAAAAAAAATCAACATGACATCGTGTCCCTTTAATGGAAGCAGACATATTCAACCATGATTACATTTGTTTTTACAGCTGTTAGGCCCTTCACAATTGATTTTGAGTTTCCTGTTGCCGCCCGCATCCGAAAATGAGAATTACAAAATATTTAATTATTTTTATTTTTATTTAGGATTTTCACCTTTAAAATGACTTTCAATAAACTTCATTTTCAACTTTCTGACTTTAATCACATCAGCTGTGATGATGTATAAACATAGAACATGATTGCATTATTACTTGGGTATCAAATTAATCATACTTGAAAAATAATTAAATGCAGAGTCCTCAATTATAATGGGTTGACAATGGTTGCGACCACAAAAAAAAGAAGTTTCAATATAAAGAAAATAAAGGATAATTAATAATTAATAATTAAAAGTCACCTCGTCCATTTTTTAAAACCTGCAACAGAAACTCAAAATTGATTGCGAAGGGCCTAACCCTACTACACCACACGGCAACAACACGGCCAGCCCGTTTTTATAACCCGGCGTGCAAGTTGTTAGGCCATAAAATGGACCCAGGCTATATACATGTACGAGGCGAAATATCAGCCCTCTTTGTACAACAAAACGTTGATTCAAAAATGCTGGTTGAGCCGCAACCAGCATTTTACATGGTTAGGGGTGGTAGTCCAACATATTTTAAACATTGTTTTAATCAAGTTTTGCTGTGTTTTTTTTTTAGTAGAAACAACAGTTATGGCAATTTTTAATGTTCATCTAGAATTCTGAAGTAAAAAAACAAACAAAACATGACATCGTGTCCCTTTAATGGAAGCAGACATATTCATCCATGATAACATTTATTTTGACAGCTGTTAATTAGGCCCTTCACAATTGATTTTGAGTTTCCTGTTGCCGTCCGCCGCGTCCGAAATTGAGAATTACAAAATATTTAACTATTTTTATTTTTATTTAGGATTTTCACCTTTAAAATGACTTTCAATAAACTTCATTTGCTACTTTCTGACTTTAATCATATCAGCTGTGATGATGTATAAACTTAGAACATGATTGCATTAATTACTTGGGTATCAAATTAATCATACTTGGAAAATAATTAAATGCAGAGTCCTCGATATTAAGGGGTTGAAATTGGTTGCGATCACAAAATAACTAGATCAAAATAAAGAAACAAAATATAATTAATAATTAATAATTAAAAGTCACCTTGTCCCTTTTTTAAACCTGCAACAGGAAACTCAAAATCTATTGTGAAGGGCCTTATAGTTCAAGCATTCAAATGTTATCCACACAAAGGGGTATATAGACACTGACATTCACTGGACGCAGGCTGGATGGACTAGTTCATAGACTCATAGACCTGAAAGAGATGTAAACCATCCATCTGGAACAGGGCCAGAAAGAAATGGGATTGACAATAATAGAGCAAATGCAAATTTCACAGGAATAAAACTTTCCTTTCATGATTTGTATACAAACTAATGCAAATGTCCAGGCAATGGACCTTTCCGTTCATGATTTGTATACAAACTAATGCAAATGTCCAGGCAATGGACCTTTCCATTCATGATTTGTATGCAATTATTTTTTCCAGGCGTGCTTTTGAGAAAATGTACACACCTAATTTTCAGGAAATATTGGATGGTTTAAAATGACTATGCACTATTTCTCCGCCTTTTTTTCTCCACTTTGCTCACCACAAACAATTTTCCATACCCCCTCCCCACAACAAAAGCCCACATCCTGTCTAAACCTCTGATTTGGTGCCACATTGTTGCAACAATTGACTGGTCAAGAAAAGGTCAAGCATCACACTGTATTAAACTGCCTTGGTCTCAGGAACAGCTTGAACAGAGCTAAATACTTCTGCAGTACTCACATAAACCGGAATTGAACTTCACACGTCCAAACAAAATTAAACTATGAATAGTGTTAATTAAAACCAATATTTATTATGGGGATACCATCTGCTGGCATTATTTTATGCTTGAATCAGTTAATTCAAATGGTCAAATAATGCAGTTTCGCATTGAAATAACCAGGTTTTAAACAATCAAGAAACATGAAAATGGTATGGTGTGTTTGTACAAAATGATTTCAGCATTCTGTACTCAATTAAAGGGGCATTGAGAGATACGTATGGTAGTGCGCCCTCAATTATCCTGGAAATCAGGGGCTTTTTTGCATCAAAGTAATACTTAGGCATACCATCTGAAACAGTTTACCAACATTCACCGTTTATCATATAAAATTTCATGATTTTTTTAGTTTCGATATGATGATATCGAAACTAGGTGCTGAATTCAGAAGTTATGCGATCGTTTTACATGCATACTTTCGCGGCAAATCTCAACCCGGAAGTGCCGTTATTTCTTTATTTAATGAAGGCGATGTCGGAATTGTATGACATTTGGATTTGGGCTATGTTGATGATTATCTTTAGGTTATTTGCTCATTTAGTATATCGATACATCTCTCAATGCCTCTTTAATAAGAAGGCACTCAGAAATGTTACTGTTAGTGACAGGGCGAGAAAAAATGTTTTATTTCCCGGGAATCAAGTCAAATTGTTCACAATATTTTACATATTTTAGCCATAGATCCCTTCATATTGCCAAAATTTCCCTTCAGATGTCCAAATTTCCCTCCAGATCTTCAAATTTCCCTGGAATGAGCTCCCATATTCCCTGCTTTTTCCTGCTGTGGTTAGTGAATAAAAAGTTATGCACTATTTTCATTTACTAGAATATTGTCTTTTACTAATTATTTAAAGTACAATTGTTGGAAGCCACTGTGTTGAGCTGAGTGGATTCCTATGGATGGGAAACATGAACACTCGCCATAGCCCATTAAATAAAGAATATTAATTAGAAAGTTAATTAGTAATATTAGACAGCAAATGTGAAGGGCTAAGTGCAAAACAATATAAGGACATTTGATATGGTAGTAAGTAACGAGATAGGTCGCCATTTATTAGTAAAAAGCAATTTAAATGTTTTACTAATTCAATGTTGATTGAATTGGTAAGGAGCAACAAAATGTAGATATAAGGCCAAAAAGTGAAGGTCTGTATCACATAATTTTGGACAAAAGCTATGCTATTGCTGTGCATGGTGTCATTGGAACATTTGTCATGTCATTTTATCAAGTGTGTGTGTGAAAAGCCCCCCCCCCCCCCCTCCCCCCTGTGAGGGAAAGAGAGGATACCACAAACACCACAACTCCTGCCTGCATGGACATCCCACAATTTGCTTGCTAGAGAAGCGGAGCAGGGGTGTGCCACTGAGCTTGCCGATCGGGTCCACTTTTAAATTGAACTTAGTCAGCATAGAATTGGTGGCGCTGTTCTACCGATAAGGCGTAATTGTAGCAGACGACGCGACGCTGGCCACGCGTCTCTCAGACGACCCAATATGGCAACGGGAGTGCACCATTTTGAATTATTTTTAACAGTCATCGCCCGGTTAACGATAAAAATTCTTCTAATTATGATGAATTTGTCAAAATGATAAGTTTAATATTCGCGATTACGTGTTATTTACTACGAATTCAAAATGTAGGTTTCGCGGGGCCACCGTCGTCTGTGTAAATCTACAGCGCCCCCAAACCTATGCTGACTAACAATTCCGTTAAACCTGGTTAAACATTGTTAAACGCCGGTCACGGACGATTTACCATAATTTATTCAAATATGCAAAAGGGTCCGTTTTCGCTACGTACGTTAGTATAGGACTTTCCTATCCCAAAATTAATAGTATCCCTGAGCGGAGGCTACATGTTTTATAGGTGATACTAATTCATTGTTGATTGGTGTTTAAGTTAATAACAATGAATGCTTTCAGTGTCAGTATGTTGGATGTATTTCCTACAAAACAGGAAATTAATAAAACAACCCTAAATGGCATGTTAAAGTTAAAGGAGATGTAGAAAGAAATAACTGTTCATGTTTTGATGTGCCATGGATATTACAATGACAAACTTGCAACTCGTCGAGAACCAAACCTTTTGATTTTTTTAATCATAATTTACCAATCTTACCGGTTGATTAACAGCCATTTATAATTTACAGGTAAATTAAGAACACTAGTGTCATCACAGAATGCCATGTTTGTGTTATTGATTGTGTTTTTGACCCACTTTTCTTTTCTTTTTTGATACTTTACAACCAATTTTTGTTTCTTTCTAAAAACTAAAAAGCTCCAAATAATTACTAGAATATCTCTAATTTTCTAATGCTTGCATGAAAGTTCCCCATTTTTTTTCTCAAGACATGGTTGGGGATGTCAAAGATATTTGAAGTTTACCTTGCAAGTGTTTTCAGGTCATGTATGCTTGACGTTGGATGAAAATATGATCCTGGGCAGACCATCTTGAGATGAATAATTTGACAAGTTTGACGATCACAAGGTTTGTTGAGAGCACAATATCTGGTGGTTAGAGTTGGTGATATAACCACAGTAATATTGCAGAAAGTGATGTCTGTTTGTCGGAAAGGAAATGGGTGTTTATAATGTAGTTGATGTACTTACAGGGGCAGATTTAGAGGGGGCCTGCGCCCCCTTATTTTTGACACAGCACCCTTTTGACAGGGCGCCTGCGCCCCCTTTATTTCTAACAGGGCGTCTGCGCCAGCCCCCTATTTTTGACAGGGCACCTTTTTGACAGGGCAAAAATGTGTAAAAATGTGCGAGAATGTGTAAAAAAAAATTGCAGGGTGCTACTGCCCCCGTGACGCCCCTATTGATAAATCCTGGATCCGCCCCTGTAAACACGAGGGCCAAGAATGGAATTTGGCACGTGGAACATGGTTTTTTGAATTATGAATTGTTTAATATTTACCAGTTATCATATTTAGTGAGACGTTTCACAGTTCCTTCCTTTTCCAACTGTTCCAAGAATGACTGATTCTCTTCTTCCGATCCGTCGCATATATAGACGTTATCTGGCTTGCATATATCTGCCTTCTCCAGCACATACTGTCTGATGTGTGGTTGTAAATCGCCGAGATTGCCATTAATAACTTGGAATGAAGGTGCTGCTGCGGCTGCTGTTGACTTGTGTCTTACACCACGTATGGTGCTCTGGGCTAAACTTTTGACAACGTTATGTGTACGGCTGAAAGCAGAAAAATAAAATGAAAGGTATTAAATTTGTCTCAATTTGACAGGAATGACATTGTCATCATTACAGAACAACCCTGCTTTCACACAGAATAAGAAAACAGCAAGGGGTTGAAAAATGTGTTATGTTTTTATTATACATTGTGCTACCTTATACATAGTATAGGCAATAGCCTGTTATAAATTAAGGTAGTATATTAAAATCACATTACATTCTTAATTAATATTCATTAATAGTGATGAAAATTACAAAATTTTGGAATAAAAAAATTAATAAAAAAGGAAAGGAAAAAAAGGAAATTGAACCAGAGATCGCGAGGCAAAGATGATGACTTGTCGCCTCTCTCAAGTCCTAGATGAATCTTATCTTATAAATGGGATGTAACCCATAAGGAAATAATATTAGACTAAACAAGGTCTTCTGAAAAACTGGGTGGACAAGTGTTTTTAGTGTCAAAAGGATGAGAAGACTTGGAATGGATCTGTTGAATTTTGTGGAAGTCGGCAAGAGGATCACTACCGTAGTGTGTTGTTTCTGGAAGGAAATCACCGAGACGTTATGTGAGCGATATGTGGTGAAGTTTATGGAGAAGAAAAAAATTACGTAAAACGTAATTTATGACAGATTCAAAAATGCAACAAAATAACTTGGATTTCCCGGGGCGTCAGGATAATTATTAATAGTCAATCGTTCTGTAAAAATAAATCACGAACATCACAACACAACAGCCGAATCAAAAAAAGAAAATCGTGATAAAATAACATTAAATAAAGTGTTCAATCGTACCCCCCAAAAAAAGTCTCGTTAATAAAACAAACTATTGCTATTGTAATTAATTAATATAATGGAACATCAAAAAGTACCAATGTATTATACAACAAAAAAAGTGGCTCCACGCGGATTTGACCCGGGGTTCTCCGCTTGACAGGTAGCGATATCAACCACTACACTACTCATTCTCAGTACTTTCAATGGAGTTACAATGAATATATATCATTCAGACTCTCACTCAATAAACTAAATCGAAAATTGTACATTTATTTTTTATTATTTAAAGCTACATTGTCAATTAGAACACCATTTTATTTACGGTAATAGACACATTTAATATAATATAAAATAAAAATATTAATTTCGCACTGAATAACTGAATTTGGAGGTATTTTCGGTTTTATTACGACCACTCTCACTCAATAAACTAAATCGAAAATTTTACATTTATTTTTTATTATTTAAAGCTATAAAGCTACATTGTCAATTAGAACACCATTTTATTTACGGTAATAGACACATTTAATATAATATAAAGTAAAAATATTAATTTCGCACTGAATAACTGAATTTGGAGGTATTTTCGGTTTTATTACGACCCAACTGGTCTCTAAGGTGGCCAAGTTAACTTGTCCACCAAAAAAGGTCAGTGACCAGAATTAACCAATCAGAACATAGAATAAGTTCTGGAGGTCACCACATTGTATGATGTAATGATTGAAAGTGAGAGCAAGTCAATTGAGCTGGCCTGATTGATGATTGTTTATCCTTTATGGATAATTACATGGATTGATGCAGGGATGTAGCTACACTGGTCGGTGCCGGTTGGTAGCGACCGGCA
Source organism: Ophiura sarsii (assembly GCA_035610835.1). Classification (NCBI taxonomy): domain Eukaryota; kingdom Metazoa; phylum Echinodermata; class Ophiuroidea; order Amphilepidida; family Ophiuridae; genus Ophiura; species Ophiura sarsii. The sequence continues at coordinate 25,847,464 of CM069458.1, forward strand.
CTAAGGCTAAACAACCGGCACTCACAGCAATTTTCAGGCAAATTAACCAGCTCTAAGACTCAAAATTGAGTAAATTTACATCAAATACCACAAAATGGCTGAGAATGCCAGAGCGTGGCGATAAATGTGTGAGATTTTAGCCGGCACTAAAATGTGGCTAGCTACAACCCTGGATTGATGTCTGCCTAACTTAGGCCTAAAAAAAAAAAGTTTGATTGGCGTAACCCGACCGACCCTATTTTAACCCCCGACCCTAAACATTTTTTTTCTCATTTTTTTTCCATTTTTTTTTTTTAAATTTAAATTTTCTTTTTTTGTGTGAAAAAGAAAAAAACACAGTGAAAATGTATATTTGTGCCATTTGTTTATGTCTGTATGGTGTATGTGTGCTGGTATATAAAATTTCATAGACGTTTTACAGATTTAAAAATAAATAAAAAAATCCGACCTACCTACCCTATTTTTTTCTTCTATGTTACGCCAATCAAACCTTTTTTTTTAGGCCTTATTACATACAGGACATAACACCCTAGTGCTGGTGCTAAATAATAAGAGTATGGAATATGGGTGGTAACATTCTTGACGCCATAGATTAGATACATTCAGGCCAATCAAATGTGCGTGATGATATGTAAATTGTATTCAAGAACTGAAGCGCACATGCGCATTGTACTCTCTGTTGTGTATGTTTTCTACATTGTATGTGTGCTATTTGACTATATACCTGTATGTTGGGTTTTATATGTCAATAAAATTGAAATGTCATTATAGTTGCTCAAAGTCATACTATTCTATTCCACCACTGCACTGGGAACTGCACTTCCTTGCCGCATTAAAGGTAGATGACCCGATCACATTTTCGTAACACATAATTATTTCAAACATACGGAGATTTTCATATCATATGAAAGCTCGTATTTTTCTCATCATCATACTGAAATTTGACGGCCTAAATCGGTATAATTACGGAGAAATCGATGAAATAACGTCGAATTACCGCGAAAGGTGGTAACCACCAATAGCGTTTGTGTACAACTCAATGGGTACATTTCATGGCATCTTTTGCGTCTAAAATAAGAACTATGTATTAGAGTTATGCAACTCAAACTTTGGATACAACTTTTTTAAGGATGACCTTTCATGTAGAATAGTAAACTTCAAGTTTAAAATTGGAACATCTACCTTTAGGCCAAAAAAAAAAAGAAGTTGACTTGCCCTTTCAGGGTCAAAGTCAGGGTCGGACGGTCGGATTTTTTTGTTGTTGTTGTTGAAATTTTTTTTGTTGAAAATTTTTGAAAATTTACTGCACAAAAACACGTTTTAACGATTTCTTTTTAAATTTTTTTTTTGATTTCTTTTTTATTTTTAAACAAGCAGATACTACTTAAAAACACGTTTTGATCTTTTTTTATTGTTATGTGCTTCTTTCAATTTAAAAAAAAAAAAAATAGCGACCCTAGATTTCCGAAAATTAGGGTCGGTCGCAGCCTCGGTCGGAAAGTCAACTTTTTGTTTGTTTTTTGCCTTAACACATTCTGCATAGACTAGTCTATAGGCTACATGTGTTGAATTTCCCTGTCCTTACAGTAAATAAATCGGCTAGGAATGACGTCACATGCCGTTGACAACAAACAAGTCAGCAAATTTCAGAATGCCCCATCACCAAAAACGGCCAAAATATAGCTATTTTTTACCTCCTTGATTTGATATGGTACCTTCGAACAAATATTTGCCCATGAGATTCCTCTGCACAGCTAGGCCTACTCATGTTATCATATTTACACACAATGCAAGTTTTCGCATGTTTTTCACAGTAATAATACTTCTCACAACATACTCGAAAATCAGCATCGAACTCCCTTTGATGTGGAAAAATGGCTAGCGTCCGGAAAAAGCCATGTAGCCTATTATTAGGGGTAGCACACTTAGCACATTTTAAGGAAAACCAGTTACTCATTTTTACTGTGTATATTCTCTATGGGGTGTTACATAGAGCCACTGCAGGTAAGAAAATCTAAGAGGGTGATGTTCAATGAAGTGTCACATGAAAGTCTTTGGTCAAAATTGTGTTTGTCAACATGCAATGGGAACTTGAATATTGACCGCATTTTTCTGACAATGTTCAAAATTTGCATATCACTGGGGAGGCGGAGCTATGGACATTTAAATATTTCAGACCTTCAACTTTTATAAATGCTGTTCAAGAATACACTGTGAACACTAGAATTGAGAAAGTGCAAGTCAAGTACTCAATTTTTGCAATTTACCCTTTTAACAAATTTTGTTTCCTTTTCGAGATAATTCAAATATGCATATTTAATGAGCGAAATAAGCTCATTTGCATATTACCAAATATGGTTAAAAGACAATTTTGAAGCATTTTCTTTATTTTTTTTAACAATCTCAAGTGATTAAATGCACAAACAGGTCTTTTGAAAGTTATTTTGACTCAAGATTCTGAAAATGAGTCCCATACATTAACTTGTACTTAGTCATTTTTCGGGCTTGCGGATAGGCGTTTTTGGCCAAATATGCCATTTTCGACAACACTTTTTACGAAAATTAGCCATTTCTAAGGATTGCAATTTTCATTTCTTGTTTATATGTAATAGACTCTAAAAGAAAATCCAAAAAATAGGTCTCCAACTCATCTACTTTTTCTTTAATTTGATTTCAAAATGCCTTTTCATTTCAGATCAGGTTATAAAGCCTATTTTCTGACGATTTCCCATAGAAAATAACCAAGATTTGACAAACCCTATTTTTACGATAATTTCACTTTGCATCGACCAATCTCGATCATTTAACCACCAATCTTTTTCTCTTTACAAGATCAATCCAGTTAACATAAAATGAATAAGCTTCTAAACAATTAAAAAAATAGTGTGCTAGCCCTACTATTATAATAATATATTAATAGCCTATTATTATTATTGGTATTTTATTCAGAAGCATCTCGTGGCCCGCAGGCCAAATTACATGCTATAGGTAAATTAATAATTGAACGAACACAACTAAGCAGCGTAACGCGTACATTGCGTGAAGCGCGCACAACCATTCGCGTGATAATTCCGGGCGCGTTTATCTTTGTACTGCGTTCGTGATGTTCGTTCAATTATTAATTTACCTATAATATACAATATTAAAATTACGATATAAAATTGCACATTAACAACATCAAAATATTGCACTTGTAGGATTGAATCACAGTTGACAAATAAAGATTATTAAAATAGATAAAATGTACACAAATTAAGAAACAACAAAATGTCACACATAATGGAACTTTACTGCACGACCAGTCGTGAGAGATAATGGGCACCTAATCATTTAAAATATTGACAAAATAAGGAACAGGACTATTTTGGAAACGCTGAGTCCTACAATGAAATTGGGTCAAGTTGCCACTATTACGAAGTGATCTGTCATCAGGGGTAGAATTTCGGCGCCGCGTGAAGATTCGCGTAAAATCACTACCGCGTGAATCCATGTGGATTAGCGCAAAAAAACTGTTTATTACTTTTTTTACTCTTTTTTTTCTAAGTCCAAAACAGGACCTTAGATGACTGGTATTTGACCCTTAGTCAACAAACATGCCGAATTTGGAAGTTTTTAGCCTTATTCTTGATATTATTTTCATAAATTTCGCAATAATCCATCAGGATTCTCGCGAAATTATTCCGCGAGAATCTAAATGGACTCTCGCACTGCAGCGCGAATTTCTAGGCCTGGTCATGACACTCCAGTCTGGTAGGAGGGAGGAGATATTTTGTCCTCTCATTTTTAGGAAGCCCTTAGGCAGTGTCCAATAAAAGGCATATTTAGGCCTAGGCTCTTACTTTTTTTACTGTTTCTGAACTTAGAAACTTGCTTTTAAGTGGACTTAAATGAAACCAATCTTTTGTTTGTCATTAGATTGCGTCAGTAACTCAAAGAGTACAAAAACCATACCATGGCGAGCATTTAAACATGGCGGCCATTTTGGAATAAAAATAGCAAAAACTGGGAAAATAGTAAAGCCCTGCCTCCTCATTGACCTTGTCTTAAAAAAATCAGGACGAGCAACAGCCAACATGTAGGCTAGGCCCCTAAGGGACGCACCATTTGATTTTCAGGGGGGGGGGGCATGGAAGTTGGGGTCGGGCGGAATTTTTTTTTTTCGCCACCGAAGTAGGCGGAATTTTTTTTTTTTGGCCGCCGAAGGCGGCAAGTATTTTTTTAATTTTAGCTAAGCCGGCAAAGTTTTGTTTTTTTAGGTTTTAATGGTTTTCTTTACATTGAGTTGGGCCTTTTGGGTGAGTCATCTTCTTTTTTTTTTTACTCAGCAGTGGGGTCTTCAGCGCGGCACATACCTATACCGTATAGGTATGTGCCGCGCTGAAGACCCCCTTTTCCACCCTCTGCTGCTAGCTCTTATGACCCCCCTTTTGAGTCCGCATCAGTTCTTATGACCCCAATTTTATTGAAAATTCAAAAATCGCGAAATTTTGCGTTCCAAAGCCTCAATTCTTCGAAAATTTTGCGTTCAAAAACCAAGAAAAATCAAAAATGTGCGTTCTTGCTATTCAAAATTGAACTAAAGGCCAGTTCTCAAGACCTTTTTTTTTGAAAAAAATCAGTTCCTAAGACCCTATTTTTCGTCATAAAATCCACTCAGTTCAGTTCTCTAGCCCCCCTTTTTGAGAACCTGGGCGGCACACCCCTACCCAAAAAAAAGTTGAGTGCCCCCCCCCCGGATTAAAGTAGGCAACATCGATTCGGAACTGATCCTACTACATACGAGTACCGAGTGATGAACATCCATCCATTCATCAATCTCATATTCATGATTGATAGATGATTCAAATAAATAAATAAAAAACTGCATGGAATTGAATGAAATTGAATGAAATTTTAATTTAGCATTTAAAATTGTGCTTCTCACACGGCCTGCCATGCCCATGGTCTAGTTCAACTCGTAAACAATTAAAGTATTTGCTATTAATATGTCATGTAACTTTTACTTACAACATTTATTAAATAATAGGCAGGGCTTGAATTAATCGAAGGCATCGAAGGCAATTGCCTTCGATGCCCCTAGTACTATAATCAAAACAATAATTTGTCAATCACAGCGTAATGATTCCTAGCGTCCCATGCGCCTAAGTGCGTATCGTGCTGTACCGCGTCATTCATACAGTTCACATGCACCGACAGCGCAAATGTTTTGGAACGCACTGCATGCAATTAGACACGCTCAACCTTTGTAATATCGCGAGCGCTCGGATCATAACGTTGTGATCGACAAATTATTGTTTTGATTATAGTAGTAGTACTATAGGTAAATTAATAATTGAATGAACATCATGAATGCAGTACAAGAGTCAAAGATGAACGCGCCCAAAATTATCACACAAATGGCTGTGCGCGCTTCATGCAATGTACGCGATACGCTGTTTAGTTGTGTTCGTTCAATTATTAATTTACCTAGTCCTAGTAGGCCTATAGTCGTCGCCAGAATACTTCAGCACTTTTTAAAACCGCCAATACGCGCGCCTAGTTAATTGAACGTGTGGGCGGGGACATTCATGACCCATAGATACGATCGCGGCCAATCGGATTACAGGGGGCCGCGATGCATCGAACTGCTCAAAGAAAACGCTGCCGCTGTTGTTATGCTGTTCTACAACGCACTTCCGTGTTTACGCTGTACGCAGTTGTCACAGAAAAAAGTGCCGAAGTATTCTGACCACGACTATAGCTAGGCTATCTATACTACTAGTCTAGTAGTAGTAAATAACTAGTAGTCTACTCTAGTCTCTAGTCTAGAACTCTAGATATAAAGTAGTTACTTAGCCCACTGCTTAGCCTTGACGGCTTAAAGTTGATGCCCTCAATTTCTGGCTGTCTAGACTTTACTCCAATCAAAAGTACATAATGGCCTTGGATAAAGTTAGTGCCCCCCTTTCAAATTGACTGCCCTTTTCTTTTCTTATTTCAAGGCCTGATTATAGGCTACATCCCTATTCACTGTAGCCTGTGCCCTGTGTACGTGTAGGCCTACACGAACTGTCAAACTCTTTGCCGGACAACAGATCAAAATTCAAATCAATAATCATGATAATGAAATACCAAAAACAAAACATACACTTTTCATTGCTCTTAATACACTCACCGTGAAATCAAACCACATAGTAAGGATGCCATGATGAGTAACTTTGATTCTTGATTTCATTCGCAAAAAAAGTCCATGAAATTCTACCAAATTGTAATATTTCGGATGGCAATGCTTGACTAAAACATCAGCTGATCGTACGAAGAATACGTGCAACAACTCACCGCGGAAAAAACCGGCAGAGAACAATGTTGACCTTTGGACTCAATTGACCTTAATCGTCCTTGTCAATCGGGTTTTCCTGTTACTAATTTGCATATTTGATTGGATTCGGAATGATAAATTGGAGACGGGTGAAATTAATGAAGTCTTTGATATTGAAATATTGCATTGATACTCAATACTTTATCATCAGCTATCCTAAAATATTAAAAAAATTGACTGAATTCCGATGGATCTTTTTCCTTACTGATAAATTATTGATCAGCTGGCCGGCGAAATTACCATAATGAGGGTGTGGTGATTTCCCAGCAATTTGATTGGCTGTTTAATAAAAGGTATGTCAGGCAAAGTTGTGGAATGACGCAATCGTTGTAGATGGATAATAAAATTGCCTTTAAAAAAGAAAGTATAATATATATACAATTGTTTTTTTATTTTACAAGATTTAAAGAGATGTAGTGGAGCAGTGGCGTAGCTCGGGGGGGGGGGGGGGGCAGGGGGGGGGGGCAAATGCCCCCCTGATTTGTGCCCCCGCCCCCCACCACCCTAAAAAAAAAAGGCGTGAGAAAAGAAGGAAATAGGAAAAAATTGAGAAAAAAGACCGAGGTTATTAGCCAAATGGAAGGCAAAATTGTACATGTAGTACATTTACTATGCGATTTTTTGTGACTGAGCAATTTTTTTTGGACTGTGCGAACATTTTTGAAATTTGGGTGGTATTGCAACATATTTAAAACATTGTTTTAATCAAATTTTGCTGGGTTTTTTTTTAGTAGAAACAACAATAATGGCAATTTTTAATGTTCATCTTGAATTCTGAAAATTAAAAAAAAATCAACATGACATTGTGTCCCCTTAACTTAGGAAGTTACTTTTCGAATTTTGTAAGTGCTGTAATTGTTGAACTATGACTCAAATGTATATAAAAGTATACATTTTTGGAAAGGAAATAGATCCAAATTTTGCGTCAATTTTGACCAAAAATTTTGTTTTTTGAGAAATTGTTTTGACCCCAACAAAGCTAACAAAAATAATTTTGAGTAATTATCAGGGCCTTCAAAATGTTGAGTTTCTTGTTGCAGGTTTTGACAAATGGATGAGGTGAGGTCACTTTTAATTATTAATTATTTCTTTTATTTCTTTATTTTCTTTATTTGTTTATTTTCTTTTTATTTCTTTATTTCTTTATTTCTTTATTTTCTTTATTTCTTTATTTTCTTTATTTCTTTATGTTCTTTATTTCTCTATTTCTTTATTTTCATGTCCAAGTCAGAAAAAATACAAGATTTGCTATTAAACTTTCATTTTAAAAGGAAAAGATGCAAAATAATTAAATCAAATCAAATATATGTTGCCATTTTCAATTTTGGACGAGGGTGGTTAATCCATTGGTTTCACCGTCTATGGTTAATCACAGGATAAGAATCAACTATGAATATTGGAGGAGACAGGACTGAGTAGTTTCAGTCATATGAGACTAAAGAGCTCGATATTTACAGAATATCATAGGGGAAATGCTGCAACCCCAGCTGCTGCAACCTACATCCTTTGTACATCCTTGATCTTGGAATGGGTCAAGTCATATAAATGTTTAAAGGCTATTTTAGTACGGTCTATTTTGTGGTTCACATATGAATTTAGATTTGTTTCCCAGCTCTTCAATGGTTTTTATAGACCTCCAATTCTTTCCTCCGTCAATTTTGCCTGGCTTTGTTTCTTAAAATAAAAGTTAAATCGTCAGATCTGTTCATTGTAAATTATATAATAAAATATATTTATAAACAACAGACTCGGACAAACTGGCGTAATTATCGTTTCAACAATCGAATTCTAAGTAAAATGGTACATATACCTCTGCATAAACCCTATACAACAAGCTGATACTCAACCCATATTTTAAACATGAAATATGTTGTCAATATTGCATCATGTTCATATATATAATAGTGTAATAAGAGCTAATAAGCAAACAGCTGATCAGCCCTAGGTTCATAAATAACAAAAGATCAGTGTACCGTGGTATGTTTACTTCCGCGTTTACCACGGGGCGTGTGTACATTGTACATGCACTCCATGCGACTGTGCAAACGGTATTATCCAATCATTGCGTCAGATTTGCTCACACCTGTGACACACCCACACTACGCCCACTCCACTTCCCATAATGATAACAAACACACAAACGGATACGTGATGATGTCAATATAAAGAATCTCGTTTCCAGCAGCCTGGTGCTAAGCATAGATGAAAGGAACCGACAATTTGGAACCCGATAGTATATTTTAACGGAGCCTAAATCGTATTGGAAACTGGAAACCACTGCTATAAATATAGCACCAGGCTGCCGGATGCCGGAAACAGGTTTCCAATAAAATACACGTAAGCTTACGTATTGAAGATGCGTGTGAACTGTCAGTCTAGTGTCATGACCTGCGCTTGTACTATAAATTAAATAAAACAGTAACTGTGATCGCTTTCCAGAAAATTCAGATTACACAAAGAGTAACAAATAAACTTAAATCGCATTATTCATCAAACGCATTATTCATCAATCGGTGCAATGATGCCTACAGGAAACCCATACGTTGGTGTTTATTTATTTATTTATTTTTTTCCCCCACTTACTTATAGAATGGGGACAGATAGTGAAACATGGAAAATACCCGCCTATGATGAATAATACCAACTGATGACAAATTACTCTAAGTATGACTTGTTGTACTAAATGATGCCTATCAGATTTTTCAGAAACCCTTCCAAACTTTCAAGGTCTATCTCAAGGATTACTGAACCAATACTAGGAATGTTTGTACTTATTTATCCAATGAATATCCCATGGTGATTCCAAATATGGTAATAACATTCAATAATATGGACATTTTTAAAACATTTTTTTGTTTTGGGAATGTCGTCAGCAGACGCCTGCCGCATGGAGAGTTTAAAGGGGCATTTTAGAGATGTGGTGGAGGCAGCGCCCTCAATTACAAAAATATATGATAAAAACTGGGATTTGTTTATTTTTACAATTGTATTACATGTATGAACTTACACCTATAAGTATAAGGATTAATAAAAATAAACCCTCTTTGTACAAGAATAAAAAGTTACATAGCCCCCCACCTATATTTAAACATATGAAAGTTACATGACCCCCCTATAGTTTACCCCCCCCCCCCCCCCCTCCAGCATAAATAATGAACGGTCCCTAAATCCAATACAAAAGTTCAGAAAATCGACCAAAATATGACGTCATGACCATTGCTTCGGGACAAAATGGCGCGGTACCCCACGTCCCACCCCCCTAAATTGCTTCTATATCATTAAAGACAGACTAAAGATGTGGTGGAGGCAGCGCCCTCAATTACAAAAAAAAGTGTGATAACAACTGGGATTTGTATATTTTTACAATGGTATTACTGTATGAACTTACACCTAAGTATTTAGAAAAACCAGCCCTCTTTGTACAACAAAACGTCGATTCAAAAATGCTGGTTGAGCCGCAACCCGCATTTTACATGGTTAGGGGTGGTATTCCAACATATTTAAACATTAGTGTTTTCATCAAGTTTTGCTGGGTGTTTTTTTAGTAGGAACAACAATAATGGCAATTTTTAATGTTCATCTGGAATTCTGAAGTAAATTAATAAAAATTAACATGACATCCCTTTAATAAGAACCACTGCAGCAATTTAACTTTTGGAATATGACTGAAGTTTTTGTGATGTCACCACCAGCCATTAACATATCATCCGGCTTTTGGTTAATTCACTAAATGAAATACCGCGTATTATAGAAAACAGCACAATTATACAATAAACAAATGCTTACCTATTATTAATAAGGAGATCCATTTTTGTATTGTAGGTATATCACTGTTCTCACTTGATCGGTTTGTTTTTAACACGACAGTCAGCTGACGGTCTTTTTTCAGTCTGGATTCTGGTCACGATATAGTATAACAATCATGACACTGAACCAAACTGATGAAACGTTAATTTTTATAGTTTAGATTGACAGCTGTAAAAAATTTCAGGGAGTAGTCATTTGAAAAAAATTGAAGGTGGTGACAAAACGTTGAAACGTTTAAGTTAGTGGAAACTCTGAGACGTAAAACATCGGTATATAATGTACATCATTTGGCGTATAAGTCCCGCCTCCACGATTTTTAACCGGATTTGATCGCCAGAATGGGTGCGGGCCGGGGTGGTGGTGGGGGGGGGGGGGGGGGGGGGGGTGGTAAGTAGGAGTATAAATTAGATCTGCATTCTGCTGCGACGAATTTAGATTTTGACGTCTACATACACTATTTCGACTCATGCGTAACTTTTGCTATAGTGGCCAGTGGCGTACCCAGTGGTGGGGGGGGGGGGGGGGGGTCGGGGGGGGGGGGGGGCAGTGCCCCCTGAAATAACCCCGTCGGTAAACACGACCCTCCGTCGGGTAGATTTGCGATTTTGACCATGCAATTTTTTTCTGCCGGTCATGTGAACAACCTCATCGCAAATAAATTATACAATACTATTAGGACGCAACGCCTCTACCCCCCCACCCCCCCCCCCCCCCCCCCCCCGAAATGGCCAAAATGTCATGACATTTTGCTTCTGCCACCCTATCAGTGTGATTTAAACCGGAAGAACTAAATATGGGCTCAAATTAAACATCATGTGGCAAAGCACAACAAAACTTTCAACATCAATACAATGACATTCAAAAATATTCGATAAGGCATTGGGAAAAGTGTCCCATCACTGGAAAAATGCGTGTCGTCACGTCCGGGAAATTGAAAATTCGTACTGGAAAAAGATCACATCTGTGCATATTGACATTCCCCCCAAATTATCATCAAATTATCTGAGGATTGAGATCACGACGACGCAAATTCATCGAACTTAAGTAAGTATATTTGTTAAGTGAAAATTGATGATAAGCGTAACACTCATGTTTAAGGTGTGTGTTATAACTATACATTTCTTGTTCTGGCCTGTTTCAGGATCGAAGTTATATTGATTCATTCGGGAAACAGTCATACCCCTCCGATGTGTGGACAGGTCCAAAACTTTTAATGAGGTGAAACAGTTAAGTGTGCAGAAACCAATAGTGTTAGTTTACATGCACATAAATGTTATCTTCAGTAGATAGCATGGATATGAATGCTAAATCTTCACTAGAAAACATGCCGGAGATAGCATGCGCGCCGGTCCATTTGTAATGATTGCATTGAATCTTACCAAATACAATACTAATAATATGAGGGATGCATTTCAAACATTGAACAATCATAGGATATAAACTTTTGATGCTTTAAATTTAAATTAAGGAAATCTGTGTAAGTCTTTGGTTCTGTGTTTGGTTCAGTTACAATAAACTGGATCTGTTTGAAAATTAATAACAATATGAAAATGTTTACAAATGGGTTCTTTTTTAAAAATATTTTAGACAATGTCTTAATCCAAATTTCAAAATTGAATTATTATGAAATCTGAATTGTTTATGCAATTCATTGGGGTAGGGATTTTTATGTTACAGAACTTACGTTACTTTACATTACGTTACGTTACTTGTTACTTTACGTTACGTTACTTTACAGTAGTTTACGTTACGTTACTTTACCTAAGATTACTTTACGTTACTCTACATTACTTTATGTTACTTTACGTCACGTCAGTTTACGTTACTTTATGTTACGTTACCACATTACTTTAGTTTACGTTAAGTTAGGTTACTTTAAGTTACGTCACATTACTTTACTTACAAACACATTTATTGGGCAGGGGGATAAAAAGAAAGCTTCACACATGCCAAGACAAATTTATTTTTACACTTTAACAAACATTTCCTTTCGTTTATGAATAATTTGTGAAAACTATACACCGCATTGAAACAGAATTCTTTGTTTGTTTAAGCTGAGGCGTTGTCTTTTTTAAAGACATTTCTTACACTTACACTTAAGATTTGATGGGTAAAAAATTATAGCCTTTTAGATCCCCATATCCATTTTCGGACCAATATTTGTCTAGATGATTCTTGAATTGGTTTGTAGATTTTGCGTTGACAACTGATGGAGGGAGCTTGTTCCATACATCACGACACGCTGTGAGAAGAAGTGCTTTCGTAATTCTAATCCTTTCGTCAGTTGTTTTTTGAAGAGTTTGAAGTTGTGCCCTCTTGTTCCGGTGTTGTGGGAATGGTAAAAAGCTCTTCTGGGTTGATGTCTTCTAGCCGTTCAGGATTTTAAAGACTTCGATTAAGTCTCCTCTTTTCTCCTTACTTCCAACGGATATAGCTTAAGGATTCTCAACCTCTCTCCATATGGCTTGTTTCTCACTCTCTTGACCAGTTTCGTGCTCTTCTCTGGACTTTCTCGAGCGTTTTTATGACACCAATATCTTTATATCTTGTCTGGCCTGTTTCAGGATCGAAGTTATATTGATTCATTCGGGAAACAGTCATACCCCTCCCGATGTGTGGACAGGTCCAAACTTTTAATGAGGTGAAACAATTAAGTTTGCAGAAACCAATAGTGTTATACATGCACATAAATGTTATCTTCAGTAGATAGCATGGATATGAATGCTAAATCTTCACTAGAATAGCATGCCGGTCCATTTGTAATGATTGCATTGAATCTTACCAAATACAATACTAATGAGGATGCATTTCAAACATTGAACAATTTAGGATATAGCCTAAACTTTTGATGCTTTAAGTTTAAATTAAGGAAATCTGTGTAAGTCTTTGGTTCCGTCTTTGGTTCAGTTACAATAAACTGGATCTGTTTGAAAATTAATAACAATAATTATGAAAACACACACTCCTGCCGTCTAATGCCTGCTGCGATACACTGGGGAACATGACAAAAGCAACACAATTTAATGCGAGGAAGTTTAAATGTGTTGATCCATTATTACACTTCAAATTGAATCCAAATGATGAAGTATTAAGGGAGTGTTCAGTGGTGGGGATGGGGGCAAAACGGGGGAGGGGTCTAAAAGTTTCAAGTTGAAAACAAGTTTGGGTACTCACGAGGGGAGGGGCGTCCAAACAAGTTTGGCCAGTGGCGTCGCCAGAGGGGGGGGGGGGGGGGGGAGTCGGTTCATTTGACCACAGGAATCATGGAATTAGTGATGGTCAAAAGTACACACAAAAAATTTCGAGCGCTACGCGTGCATAATGTGTCCCAAAATGCAACATTCTTTGCTACAAGCTTGTTTAGAGCCAAAACGTACCTCGATATTTCCAAAAGATATAAAAGTCGAAAATGTTTGCGCGCTTTGCGCGCATTTCTTGACTCGCAAAAGTCTTGTCGGTTCATTCTCATTTCTCGCCCCCAATATGAATAACCTAGCTATCGCCACTGTTAGCCAAATCAATAGATTTAAACAAAACTTAAATCCACATTTCTTTTATGTGTAGGCTAGGCACACGATTGTAGCTTGGAACCTCAGCTACAAATTCATTGTAAATTGATCTGGTACTTGTTGTACTTTTTTAGACACAAGTTCAGACACCCAAAAATGCAAGTTGGCCAACCCCCCCCCCCACCCCCCACCCCCCCCCCCCCCCACCAAAGTATTTCTGAACACTCCAAGGATCTGAACAACCACACTGTACATTTTTTCTTACACCTTTCTTAACACCTTATTTGTAACAGTTTGGGAACACCATGTGTTCTAGAACACGTATGTGAACACCAGACGCGTTCTAGAACACATTGGTGTTCCCAAACTGTTACAGAAAAGATGTTAAGGAAAGGTGTTCCTTTGTTTAACACGGTGTTCAAAATAGAACACGTTCAATTTTCAGCTGACTAAATCTTGTAATGATGATATAGATTTGATGTTTTTCAAATATTTGTGGATAAGGATACTGTTTTATAAGAGAAAACTGAAAATGTGTAAATATTTCCAATATAAAAGAACACCTTTGGTGTTAATAACCAGAACACCTTTTGAGGCGTCCGAAAAATTTAGAGTGATGCATAACAAACAACAGTTTAAATAGAAAGGAACTAAAGATAGACAAGAGATTAAGAGAATATAGTTGTTTCACCCTGGCGTCTCAGCAACATGGCAAAACAAATAAAGTAGTTCGGTGGAAGTCTGTCCATGATGATAGATGCCAACGTTAGTGACTGGATCCACAGCTAGTCATAATGTGAGATTTGGGTTTCTAATTGTATCTTCACTGACAGCCAAAAAGGAGTCATCTGACTCCTTAAGTAGAGTAAAGACCCATTGACTCTACCTTAGGAGTCACCTAAAACATGCATTGACTCCCATCTGACCCCTTAGGTCTCCTTAAGGCAAGAAAAAAAAAATGTTTGTTTGTCCACGTCCGACCGACCGTGTACCTTGGTGCCGACCGTATTCTTTTTTATTTTCTATTATTTTTTTAAAACAACTTTTTGAGCAATTTAAATGGCCAAACGGACCGTTTTATTCCTGATTTCGTACGCTATCGTAAATCTGGTCTTTATAAACACCATCCCCAATGCGCAGTCCCTTGTAACATGATGTTTATTGCATGAACTTGGCAACCGCGGGGACTATTAAAAGGACTAAATGAACATTTAATCGCGCGTGCAATTGATGTCATTTTTATACTAAAAACGCAGTGTGAGTAAATATGAAAACCTCTAGTTACGGTTCATATTGCCATTTTTGGGGTAGTTAGTTCGAGAAAAAATAGGTTTAGTAATAATTTCACGTATATATTTCTAGAACTTCAACACTACGTTGTTTCACTTTCTGCAAATTTTCAATCATAATAAATGGCGGCGACCGACAACATGTTCACGGTATCTGCGCACACAAACTCGGTACAAAAATACCCCTCTTTGACCGAGTTTGCAGTGTTGCAACCAGTACTACAATATTGGAACTCATGGAAAAAGAGTTCAATACTATCAAAGTGATGTGTTTTGTGTTTGGACGACTTTAATTCACAGTATTCATGCCGAATTTATATTCAAATACAATATCCGTATTTAAAAAAAAATTTAAAAAAAAAAAATTATCCGACCTACCGACCCTACCTTTTTCGGACCCTCTATGGACAAACAAACAATTTTTTTTTCTTGGCCTAAGGGGGGACTTAAGGAAGTTTTTTGTTGAATTTTGTTAGTGCTGTAATTATTGAACCATGACTCAAATGTGTATAAAAGTATACCTTTTTGGAAAGGAAATGGATCAGAAAATCCAAATTTGGCATCAATTTTGACCAAAAATGTTGATTTTGTGAGAAAATCACAAAAAAATCACTTTTTTGACCCAATTTTTTTGAACAAAGCTAACAAACATAATTTTGAGTTAAAAATGCCCAAATCACTTGATGATGATGTTAAGACACTACTGGAGGGACGATTTTTTTAATTTAAAATCTAATCCAATATTTTTTGAAATTTTGACAAAAAAGTGTTAAAAAAATTAAAAATCCATTTTTCACGTTTTTTGGCACTTTTTGGTCAACATTTTCAAAAATATCAGATTAGGTTTTTAAAAAAAAAATCGTCCCTTCATTAGTGTCTTAACATCATTATAAAGTGATTTGGCTTTTTTTTACTCAAAATAATTTTTTGTTAGCTTTGTTCAAAAGAAATTTGGTCAAAAAAGTGAATTTTGTGATTTTCTCAAAAAATCTACTTTTTTGGTCAAAATTGACGCCAAATTTGGATTCTCTGATCCATTTCATTTCCAAAAATGTATACTTTATATACATTTGATTAATAGTTCAATAATTACAGCACTCACAAAATTCAAAAAATCAAATCAAAAACTTCCTTAAGTCCCCCCTTAAGTAGAGTAAAGGCACCTTGACTCTACCTTAGGAGTCACTTAAAACATGCATTGACTCTCCAAAGGAGTCATCCTGACTCTCTGGAGCTAATTTGCATATTTTACGTGGTCTTATATTACCCGAGTAAAATGCGCAAATCGCTCATTAGCATAATTGCAATGGTACAAAAATTAGCACCGGTGCTCGTGTATGCTAATGAACTAATTTGCACCTTTTATTTATTTAAACTTATTCATTTATTTGAATTAAGTCGATAAATTAAACACCATTTAACACCGTTGAATGTATATTGATATATATGCATATTTCTCACTGGTATTAAGGAAAAGGGAAGTGATTGCTCGCAAAGTAAATGCAAATACATTGAGCAAGATCATAAACATCAAAGAGCCAATGACCCTAAAGCCCGCCCCCTCCCCCAGTTCTCAGTGTCTTATTCCTACCTGGAGTCATGGTGACTATTATTTAGCCAGTTGGAGTCATTATTACCCTCGAAAGGGAGTCCAGCTTAGGTGTGACTCCATTGGAGTCATCTGAGGAGTCACAGTGACTCCTAACATAGAGTCATAAATGAGTGACTCCCTAAAGGAGTCACTGCTGCTTAACTCCTTTAGGGAGTCATTTGACTCCAAAGGTGGAGTTGTTTTTGACATGGAGTCATGGAGTCACTTTGACTCCGATTAAGGAGTTACTTGGACTCCTTTTTGGCTGTCAGTGTTGGCGACAGTTTTATCATTATACTCCAATCCTGGCTTGGTCAACTACTAGCTTGCTATCGGTGAAATATATATAGGGTGTATACGAAATGCAATATAAATGTATCACATTTATCAGTGCAGCTGGTTTTCCAGATGAATTCGTAAATTATACGTTCTTAAATTCATAAATGTATATATGTATTTATTCATATTGTAAATTAACTTTTACATTGGATAATAAACATATTAATTAATTAATCATCACGTTTATTAGAAAATCACGTTAGATAACTTATTATGAATAAATAAATAAACAAATAAATACGTTTCTTTAATGAAATTAATTTATATTAATTTATAAATTAATAAATTCATAAATGAAGTTTATGTATTTACTCATATCATTAATTAACTTGAAAAATAAAAATAATAATAAATGTATTAATAATAAATTAATATATTAATAAATAATTAAATTATAAATTAATCTATTAATAGATTAATAGATTAATAAATAATAGATTAATAGATAAATAAATGAATAAATTAATTAATTCATTCATTAATAAACAACATGAAAATGTTGAACAATGTTGAAAAAGATTCATTGACCTCTAATTTGGTCACCCTGGCGTCTCAGCAGCATGGCAAAACAAAGGAAGCAGTTCAGTGAAAGACTTTACATGGCTTTGATGTAATAGGTCTATTCTTAAAAGGTGGATGTTTCGATTGCTTTTTTTTTTACCCATCAACATATTTTGATATCAGAAAATTTGTTCTCATTATTTCTGTAAAATGTTTGGAGCAAGATATGTTCCATATAGGCCTATGCCTGATCGGCCAAAATACAGTGAGTTATTGGTAAAGATTGTGTACTCAATGGACAAATTTCATGTCACCTGGTGCTTCTATGATATGTTCGTAAAAGAACCATTGGAGTTATTCTATTCAAGGATGACTCTTATGTATTATAGAAAACATCAAGTTGAAAACTGGGCCAGATATCGGAACACTTAACATACATGTTAGGGTGTGAATGACTGGTAACACCTTTCATCACTCATACATCACATTTCCTTTTCATTTAAAGGGACACAATGTCATGTTGATTTTTTTTAATTTTAATTAATTTACTTCAGAATTCAAGATGAACATTAAAAATTGCCATTAGTTTAGTTTCTACTAAAAAAAACCCAGCAAAATTTGATTACAAAAATGTTTTAAATATGTTGGAATACCACCCTTACCCATGTAAAATGCTGGTTGCGGCTCTACCAGCATTTTTGAATCGACGTTTTGTTGTACAAAGAGGGCTGTTTTTTCTTAAAGGCATATTATGTGATCTTTTCCAGAGAGCGCCCTCTATTCATGATTTTTTTTTCGATGTTGAGGGCGTTCCCTGGAAAGATCACATAATATACCTTTAATCCTTATAGGTGTAAGTTCATACATGTAATACAATTGTTAAAATATACAAACCCCAGTTTTATCATATATTTTTGTAATTGAGGGCGCTGCCTCAGCCACATCACTTAATGGCCATTTAAATGTACCCACCCCATCTGAGCGCTTTTGTCTTTTTCTCGCGAAGTGAGGTTGTTACTACTTGTACAAACCTGTACTGGTACAAGTTCAGCACGCTCGTTGCAGAGATCAACTTATTTTCTGGCAAGGTCACATCATTGGATATATTGCATTTGGTTCTCTAGGTATAGTGTTAAAATAATGCCACCTAAACTGTCAAGTACCCTTGGTTTCATTTGTTCACACTTACCCATACAAGTCAACAAATAACCCCAGTCAACCAATCATAACCATGATAACAGCTGATTATAACTATTTCCAATTATCCATACACAACCTTTTCACAATTTTGCAGATAATACTCATAACACGCAAGGACCACATCACCGTGTTTGTGCACTTATAATATAATAGTCAGTCCAATTATGTGGGGTTAAAGCCTGGGTCAAAGAGCCTTCAAGATATTGACCTGCAATGGTGTTAATGGCATATTGTATTGCTTTGCTGACAGAAACATATTTGGAGCTAACTAAACTTAACTCACTGCAAAAACCCTTAGTTTAAAAATAGAACACTGCACAATCTTAAAGGTTCCAGAAATGTTCCATTTAGAAATTATATATAGGCTAAAATGTGGTGAATTACTGCCAAAGGTGGTTAACATGCACCAGCCAGTTTGTGTGCTACTCAATGGGCAAAATTATTGTGATCTTGTGCTTCTAAAAAAGAACCATTGGAGTTATGCAACTCAAACATTGGAATGTGACAATTTTCAGAATGACTATTCATGTAAAATAGAATCAAGTTGAAAATCTACTTTCAAGTTTTAATAAATTTAAACTGTTGAACAGTGAAATATTTTATTTGCAAGCATTTAATTTACAAGTACTTCAATCTATCTAACACCAAACTCTACATGTGCCTTTAATGGAAACGCTTGCCAAAGTTTCTTGCTAATTCCCAGTCATCTGTCTACACAGCAATTACCAGGCCAATAATTCATTTCACACAAAATAATATGGGCATCTTTCTGCAGGCTTTCTTACAAAAAGAAAATATAAAATGTTTATTCCAGTATAGGCCTATACAGGGTGACTTAGGAAATATTTACAGTGTAACAAAAGAATTATTACAAGGAAATGTAATTTACTGTAAATATCCTAGGTTAGGGACGCACCATTAGATTTTCAGGGGGGGGGGGGGTAGGAAGTTTTTGGAAGGAAAAAAATGCACCCTCTGTGCGGGCAACAACAAAAAAATTCCCCCCCTGATGAGTAAAAAAATTACAATTCACCCCTTACGGCGGCCAAAATAAATTAATTCACCCCCGAACCCAACTTCCTACCACCCTGAAAATCAAATGGTGCGTCCCTTATCGTAGTAACTTTAAATAAGAATAGAACTCAAGATTTTAGAATCCAAAGCCAAGGCCCTTCCAGTCATGGTGGTCGTTGTTAATTGTCCAACAAAAATACAGGGTGATCAAAATGTGTCAAATCTTTTGTTTACATTTACAGGGCTTGTTGTTTGTTGTTTGTGCTCAGGGCCGGACTTACCATTGGGCCAGATGGACCCGGGCCCAGGGCCCCTATGACTCTATTATATATTATAAAAACAAATCTTGAACACTTAATTTCAAGAAAGAGAGTGCCCTTTTTGGCATGACGCAATTCTCTTCATGATACGCTTCCTTTATTTCTGCTTGCATTCGAACTTAACCCCCTCTAAGCGAGTTTTGTCTTTTTTAAGACTCTTCTTGTTTGAGACTCTTCTTGTAGTAGGTATGTAACAGGTCCACATTTCTGCCTCACCTCTACCAATAGTGCAGTGGTCCTACCCTGACTCCCCTATAACAACTAATGCAGCAGGCCCAATACCCAAGGATATAAAACCCAAACCCCCACCAACCCTGACCTCTTTTCCATGTCTCCCCATTGTACAGGTAGGACCTAACATCTTAGCTTGCGAATTATTACTGTGCCTACACTGCCAATTTCTGTGATCACATCTTATTTTACAGTTATTCTTTGGCTTTACCAGATTTAGTAATGATATTATCCCTGAAAATTAAGACTTTCATAGAGAAAAGTGTATTTAGAGCCCGATTTAGAGCAACACTGCTTTGATCAAATTCAAGTTAATAATTATCAGACACTAACTAACGTGCACTAACAGTAACAGTATCAAGGGGATTACTAGTAGTATGTAGTATAATGACAATTAGGATTTCTGTGACCAGTTTGGGTACAGATGTAGTGTCAACTGACAGCAAAACACACTTTTGATTAGTTTTATCTTCACTTTTACAGCCTCATTGGCGTGGGGATCATGCCCCGCCCCACCACCCCCACCGGTAAATTTTGTATACAAAAAGAGACTAGGGGGAGAGAAAGGGGGACGAGAAGGGAGATAGGACAGGTATTTGCCCAAGAAAGGGGTCTATACAACCGTCTACATTTCACATGGTCATGCATTTTGACTAGTACAACAAATCATACTTAGTGATATTTGTCATCAGTTGGTATTATTCATCATAGGGTATTTTGCATGTTTCACTATCTGTCCCCATCCTAAAAAAAACCACCCAACGTATGGGTTTCCTGTACTACATTTTGACTATATTTATATCCCCCTGGTTTTATAACCAGAAGGGGATTTTGTCATGTCAATGTCCGTCCGTCGTCCGTGTGTGTGCCTTTTGGTTAGCCTTTTTTCCGAATGCTGTATCTCTTGAACGGATTGACTTCAAACCTTCAGGGATAGGTAGGCCATGTTCAAACACTGTGGCTGCTTTTTGGGCCTAATTTGCATAGGTCATCTTAGGTCAAAGGTCATCCAGGGGTCAATCGTAAAAGTTGCCCGATTGACTTCAGACTTGGAGAAAAGAAACATGAACACCGGGTAAACATTTCTAAAATTAATAAGAGGTCATCTGAGGTCAACGGTCATTAGTCATCCAAGGTCAAAGGTCAACAATGGGTTATATCGTGCAATGAACACCGGGGGCACATGTCAAAAAAATAATTAGAAGTCATCCGACCTCACATGTTGGGGGTCTAAGGTCATCTGAGGTCAATGGTCATCCAGGGGTCAAATCGTAAAAGTTGCCCGATTGACTTAAAACTTGGGAGAAAAGAAACATGAACACCGGGTGAACATGTCTAAAATTAATTAGAGGTCATCCGAGATCAGCGATGGAACTTCAGATTTTTTTCAACTAGCCAGTCGGGCAGGTAACTCACAGAATTTACATGCCCGACAAAAATTCCACCAGCCCAATATTTTTTAATAATATTTTGCAGCAAACAATTAAGAGCAAGACTACTTTTTAATGATGATACAATTACATGTTTTTGTCTTTATTAGTACGATGTGCCACTGTAACCCTAGCCCGTAACAGCTGCTCCTCGTATTCATCATGTTAATCAATCCAATACTCTCTTTAATCTCCTATCAACCTGATCTTCTCTATCATCATGACACACCATTATCATTCATACTGCTCAGTGCTCAATCCCCAATCCCTAAAACATCTCGTGTTCAATAACTTCAATAGTTTACCGATACAGTCATGGACCAGCCCCGTCTTATAACCCTTTACACTTTTAGCTTCCAAAATGTTACCCGCCAGTCGGACGGGTACCTTTGCATCTTCACCCGCCCGACACGAAAGTTACCCGCTATGGGCGGGTGGGCGGGTCTTATTTCCACCTGTCAACGATCATTAGAGGTCATCCAAGGTCAAAGGTCAACAAGGGGTTATATTGTGCAATGAACTCCGAGGGAACATGTCAAAAAGTAATAAGAGGTCATCTGAGGTCAAATGTCATCCAGAGGTCAAATCGTAAAAGTTGCCCGATTGACGTCTAAACTTAGTGAAAAGAAACATGAACATCGGGTGAACATGCCTAAAATGAATTAGAGGTCATTGGTCATTAGAGGTCATCCAAGGTCAAAGGTCAACAAGGGGTTGAATCGTGCAATGAACACTGGGGTACATGTCAAAAAATAATTAGAGGTCAAAGATCATCCACAGGTCAAATCGTAATAGTTGCCCGATTGACGTCAAACTTGGAGAAAAGAAACATGAACACCGGGGGATCATGACCCCTATGTGACCTTTGACCCCATTTAGTTGATCTCCCAGCCAGGGGGATTCGCAAGTCGTAACTTGCAGTATTTTTTAACCATGTGGCATGCCGACTTAAACATTAGCTATAAGTTGCATGTCACAAAATAAGTATATAATCACCACCCCCCCCCCCCCCCAATGTTATGCATGATAAAATGCTCACTGTATTAAATAGAAATGTCTTAATTCAGAACAAATTAAGCTAATTTCAGGTAATTATTACAATAAAGGCCAACAGTTTTCGTGCCCTTCATGCACATTTTACCAGGGCTCAAAATACACAGGGGCGAAGGGCGATTAGCCCCCAGTTTTCACAAAATAGCCCCCTGAGAAAATGTTGGCCTATGGTAAAATGTACCTAAGGGGCGATTTTTGGCAGAACTTGCTCAAAATAGCCCTCATAGCCAAAAAAGTATTACAACCCCTGCATTTTACCCCCTTTTTTTGGAAGGGGGGGGGGGGGGGGGGCTGCTTTGCGTTTAATTTATGAACTCAAATTCTTTTCTTGCCTTTTCACTATTAGGGCCCCCCCCCAAAAAAAGTTTGGTTGTCCTCAAGGGAAAGCCAAGCCAGTGGCGTAGCTAGGATTTTTTTCAGGGGGGGGGGGCAAGATTTCTAAAATTTTCAAAAAGGTTGCCCCCAAAAAAATCGTGAATTTCACGTGGGGGGGGGGGGGGGGGGGGGGTGAGGTCAAAACAATTTGCAAAGTCCAAAAAAGAAATTGCACGGTAAATGTACTACATCACTTTTGTCTTCTATTTGGCTAATAATAATAACCTAGGTCTTTTTTCTCAATTTTTTCCTATTTCCTTTTTTTTAGGGGGGTGGGGGCAGGGGCCCAGATTGGGTTTTTTCGTCAGGGGGGGGGGGGGCACTTGCCCCCCCCCCCCCCCCCCCCGCCCCCCTGAGCTCCGCCACTGAGCCAAGCAATTACTCAATGAAGTCCCGGGTCAAACAGCAGAGACTTCATACACTTCATTTAACATTTGAAAACATACCTAAAAACTATACCACAAAGCTACACCCTCCAAAGCATAGTTTGCACAATGTATTGCGCAAACTATATGGGCTGGGTCCATTTTTTCATCGAAAAACTTCCACGCTGGGTAGTACCAACGTGCCCAGTCGTGGTATATTGTGGTATATGGTAGGGTTAGAGCCCGGCCCCCCAACTCAACACAAAAGTTGGTAACCATGACTGTTCTAAAAATCGCGGAAAAGGGGTATATTTTCGATTGTCAGCGCTGACACTTAGTGACAGCGAAATCATGAAAATAGGGGGTATTTCATGAATTAGTCTCCGCGAAATTCGAAAAAGGGGTATTTCAGGAAGAGGAAAAAACTAAAAACATCACAGTATGGATTTAATCATTTGATAGAACATGTTAACAACCCAAATACATCACTTGGGGTACACTAGTTTATAACAAATTACCATAAACGCCTATTACTTTTGGGAGCAACAAGTTTTTATCTACTTAATGTATGTATAAAGTGTCTTTGAAAAGGGGTGTTTGAAATTATAGTCATTGAAAAGCCAAAAAAAGGGGGTATTTTTCACTCCAGTTTTGTCCTCGTTTTTGCCAAAAAAGGGGGGTAAAATTGTTCAAAAATCCTTGCAAAGGGGTACTTTGAAAAAATGAAGAACAGTCATGGTTACCAACTTTTGTGTTGAGTTGGGGGGCCGGGGGGTTAGAGTTATTAATATTATGACAATAGAATAATAAAAAATATTCATGTGATCTGGTTAAGGAAAAATGGTAAACCTGTGCATTAAAGATATTGAGATGCATTCAAAACGTATTATTATTATATCCATCATGCTTTTCTATCATCTTTTATTACCAAGTCACATGCATAAGAACTGAAGCAGTAATTTTATTTGCTTGATTTCAAAATAAATGTTTAAAAATCAAAACAGATTATGCAATATTTATAAATATTTGTAATATTATATCATGCGGCAGGCAACACTTCTATTGCCATATTTAGTTAACAAACAACTTGAACATTGAATTTACTTTAGATGTTGTTGCGTTAGAAATAACTTGTATTTTTACACCGAAAACGGTTCTCAAAATTAATAATTTTGATCAGAATAAATGAAAATACTATAGTAATAGGATCTCAAGGTTACCAGTGCTATGCTATGGGTCAGGGGGTATCATGTGGGTTATTTTTGGGTCAAATATGGGTCATCCACGGTCATGTTTTGGCCTTTTTAATGAAAAACAAAATAGGGCGGCCCCAAAGTTAAGGACGGGCGGTCGAGGACAACCCAACAATTTGTATATTTTTGGTCTTACCATACATTTTTTATCCGGGGACGAGAAGGTTTTAAAGGCACATTATGTGATCTTTTCCAGAGAGCGCCCTCTATTCATGATTTTTTTTTAGAAAGTAGATTTTCTTGCAGATTTACATTTCTGATCATAAATCGTATACATTCCAAGTTACAGAGCGATACGATTCCTAATTACCTCAAAATCATGGTTTTAGAGTGAATTTAGAGTGAAAATATAAACTGTCGTGTTTTCCTGACAGTTTATTTTCACTCTAAAACCATTATTTTTAAGTAATTAAGAATTGTATCGCCCCTTAACTTGGAATGTATGTACGATTTATGATCAGAAATGTAAATCTGCAAGAAAATCTACTTTCATTTTTTTTTCGATGTTGAGGGCGTTCCCTGGAAAGATCACATAATATACCTTTAATAGAATTAGCTGAGAATTAATGTTTGATGATCTGATAAGATTTAGTTGGGTGCCAAGGGCAGCGTTCAATTTCCAGCATTTATTTGTGTAGCAAAAAGTGCGATGCACTACTAGTATTAGTTTTGTGTAGCAATTCACAAATTTTGTATAGCACTTTTTTTTCTAGGTTAATAAAATTAATATTTCATCAACTTTACACGTTCTACATAATCTGCTCGTATATTGTACCGTATTATCCCTATTAAGCGCCCAGGGCGATTAACTAAGTCATTTTGGGTGGGCGCTTATTTGTATACTGATTTTACAACGTTGTTGACCGTCAAGGTTGCAAAATTTAACAACCTTTACGTCCCAAGACTGCAAAATTCGATGTTTTGCAATTCAAGATGGCGGCCTCCACGAATTATAATAAACACGAAACGTGCATATTTCGGATGGTTTCTGTTGCTGTTTGAAGGCATAGCACATGGTTTAAGTTCACTTTTGGATCACAAACAATATGTCAAGTATGTCTGAAGTTAAAATAACCACTTTTGGATCACAAACAATATGTAAAGTATGTCTGAAGTTAAAATAACCACAATTTCCTCTTTATTTTCAAGCAATTTGTAGTCCGAGACTTAGTGTGATGTGAGTAACTTTTAAGTAAGCTTATTTTTTGGGTGGACGGTTAATTAGTTTATATTTTTAAAGTCACCTGAGAAAAAGGGGGTGGGCGCTTATAAGGTCCTGGGCGCTTAATAGGGATAATACGGTATATCAAAGCTTTTTTCATACCGATTTCTGATTTTAAATTAGCTATAATATTAACCTTAACCTTCCCCATAAGGGCCATACAACTACTGGTACAGGGTGCATGATAGGTCTATCGCATGGCACAATCAGGTGAGCTTATCCAATGACCTAGAAAAAGTTCACTTTTTCATGATCCCCTGTTGACCTAATCAGTTAGCGTCAGACTTCCATGCCTGTTGCCTGGGCGCTTGCGAAGAGTGATGTTTCCCAAAAAAGTTTACTGTAAAACGGGGTGGATAGGGACAATTTCAGCATTATCTAGATTGTAGTTTTTTCCATGTTGCCTCATGAGCCAAAATTTTTAGCACATTTGAATTATTATGTCCACCTACATGTATGATGACTTTGAACTGCCACTATAAAAATTGGAAATATGTGATGGGTATATATCTTTTTCTTACAAAGGTCGGTGTCCCTATTCACCCCGATGTCGGGGTCAATAGGGACAGCATTATTCTGGGTAGGGAAATCACTAGATTTCAAGAGTTTTTACCTGTTTTATTCTACATGGGTGAATATGGATAATGAGTGAGATTTTACCACTGTAAGTGTAAAAACTATTCAAAGTTATTTTTTAATAATATTTCTTAGACGTGTCAGTTAACAAGGAAAAGAAACTTGACTGATTTAGTTAAAGAATTGTTTAGGTTCATAATGTTCATCTTTTCTACAAATATGGAGATAAATATTATGTGTCATTAAATGTGAAAATACTAATGAACAAAATACCACCCTCATCTCTCTGAATATTAGCATGAAGTATAATATCTGGCACACTTTTGAAGTTGGTTTATGACATATTGAAGTAATAGGCTAGTATCAGTTTTAACAAGAAATATGAACATTTCTGGTCAACAATGGCAAAATAACAGCTCAAAAACTGAAGTGTTCATAGTTCTAAACAAGGTCAATAGGGACATGTATACACTTATCCAGACCATAATTGTTTTATTGTGCCCAAATGAGTCAAACCTTTGAGATGATATTATGTGGACAGTATACTATTAAGCCTTTAAACTTGCTCTTTCAAAAATAATAATATACTAGGCGGTCACCCTGGGTTTGTCGGTTCTTGGGTTTGGGCGGTCACCCGGGGTTTGGTGGTTTGTAGAATGCATGCATAAAGCCCGATCGGACAAACTTTGAAAATTCGACCCTTAGACGACCTTTGACCCCGGACGACCCAAGAAAAGTAAAGCCGTTTTTTTCTCTCCACGCTCGACTCGTATTCAGGCTTCCTGTCACCGAGTTTAAGCCCAATCGGACAAACTATGAAAATTCGACCCCTAGACGACCTTTGACCCCGGAAGACCCGACAAACGCTAACCCGTTTTATTTTTGCCACGCTCGCCGCGCATCGAGCATTGTGATCACCGAGTTTAAGCATGATCCGACCAACTTCAAAAAGTTGACCCCTAGATGACCTTTGACCTCGTATGCTCTAGCGAATGCGAACTTGCTCTTGAGGGGACCGAACAAACAGATCACCGAGTTTCTCATCACCGAATTTAAGCCCGATCGAACAAACTTTAAAAATTCAACCCCTAGATGACCTTTGACCCGGACAACCCCAAAAAAGCAAAGCCGTTTTATTTTTTCCACGCTCGACTCGTATTCGGGCTTCCCGTCACCGAGTTTAAGCCCGATCGGACAAACTTTGAAAATTCGACCCATAGACACAACCTTTGACCCCGAACGACCCAAGAAAAGCAAAGCCGTTTTATTTTTTCCACGCTCGACTCGTATTCGGGCTTCTCGTCACCGAGTTTAAGCCCGATCGGACAAACTTTGAAAATTCGACCCCTAGAAGACCTTTGACCCCGGAAGACCCGACAAACGCCAACCCGTTTTATTTTTGCCACGCTCGCCTCGCATCGAGCATCGTGATCACCGAGTTTAAGCACGATCCGACCAACTTCAAAAGTTGACCCCTAGATGACCTTTTGACCTCGTACGCTCTAGCGAATGCAAAGTTGCTCTTGCGGGGACCGAGCTGCACCCACCCACCGAGTTTGAACGCCGCCCGACCCCAGGAAGGCGACGAAAAAACGCGCACAGACAAACAAACAGACAGAGAGTAGCGTATTATAATATAGATAGATATGCATCCCTAATAAATGATGAAAAATTTACCAACAATGGTAATTTTCCTACCAGGGCTTGAAATAAGCAGGAGCAGGGATTATAATAAGACTAGTATGACAAAATTTGACACAATATATGTTTAGTTATCTTTTCCAAACCTAAACAAAATTGTATACTTTTATATAAAGGGTTAAACAAAAGAAAGTATACCACTTTGTTTATGTCATTTTGAGTAACTTTCAATTTGTTTTTGTCCAAACAGGCTAGATAGGCATTTAGATGAATCTTTTAGGCATAATTTGATACCAAATTTGCCCCCTAACAACAAAGATAAACCATGATTAGCACCATTTAAAGGAAAATATCCCATTTTCAAAAGTCGCATTTCCAATACACAGCACGAGAAGAAAGGGCCAATTGTTAACACACACATATGCCGTATTTATCCCGTACTGATCACCGCGCATATCCCTCAATGCGCGGGCTTATTGAAATGTAAACCGATGCATTGGTGAAGGATTTGAATGTAAAGGAATTTTATGGATGGGTAGAACATGGACAGATTAACCAAATCTTCTCGTGCTGTGTATTGGAAATGCGACTTTTGAAAATGGGATATTTTCCTTTAAATGGTGCTAATCACTGGTGTATTCTTTTTGTTGATTAATTTTTCGGGGTCATCAGGGGTCAAATATGGGGTCAAATAGATCAGTAAGGCCTATCTTGATGGGATTTGGTGGAGGGAAAGGGGTGGTGTGTTCTTTTTGTTGATTAATTTGTCGGGGTCATCGGGGGTCAAATATGGGGTCAAATAGATCAGTAAGGCCTATCTTGATGGGATTTGGTGGAGGGAAGGGGGTGGTGTGTTCTTTTTGTTGATTAATTTTTCGGGGTCATCGGGGGTCAAATATGGGGTCAAATAGATCAGTAAGGCCTATCTTGATGGGATTTGGTGGACGGAAGAGGGATGGTGTGTTCTTTTTGTTGATTAATTTTTCGGGGTCATCTGGGGTCAAATAAGATCTGTAAGGCCTATCTTGATGTGATTTGGTGTAGGGAAGGGGGTTGGTGTGTTCTTTTTGCTGATTAAATTTTTCAAGGTATTACATCCCTTGCATTAACTACAATGCATACCTCTGTGACAGTGCTACATAGTATCATATGTTTCATCATCATTTCTTTCAAGTCACTTTTGATGAACAGGCGAGACGCGCCGTTCGAGAACCGCCTTGTTTCTTCTTAAACATAATAGATAATCGTAGATCTTTTCCTGACCAAAACCAGACGCAGTTTTTTTTAGCTGGACCAGAAACTTTCTCATAACATAATATTAATAGGGTCTGTAGTCTCATGTCATTGTTTACATTATGATCACACAAAAAAAGGGAAAATATTGTTGTTGTAATACCCCGTGTAATACTGTAACAGTACGTTCGCGTTATATTTACTCAATATTATTTTAACCGGGGGGGGGGGGGGGGGGGGGGGGGGTGGGGGTACTCGGATTTGGTTTATTTATGTGAATTATCGGGAAAATAGACCTATTTTTTGCAAATTTTCGAGAAAATAGACAAAAAATTCGCGAAAATAGACCCATTTGTAAAAAGTTACACCGGCGTTATTAGGGATTTTCAGCACAAAATCATACCCCATGTTTAGGGATTTTGTGCCAAAAAAGCTACCCATTAGAGCGGCACACCCCCGTATACCGTCTTAGACGAGTAACCCCCCCCCCCCCCTAGTACAACAAATCATACTTAGTGATATTTGTCATCAGTTGGTATTATTCATCATAAGACCCAAAAACTAAGACCCAAAAACTAAGACCCAAAAACTAAGACCCGAAAACTAAGACCCAAAAACTAAGACCCAAAAACTAAGACCCCAAAACTAAGACCCCAAAACTAAGACCCCAAAACTAAGACCCCAAAACTAAGACCCCAAAACTAAGACCCCAAAACTAAGACCCAAAAACTAAGACCCAAAAACTAAGACCCAAAATCTAAGACCCAAAAACTAAGACCCAAAAACTAAGACCCAAAAACTAAGACCCAAAAACTAAGACCCAAAAACTAAGACCCAAAAACTAAGACCCAAAAACTAAGACCCAAAAACTAAGACCCAAAAACTAAAACCCAAAAACTAAGACCCAAAAACTAAGACCCAAAAACTAAGACCCAAAAACTAAGACCCAAAAACTAAGACCCAAAAACTAAGACCCAAAATCTAAGACCCAAAAACTAAGACCCAAAAACTAAGACCCAAAAACTAAGACCCAAAAACTAAGACCCAAAAACTAAGACCCAAAAACTAAGACCCAAAAACTAAGACCCAAAAACTAAGACCCAAAAACTAAGACCCAAAAACTAAGACCCAAAAACTAAAACCCAAAAACTAAGACCCAAAAACTAAGACCCAAAAACTAAGACCCAAAAACTAAGACCCAAAAACTAAGACCACCTCTTAAATGTCCTAAAAATCAGTTTTAGATACACGAGGATAGTGGATAAGTTGTTTAGAGAGGATGAGAGATCATTTGAATCCATTTTGGCGCCAAAAATCCAAGGGTCTTAGGTTAGTAGTTGAGAGGTGGGTAAACTACTAACCTAAGACCCCCTCCCAAATGTCCTAAAAATCAGTTTTAGATACACGAGGATAGTTGATAAGTTGTTTAGAGAGGATGAAAGATCATTTGAATCCATTTTGGTGCCAAAAATCCAAGGGTCTTAGGTTAGTAGTTGAGAGGGGGGTAAACTACTAACCTAAGACCCCCTCTCAAAATAATGTCCTAAAAATCAATTTGAGATAAATGAGGATATTGGATAAGTTGTTAAGAGAAGGATGAGAGATCATTAAATTTGAATCCATTTTAGCGCCAAAAATCCAAGGGTCTTAGGTTAGTAGTTGAGATGGGGTAAACTACTAACCTAAGACCCCTTCCCAAATGTCCTAAAAATCAGTTTTAGATACACAGGGATAGTTGATAAGTTGTTTAGAGAGGATGAGAGATCATTTGAATCCATTTTGGCGTCAAAAATCCAAGGGTCTTAGGGTAGTAAACTGCTCACAAAAAATTAGGAAACTTTTTTTATCAAGTATATTTTGATTATTTATTACCCTCTTGTATTATGTTGCATATGAATGGAAAGCTGAAGTGTTCATCTTTAAAATGATACCAAATGTGCAATGATGGCATGTTGCTGGACTTGGCCACATTAATGAAAATGAGGCAAAGTCACAAATCAAAGGTGCCAAATTACCGTTATCTTTGCCAAACGAGCGTTGTCAATCTGTTAAACGCGGCATATTGAAACTGCAAAACGTTTACCGTGTCTCAGAAAAAATTACAAGTTGTAAGCCTAAACCTTTCAACAATTACCTTCTTGACCTTCCACCTGTTAACCCAGTCTTCATCTTGTAAATACCTAAACAATGGTTGTGTGTTGTGCTCACTGATGCAAATCTTTGTGTAAACCATTCATGGTTCTCAAGCATGACCGGTTTGATTATTGATCATTACCTATTGACCGTTTAGCACAGATAAGGCCCCTTGCAATTAAATGTGAGTTTACTGTTGCCCGTGCGCGTCCAAAAGTCACCCGCGTGCGTCCAAAAGTCACCCGCGTGATATATGTAATATTTTTAAAATATTTAATTATTTCATTGTTTACAGCTTTTCCATAAGCTTTTTATCACTTTTCTGACGATAAAATTAGCCAATGAGCCGCATTGCAATACTTCCGGGTTAGGAAAACATTTCTGGGAAGTAAAAAACTCTGAGCGAAACTTGCAACTGTCGCTTTGTATTGAAATGTGTGCATTTGAAGCATATTCGTAGGCACGGTAATTGATAATACTGCGCAATCGCTTCAGCGCATGACGTCACATCAAAACCTCTTTGGAGTTTCCTAGTGCATTCTGGGTAATATTTCAGGTTTGTTTACGATCGCCATCTTTAAAATTCTCCGAGCTAGCGTAACGAGAATTTTTTTTTACAAACATCGATCGAATATCTCATTAATATTCAAAATAGGGATGCAAATATGAGTAGACTCCTGTATAAAAGAAACAAAATGCAAAGCCAAGGCAGTAGGTGGTGGTAGGACACAATTAACAGCATTTGAATTGTATTCGTACCTTGGATAATAGTTATAATAACAACGCCGACAATATTAAATCAGGTGACTTTACCCCAAAATATTACAATATTAATATTAAATAGTCACCTCGTCCTGCTTTTCAAAAACGCAACAGTAAACTCACATTTAATTGCAAAGGGCCTAACGGTAATTTTGGCACATTTGATTTGTGACTTTGCCTCATTCTCATTCATGTGGCCAAGTTCAGCAACATGTAATCATTGCACATATGGTATAATTTTAAAGAGGAACACTTCAGCTTTCCATTGATATATAACAAATACAAAGAGGGTAATAAATGATAAAAATATACTTGATTCAAAAAAGTTTCCTAACTTTTTGTGAGCAGTTTAGTTGAGAGGGGGTAAACTACTAACCGAGGTTAGTAGTTTACCCCCTCTCAACTACTAACCTAAGACCCTTGGATTTTTGGCGCCAAAATGGATTCAAATGATCTCTCATCCTCTCTAAACAACTTATCCACTATCCTCGTGTATCTAAAACTGATTTTTAGGACATTTGAGAGGGGGTCTTAGGTTAGTAGACACCCTCATAGAACTAGTGCAAATGGAATAACTTGACTGGAAAGTGACACTTTAATGAATATGATGAATGTTATCAAGATTTCATTGCCTATTGTTTTAGTCATAACAATTGTTGTAAAAGTTATTTTTAGTACCAAAAGTAGTAGATAGTTATGTTGTTTCTATATTCGAAGAGCTTTTCTATGTATGTTTCTCATTTTGCATTATTGAATTTGCAATTGACAAGTCCATGGAATTAATCAAATTTTCAAATAATTTTAGTTTTAACTGTGGAATACCTCAAATAAAAGTAATTTACAATAGGAAGAAATTGTTTGAAAATTTGATTAATTCCATCATAGATCCTTGAGAAGAAGGATCTATGATTCCATGGACTTATCAATGCAAATTCAATAATGCAAAATGAGTAACATGTAGAAGTGGATGTAAGCCCTTTAGCAAAAAAAGCTCTTCATTTATGAAAATACTAGTGTATGAATGAACTCAAATAAAACAAATGAAGTTAGAAAAAACACAACTTGGTTTGTGCATTGGTACATTTAATAATGTGTGGGGCCTATTGACTTATTATACAATGTCCCCATATGGAGCAAAATGGTACGGTTCGCAGGGGTCGCATTCTGACGCGTCTGCACGTCCTGGACCTCTCACTTTCTTGTTTGACACGTCAGGTTTCAAATTGGAAAGACTTGCGTCCCCCCCCCCCCCCCCCCATCAAAATTGAAGGGACCCCTTAAATTTGACGATGTATGAAAATGGAAACCATAAGAAATTCTGTAAATTACATATCCATCCTTTGCTCACAATATAAATTTATTAAAACTGTCCGTAAAAAAGTAAAATGTTTAAATACCTAAACTTCAGGACCCCTCAATTTCTTAGGAGACCCCTTAAAGGCATTATGTGATCTATTCCAGAGAGCACCCTCTATTCATGATTTTTTTAGAAAGTAGATTTTCTTGCACATTTACATTTCTGATCATAAATCGCACATACATTCCAAATTACAGAGGGATGCGATTTCTAATTACCTCAAAATCATGGTTTTAGAATGAATTTATAGTGAAAATATAAACTGTCGTGTTAACCCGACAGTTTATTTTCACTCTAAAACCATGATTTTGAAGTAATTAAGAATCGTATCGCCCTGTAACTTGGAATGTGTTTTTTTTTTATGTTGAGGACGTTCCCTGGAAAGATCACATAATATACCTTTAATTTTTTTTAAAAGTCCTACGAGGTCCTGAAAAATCCATGGGACCTCTCACATTTTTGATCCAGTGCTATCCCTGACGGTCCGGTAATTCTAGTGAATTGTGCCTGTGTGGTGGTGTGTGTGGCTCTCTGAATTCTTTACTTCACCATGTTATCACTATTTCTGTCCGCCGTGTGCTAAGAAATACCTTTGTGAGGCGATATGTGTGGAGATCCGTAAGGCCTATCTTGATGGGACTTGGTGAAGAGAAGGGGTGGTAGGTTCTTTTGCTGATTAAATTTTCAAGGTCATTGGAGGTCATTCAAGGTCATCGGGGTCAAATATGTTTAAAACTTTTGTGACGTGTTGTAACGCGATATCTGGAGATCCGTAAGGCCTATCTTGATGGGACTTGATGGAAGGAAGGGGGGTGGTGTGTTCTTTTCCTGATTACATTTTTAAGGTCATTGGAGGTCATAAAAGGTCATCGGGGTCAAATAAGATCCGTAACATTTAAAAAAAATAAGTTCGATATAGAAATGTATAGGTCACAATCATATGTTTCAAGGAAATAAAGTCATTTTTTTTCTCTCAAAAAGACCTACATCTCATTGTAAACAGCCATTGAAGTTGTTGTTTTGTTGCAAAAGGGCCTGTATCCCGATTTAATTCTGGACACAGGCCCTTTTTACAACAAAACAACAATTTCAATGGCTGTTTACAATGAGATGTAGGTCTTTTTGAAAAAAATGACTTTGTTTCTTTGAAACATGATTTTCCCTACACATTTCTATATCAAATTTATAATATTTGGTGTGTTTTGAGACCCATTATAATGTTGAAACCTGTTTAAAAAGTGAGCGCGAATCGAGCAACAAAAAAACCCAGTTTTTGAACTAAAATGGTCCAGAAAAGAACGTTCCTGAAACCCTCTCGTTAAAGGGACATTAAATGGTGTTGAAAATTTTAAATGTTTAAAAATTTACTTCAGAATTCAAGATGAACATTAAAAATTGCCATTATTGTTGTTTCTACTAACAAAAACACAGCAAAACTTGATTAAAACAATATCAACGCTATTTATTGAAAAACGCCCTCTATGCAAATATGGTTCGCGTTATGTATCACGCGTACTGCAGGGGGATAGTGTCGGACGTAAAATGCTCATCCCGGCTGTATGTACGAGCATTTTTGAATCAAAGTTTTCTTGTACAAAGAGGGCTGATTTTTCTTAATCCTTATAGGTGTAAGTTCATACATATACTAATCCCAGTTTTTAATCATAATTGAGGGCACAGCCTCCGACCTCTTAGTGCCCCTTTAAGCTTGAATAATGATACATTGAAATTAATACGTGCAAAGCGCGCAAAAATTGACATTTTTAACACTATAAAAAGGTCTAGTATAACGTTTTTAACGTCCCTCACATTAAAATTTTGGGGACGTGACCCTGTAACCCCCACCCCACATTTTGCGCCGCATATGTCCCTACCCTTCCTCTTCCCCTACCTCCTTCTCTTCCTCCATCTTATCCTCTTTCTCCTCTTCCTCCTTCTCCTCTTCCTCCTTTTTTCATACTCTTTTTTCAATGGGGGGGGGGGGGGGCATCCCCCTGGATACGCCACCGTTATAGTGCGGTGCGCCCATAAACACTAGGTCCACATTTCTGCTTCACCTCTACCAATAGTGCAGTGGTCCTAACCCTGACTCCCCTCTGTCAACTAATGCAGCAGGCCCAACACCCAAGGATAACCCCACTAACCCTGACCTCTATACAACTTCCAACCCTACAACTAACACTGGTCCTCTTTTCCATACATCCCCATTGTACAGGTAGGACCTATTATTATCCTTGTGGCTTTATAGCTTGCTAATGCCTACACTGCCAATTTCTGATTTCTGTGATCACATCTTATTTTACAGTTATTCTTTCTTGGGCTTAACCAGATTTATTAAGATTATATATCCCTGAAAATTAACACTTTCATACAGAAAAGTGTACTCTAGTATTTATGGTTAGAGCAACACTGCTTTGATCAAATTCACTTGGAAGGACATGCAGAGTGTATATATATTTAAAGTTGTCATTTTGTCTGTGGATAGAAGGGTTATTTTTGTGCAGCTACATTTTATGTTGAAATAGTATTATTTTAATATGTTGAGATTTTAAACTTGAAAGTTCCAAATGTCTTGCAAGTGTAAGTTGAGACCCCGGGGTTGAGACTTTATACCTATGCACACAGCATGTATTTAGAGGCATGTACTGGTCACATTGTGTGAGCATAAAGCCATGTGCTTTACTATAAACAAGCATCAAGTAAGTGACCCAGGTCATTGTGATAATTGATAACGTTTATTTTGTGGCTAAACATGTTGCCATGCCAATACAAGGCAACAATGATACCATTTTGGAAGAAACCACATTGTTTGTTTACATGTGGATAATGTCCAGTGAAATATTTATTGATGATCATTTGAGGTTCAGGAAACTTTTACCCTTATTGTTTTAAACTAGTAGACATTTAGACATGTGGACTTTTACAAAACAATTATTTTCATATTGATATCATGTCTATTATCAAAACATGATCATAACAATATTTTCTTTTAATGTTTGTTTAAAGGCATATTATGTGATCTTTTCCAGAGAGCGCCCTCTATTCACGATTTTTTTAGAAAGTAGATTTTCTGGCAGATTTACATTTCTGATCATAAATTGTAGATACATTATAAGTTACAGAGCGATACGATTCCTAATTACCTCAAAATCATGGTTTTAGAGTGAATTTAGAGTGAAAATATAAACTGTCGTGTTTATATCCCGACAGTTTATTTTCACTCTAAAACCATGATTTTGAGGTAATTAAGAATCGTATCGCCCTGTAACTTGGAATGTATGTACGATTTACGATCAGAAATGTAAATCTGCAAGAAAATCTGCTTTCAATTTTTTTTTCTATGTTGAGGGCGTTCCCTGGAAAGATCACATAATATACCTTTAAAACACATTTGTGATACATTCATACTTGTAGATTTGGTCGGGGGTGTGCCGCTGGAGATTCAAAACTCTACTCATTTTTAGGGGTGATTTTGGAAAAATCGGTACCCATTTTTAGGGGTTTTTCTTCATTTTAGACCAAATTATCGGGAAAATATACCTAATTTTTGCAAATTTTCGCGAAAATAGACACAAATTTCGCGAAAATAGACCCATTTGTAAAAAGTGACCCTATTATTAGGGATTTCCAGCACAAAATTATACCCCATGTTTAGGGATTTTGTGCAAAAAAAGCTACCCATTAGAGCGGCACACCCCTGTATACCGTCTCAGGAAGTAGTTCATGTGTTTAGATTAAGTTTGATCGTTTAGAATTAGTTGTTTTGATTGCAAAATGTGTTTGGTGTTTTTCTCTATTCTTTAAAAATCATCTCGTCCATGGCTGTAGTTTCATTTTCATTTTCATTAACCCTAACCCCCACCCCCCCCCCCCCCCCCCCCGAGGCACCTTTCCAAAGAATTTTTTTCGCGGCCAAATAGCGAGGGGAAAAAGTGCCCCCACTCCCCCTGGGCTCGAACCCCGGACCTCTGGGTTCAGAGGCAGACGATCTACCACTAGGCCACGGGGAAACCATACATGGTGGAGTATGTTCCGCCCTGTATATACCCTGGGGCCATTATTTCATCGAAAAACTGCCGAGCCGGGTGACACAAGCACACCGCATGCCGTGAATATTTCACTGATACTAGATGATGACCTGACACAGGTTATAAGCTATAAATGGCCGAAAACCGTACAGAATTGACCGAGATATGAGCAAAAAGGAGTCAAATTTAGGGCCTTTTCAGCCCGGCTTTTGAGACTATTTCTACGGACCATGTTTGTTTTTCTCTGCGTACACTGTAACCATGCAGACGGCGCGTAGCACATAACGCGTCGCAGTGCGCCATATAAACGCCGCACACGCACTACACACACGCACCCCTACACACGCGGGCGGGTAAATATTGGAGAAATACGCTGCGCCACACGGGGTTGGTTATGGTTTAGACCTTGGGGTTGAGATAAGCCACGGGGCGGAAACGGGGACGGGGAGGGGGGGGGGTGGCAGCGGTTCATAAGGTAACGAAATAATGTGGTTTCTGATAAAACAAAACATGATTATGGTGAATCTAAATTAAGTAACATGGTGTCAGATGTGGAATTTGATACTGTATGCGACACGCTGGCGGACAAATATTGGAGAAATACGCCGCGCTACGGGAGATGTTTAAGGTTAGGCCTTGGCGTTGAGATAAGCCGCGGGGCGGGGAACTTTAGGCCTTGGGTTGAGATATGCCACAGGCGGGGCGGGGGCGGTGACGAATTGGGGGGGGGGGGGTGGTGTAATGATGTAATGTGGTTTGGGAGGCAGGGGGTTAATGAAGAAATGTGATGCTAAATTGCGTAACGGATATGCCACAGGCAGGGGCGGGCAAGGCAGGTCGGGGGAGTGACTGGTGGGCTACGGGAGATGGTTAAGGTTTAGGCCTTGGAGTTGAAATATGCCACGGGGCGTGGGCGGGCGGGGGTCTTTTAATTGAAATTTGAAAACTTTTGAATTAACACAAAAATGTTTTAAATATTGTTCTATTCCTATGTGTTTCGTCATAAATTTGCCAACACTTATGTGTTGTTTTATTTGTAGGTGTTCTATCTGGTAGGCCCTACTCCCTAGCGGGCGTCCCGCTAGTCTTACTATAATTTGCCGTATGTTGTATGTATGTGAGTATGTGTGTATCCTGAAAAGTCTTTCTCATTTTTCGTCTATAAGCCGTGAACGTTGCACTGATAATAGATGATGACTTAACACGGGTTATAAGCTATAAATGGCTGAAAACCGTACAGAATTGACCAAGATATGAGCAAAAGTGGGAAATCCAAAGCCTTTTCAGCTCGGCTTTTGAGACTATTTCTACGGGCCATGTTTGTTTTTCTCATGTGTACACTGTAACCATGCAGTCGGCGCACGTAGCACATAACGCGTCGCAGTGCGCCATGCAAAATAAACGCACCCACGCACCCCTACACACGCGGGCGGGCAAATATTAGAAAAATACGCTGAGCCACACGGGAGTTGGTTACGTTTTAGGCCTTGGGGGTTGAGATAAGCCACGGGGCTGGGGCGGGGACAGGGCGGGGACGGCAGGGCGGGGGTGGGGGGGGGGGGGCGGGAACAGCGGCGGGTCATAAGGTAACGAAATAATGTGGTTTCTGATAGAACAAAACATGATATAGTGAATCTAAATTACGTAACATGGTGTCAGATGTGGGATTTTGATACTGTATGTGACACGCGGGCGGACAAATATTGGAGAAATACGCCGCGCAGATGGTTAAGGTGAGGCCTTGGCGTTGAGATAAGCCGCGAGGCGGGGCGGGGGCGGTGACGAATGGGGGTTGTGTGTAATGATTTAATGTGGTTTGGGAGGCAGGGGGTTAATGATGAAGAAATGTGATGCTAAATTGCGTAACGAATGTGCCACGGGGCGGGGGCGGGATGGTGACGGTTGGGGTACTGGAGATGGTTAAGGTTTAGGCCTTGGAGGTAAAATATGCCACAGGAGGGCGTGGGCGGGCGGGGTCTTTTAATTGAAATTTGAAAACTTTTGAATTAAAACAAAAATGTTTTAAATATTGTTCTATTCCTATGTGTTTCGTTATAAATTTTCCAACACTTATGTGTTGTTTCATTTGTAGTGTTCTATCTGGTTAGGCCCTACTCCCTAGCGGGAGAGCCCGTCCGAAGGACAGTTGTCCCGCTAGTCATAGTAATTCGTAGTACTCGAGAGTGTTAGGGTTAATGAGACCAAAATTTTAAAAAAAGTGAAAAAAAATCGCTCCATAACCCTAACCCCCGAGGCACCTTTTCCAAAGAAATTGTTTTCGCGGCCAAATAGCGAGGGGAAAAAGTGCCCCCACTCCACCGGGGCTCGAACCCCGGACCTCTGGGTTCAGAGGCAGACGATCTACTGCTAGGCCATGGAGGGAAACCATAAATGTCGCAGTATATTCCGCCCTGTATATACCCTGGGGCCATTATTTCATCGAAAAACTGCCGAGCCGGGTGACACAAGCACACCGCATCGTAGTAATTCGTAGTACTCAAGAGTGTTAGGGTAATAATGAGATCAAAATTAGAAAAAAATGAAAAAAGAAAAATAGTGAAAAAAATTGCTCCATAAAAACCCTAAACCCCCGAGGCACCGGGCCTTTTCCAAAGATTTTTTTCGCGGCCAAATAGCGAGGGGAAAAAGTGCCCCCACTCCCCCGGGGCTCAAACCATGGACGTCATGGTTCAGATTCAGAGGAAGAGCCGGGTGACACAAGCACACCGCATCGTAGTACTCATATTGGAACAGTGGCGTAGCTAGGATTTTTTTCTCAGGGGGGGGGGGGGCAAGATTTCTGAAATTTTCGTAAAAGGTTGCCCCAATTTTTTTTTCAGTCACCAACTCGTGAAAATCACGTAAGTGTGGGGGGGTTAAGGTCAAAAAATTGCGCACGCTCAAAAACAAAAAAACAGGACATGTACTGTACAATTTTGCCTTAATTTTGTCCTCGACCGCCCGCTCGTCATTTTAGGGCCGCTCCGATTTTTTTTTTTTTTTCAGATTTTTTTTTTTTTTTTTGGTAAATCGTTTTTTTGGGGTTTTTTTCAGATTTTTTTTTTTTTTCAGATTTTTTTTTTTTCAGATTTTTTTCCCAGATTTTTTTCATTTTTTTTAAAAACAGTTTAAATGGCATTAATATTAACTTAAGTGTTTATAACATATATGTGCGGCTCTTAGAGTGATTTTAACTTCTTGTTGGCTGAACTTTGAGCTTCTGCTGGTAAAACAAAATTTAAAACAAAATTAAAAAAATTTAAAAAAATCCGCCCGCCCGCCCCTCCTCTCTGAAAGCTGTCGAGGACAACATAACAATTTTTTTTTTTTTGCCTTATATTTGACTATTTGGGCTGAATACCCCACACGCCTTCTCGGTCTTTTATCATTTTTTTTCCCTATTTCGTTTTTTTCCACCTTTTTAATTTTTTTTAGAGGGGGTGGGGGGGGGGGGGGGGGCGGGGGCACAAATGGTTTTTTTTCGTCAGGGGGCAAATGCCCCCCCCCCCCCCCCGAGCTACGTCACTGTATTGGAAGAGGATAGGGGTGTGTGACTGGGCATTCTCAAAACAGGGGCTTACCGAACTGACACATCCTGAATTGGGGGTCTTGGCGAACGGCCATAGTTGAAAACATTTCCCGCCCAATTGGGTGTTTGAAAACATTTCCCGCCCAATTGGGTGTTTTTAAAGTAAATTAGGGACAAATTGGGCTAAATTGACCAAAATTGGGTGTATTTGGGGGCAACTCGGCGCTAGAGTTTGGATTATATTGTAGAATAACTTATCAGTGAAATGAGATGCTTAGCGAGCGGCGACAGGTCGTGAAAAGGGGGTCTTTGTCCCAGCACATGGGTATGGACATGTGGACATGTATCCCTGATAAATGTTTGAAAATATACCATCAATGGTAAGTTTCCTACCAGGGCTTGAAATAAGCAGGAGCAAGGGAGCAAATTTACCTCAGCTAAACCTCAAAATGCTCCTTGTTCTTATGTAAATAGTGTCACCCAGGAGCAACTTTTAAATTGAAATCGACCCTGGTTATTCCTTTACACTAGTCAGGATGACAATGTTTTTATGTGGATTTACCCTTTGATAAATAAACCCTGGTAGTGGTATGTGATAAATTGCCCCTGGTCTCGAGGAACAATCAGAAGGCCAAATTTGTGTAAAAAGTAGCTTGGTTCTTTATTCCTTATTGCCCGGTACCCCAACTCAACACAAAAGTTGGTAACCATGACTGTTCTTCATTTTTCAAAGTACCCCTTTGCAAAGATTTTTCAACAATTTTACGCCCCGCCCCCCTTTTTTTCCGGCAAAATCGAGGACATAATTGGGGTGAAAATACCCCCTTTTTGGTTTCCAATGACTATCATTTCAAACACCCCTTTTCAATGACACTTATACATGTACCGTACATTAAATAGATAACATTTTGTC
Organism: Ophiura sarsii; assembly: GCA_035610835.1. NCBI lineage: Eukaryota > Metazoa > Echinodermata > Ophiuroidea > Amphilepidida > Ophiuridae > Ophiura > Ophiura sarsii. The sequence continues at coordinate 25,889,493 of CM069458.1, forward strand.
CTGGATATATAGTACGATTTCATTCTCGCTGACTGTTGCGGTAATTTTCGCACACGGTATCGGCGCTGTATGCTGCCGTAGTAAATAAATCAAGCTTTTATGATATTGAGGGCACACCTATGTTTACATTACAAGCAGGGGAGGAATACGATTGTATTCCAAAACATGAACTTTTTTTAGGATTTCGTAAAATACCCCTTTTTTCGAATTTCGCCGAGACTAATTCATGAAATACCCCCTATTTTCATGATTTCATGGTCCGCGCTGACATTCAAAAACATTTTCCGGGATTTTTTAGAACAGTCATGGTACCAACTTTTTGTGTTGATAGTTGGGTATACGGGATTTCAAGCCTATCCTATACTGTCTGATAACTTGAGAGTGCATTCAGTGTAATTTTACAATGTGCTTACATGTGCGATCCGGGGTGCGATCCTCTCTCTCTGGGTGATTTATCCTGTAATTATTAAGTTAAATGGGGTGGAGATGTGGTGGAGGCAGCGCCCTCAATTACCAAAAATATATATGATAAAAACTGGGATTTGTATTTGTATATTTTTACAATTGTATTACATGTATGAACTTACACCTATAAGGATTAAGAAAAATCAGCCCTCTTTCTACAACAAAACGTCGATTCGAAAAATGCTGATTGGGCCCGATCAGCATTGTACGTCCGACAGTGTTCCCCTGCAGTACGTGTGATACATAACACGAACCATATTTGCATAGAGGGTGTTTTTCAATGAATAGCGATGGTATTGTTTTAATCAAGTTTTGCTGTGTTTTTGTTAGTAGAAACAACAATAATGGCAATTTTTAATGTTCATCTTGAATTAAGTAAATTTTTAAACATTTAAAATTGTCAACACCACTTAATGTCCCTTTAACTAAAGCTTGCACATGCTGCTTATTTGCAGGTATGGCAAACAGACAAATTCAACCATACAGATGCAGTTCATATTGTGACAAGAGCTTCAGCCATGCTGGTAACAAGAAAAAACATGAAATTACACATACAGGAGACAAACCACATAAATGTCAATATTGTGACAAGTGCTTCAGCCTGGCTGGTGACAAGAAACGACATGAAATGACACATACAGGAGCCAAACCACACAAATGTCAATATTGTGACAAGTGCTTCAGCCAGGCTGGTAACAAGAAACAACATGAAATGACACATACAGGAGCCAAACCACACAAATGTCAATATTGTGACAAGTGCTTCAGCCAGGCTGGTCACAAGAAACAACATGAAATGATACATACATTAGACAAACCACACAAATGTCAATATTGTGACAAGTGCTTCAGCTGGGCTGGACACAAGAAACAACATGAAATGACACATACAGGAGACAAACCACACAAATGTCAATATTGTGACAAGTGCTTCAGCCAGGCTGGTGACAAGAAAAAACATGAAATGACACATACAGGAGACAAACCACACAAATGTCAATATTGTGACAAGTGCTTCAGCCTGGCTGGTGGCAAGAAACGCCATGAAATTACACATACAGGAGACAAACCACATAAATGTCAATATTGTGACAAGTGCTTCAGCCAGGCTGGTGACAAGAAACAACATGAAATGATACATACATTAGACAAACCACACAAATGCCAATATTGTGACAAGTGCTTCAGCCAGGCTAGTGACAAGAAACGACATGAAATGACACATACAGGAGCCAAACCACACAAATGTCAATATTGTGACAAGTGCTTTAGCCAGGCTGGTGACAAGAAACAACATGAAATGATACATACATTAGACAAACCACACAAATGTCAATATTGTGACAAGTGCTTCAGCCAGGCTGGTGACAAGAAACGACATGAAATTATACATACAGGAGACAAACCACACAAATGCCAATATTGTGACAAGTGCTTCAGCCATGCTGGTAACAAGAAAAAACATGAAAGGACGCATACAGGAGACAAACCACACAAATGTCAATATTGTGACAAGAGCTTCAGTTATGCTGGTAACAAGGAAAAACATGAAAGGATGCATACAGGAGACAAACCACACAAATGTCAATATTGTGACAAGTGCTTCAGCCGGGCTGGTCACAAGAAACAACATGAAATGACACATACAGGAGACAAACCACACAAATGTCAATATTGTGACAAGTTCTTCAGCCAGGCTGGTGACAAGAAACGACATGAAATGACACATACATTAGACAAACCACACAAATGTCAATATTGTGACAAGTGCTTCAGCCGGGCTGGTCACAAGAAACAACATGAAATGACACATACAGGAGACAAACCACACAGATGTCAATATTGTGACAAGTTCTTCAGCCAGGCTGGTGACAAGAAACGACATGAAATGATACATACATTAGACAAACCACACAAATGTCAATATTGTGACAAGTGCTTCAGCCAGGCTAGTGACAAGAAACGACATGAAAAGACACACACAGGAGACAAATCACACAAATGTCAATATTGTGACAAGTGCTTCAGCCAGGCTAGTGACAAGAAACGACATGAAAAGACACACACAGGAGACAAATCACACAAATGTCAATATTGTGACAAGTGCTTCAGCCAGGCTAGTGACAAGAAACGACATGAAAAGACACACACAGGAGACAAATCACACAAATGTCAATATTGTGACAAGTGCTTCAGCCAGGCTGGTGACAAGAAACAACATGAAATGACACATACAGGAGACAAACCACACAAATGTCAATATTGTGACAAGTGCTTCAGCCGGGCTGGTCACAAGAAACAACATGAAATGACACATACAGGAGACAAACCACACAAATGTCAATATTGTGACAAGTTCTTCAGCCAGGCTGGTGACAAGAAACGACATGAAATGACACATACATTAGACAAACCACACAAATGTCAATATTGTGACAAGTGCTTCAGTGTTGCTAGTTACAAGAAAAAACATGAAATGACACATACAGGAGACAAACCACACACATGTCAATATTGTGACAAGTGCTTCAGCCGGGCTGGTCACAAGAAACAACATGAAATGACACATACAGGAGACAAACCACACAAATGTCAATATTGTGACAAGTGCTTTAGCCAGACTGGTCACAAGAACCAACATGAAAAGACACAAACAGGTGATTAACTGCACAAATGTCAACATTGTGACAAGTTTTTAGCCATGGTGGTAGCACGAAAAGACACATACATTGTACATATACAGGAGACAAACCACACAAATTACAATATTGTGATAAGTTCTTCAGCCATGCTGGTCACAAGAACCAACATGAAATGACATGCACACGCAAAACAAATGTCAATATTATTGTGACTGGCAGTGCTTCAGCCAGGTTGGTGAAAAGAAAGGACATGAAATGACACATACACGAGACACAGCACACCGTACCACGCAAATGTCAATATTGTGCTCACTTTTGTTCTATTGACTCAGAAAAAGGGCATGCTTTTTGAACTTCAACTGCCATTTGAGAACGCATAAATGGTTAGCGACTTAAAGCCTATCCCTAGAAGGCTTATTGTATTATCTTTCTAACCATGTATAACTTTTAATTTTATGTGGTATAGTTTCTTGGCGAATAATTCTTAATATGACAGATCATGACACTTGAAAGAGCACAAAACACGCATTTTTTGCCGTAATTTTGGCCACTAGAGGGCATTGTGTGTCTGATCTATAGCTTGCCTGACTACTTGGAACATATTTTTACCATTATTTCATTGGTCCTCTAGTTTCTCGGCAAATTGAGATTTCTTCAGAAATCAGTAAATGACTACCGTATAAGCTAATATGGGCACAGGATGTCAACCTGGAGTATCCACGAAACCTCCTTCAAAAAAACCCCCACAGACGAATATGCGTATTCATTTAAATAGTATTTTCATTATTTCCGTAATAGTCATGCTTTAATTTTTCATCATTACAAATATTGTTTTGTTTTTAACGCCGACAAATCTGCAGCAAAAAGCAAAAATACACTTGATCGATATGATAACAAATGGGCTAACTCAAATTGTGTATTCGCCTGAACGTAAAAGAAGAATATATATTTGACTTTTCTAAATCTCATCATTTACGTTTGTAATGAATATCTGTAACAATTATATCTATCTTTAAACATGTAAAATCTTTCTGCATTGTGCTTTTGTTTTCTTACATAACAGAACATAGATATTTTCCTGACCAAAACCGGATGCAGTTTCTTTTTGCTGGACCAGAAACTTTCTCATAACATTAGGGTCTGTTTCTCATGTAAATGCATGTTTACATTCGAGGGCTCAGAAACTCAAGGCCTTATCTCCATTTTGACCATTTTGAGAAAAAGTCTAATTGAAGATTTTTAAACACATTGTGGAGATGGAGTAGCCTGTTACTGATACCAAAATCTCATTTTTGAAAAACAGGAGATGAGGCCTTGTGTTTCTGAGCCCTCGAATCATTATGATCACGTAGTGATTTCTCTAGCTGGTCAGTAATGATATATTTGAATGATTATTTTTGATACAAATTAACAACATTTGAACTATTACTCCTGTATTGAGAATGTTAAATGTTTGGATTTATAAGAATGTATACACATTGAAAAAAGTATCGCACCGCTGGTTGAAAAGTGCAAATGTGGCCTCGATTTTTGGCCACCATGGTGTGATATTAAGGATCATTTGTTTGCGAAAGCTGTCCAGCAAATTATTATGCAATAAAAGGGCCACATTTGAGTTTGTGACGTAATTGATGTAATGTTTTTCAAGGCCAAGGGGAAAATACATGAAGCAAGTTTGGGTATAACCATTAAACACCTCCCTGGTATAACGCGATATTGAGAGGCCAGATGATTAATCTCTATAGTTGTAATCCTTGGTAACACGTACATTCAAGTCTTCCAAGATCAAAGGTCATCTGGGGTCAAATTTCAAAAGTTTGACCTCGTATGCTCTAGCGAATGCGAACTTGCTCTTGCGGGGACCGAACAAACAGATCACCGAGTTTCTCATCACCGAGTTTAAGCCAGATCGGACAAACTTTAAAAATTTGACCCCTAGATGACCTTTGACCCCGGACGACCCAAGAAAAGCAAAGGCGTTTTATTTTTTCCGCGCTCGACTCACATTCGGTCTTCCAGTCCCCGAGTTTAAGCCCGATCGGACAAACTTTGAAAATTCGACCCTTAGACAACCTTTGACCCCAGACGACCCAAGAAAAGCAAAACCGTTTCATTTCTTCCACGCTCGACTCACATCCGGGCTTCCCGTCACCGAGTTAAAGCCCGATCGGACAAACTTTGAAAATTCGACCCCTAGACGACCTTTGACCCCGGAAGACCCGACAAACGCTAACCCGTTTTATTTTGGCCATGCTCGCCTAGCATTGCGATCACCGAGTTTAAGCACGATCTGACCAACTTCAAAAAGTTGACCCCTAGATGACCTTTGACCTCAACGCTCTAGCGAATGCGAACTTGCTCTTGCAGGGACCGAGCTGCACCAATCCACCGAGTGTGAACGCCGCCCGACCCCGGGAAGGCGACGAAAAAGCGCGCACAGACGTACTGAGAGTACTGTAGCGTATTATTATATAGGATTTTAAGTTTTTAAAGTCTATTCGATATCGCGTTATACCCAAACTTGTTTCATGCATGCTTTTGGACAAAAACATGCATTTTCCCCATGGCCTTGAAAAACATTACATCGATTTCGTCACAAACTAAAATGTGGCCTTTTTATTGCATAGCATTTTGTTGGACAGCTTACGCAAACAAATGATCGTTAATATCACACCATGGTGGCAAAATTTGAGGCCACATTTGCACTTTTCAAAAAAGCAGTGGTGGTGCGATACTATTTTCAATGTGTATATAATAATGCTGTAAAAGAAAAGGTACCATGTTAATAAAACTGTTGCTTAGAGAAAAAAATAGAAAAAATAAGAAACAAATATTGTTGTTGTAATACAGTATGTTATTATTTACTCTATAGTTAGAAGTAAAATTAATTTAAACAATATTATTTTAACCGGCTATATTTGAAGAGGTTTTTTGTAAAAGGGCCTGCATCCACTTTGGCTCTTATTGAGAAAAAGTCAAAAAACTGTTTCTAAATATTCAAGTTGAGCAATTGAAAATCTGAATGGATTATGAAAGAGGTACACTACATACTAATTTAAATTGAAATCAATTTCAAATGTGCTAGTTTTCAAGTTTTTTAAAATCAAACATTTTTTGAAAATTTGGATGTAGGCCCTTATGCAAAACAAAAGTTGTTGTTTTGTTGCAAAAGGGCCTGTATCCCGATTTAATTCTGGACACAGGCCCTTTTTACAACAAAACAACAATTTCAATGGCTGTTTACAATGAGATGTAGGTCTTTTTGAAAAAATGACTTTGTTTCCTTGAAACATATGATTTTCCCTATACATTTCTATATCAAATTTATAATATTTGGTGTGTTTTGAGACCCATTATAATGTTGAAACCTGTTTAAAAAGTGAGCGCGAATCGAGCAACAAAAAACCCCAGTTTTTGAACTAAAATGGTCCAGAAAAGAAAGTTCCTGAAACCCTCTTGTTTAAGCTTGAATAATGATACATTCAAATTAATACGTGCAAAGCGCGCAAAAATTGGCATTTTTAACACTAAAAAGGTCTAGTATACCGTTTTTAACGTCCCTCACATTAAAATTATGGGGACGTGACCCTGTAACCCCCCCCCCCCCCCAATTTGTGCCGCATGTCCCTACCCTTCCTCCTCCCCTACCTCCTTCTCTTCCTCCATCTTATCCTCTTCCTCCTTTTTATACTCTTTTTTTCAATGGGGGGGGGGGGGGGGCATGGCCTGCTGCCCCCTCCCCTGGATACGCCACTGTTTAGTGGTGTGCGCCCATAACACTAGGTCCACATTTCTGCCTCACCTCTACCAATAGTGCAGTGGTCTTAACCCTGACTCCCCTCTGGCAACTAATGCAGCAGGCCCAACACCCAAGGATAACCCCACTAACCCTGACCTCTATACAACTTCCAACCCTACAACTAACACTGGTCCTCTTTTCCATACATCCCCATTGTACAGGTAGGACCTATTATTATCCTTGTGGCTTTATAGCTTGCTAATTATTTACTGTGCCTACACTGCCAATTTCTGTGATCACATCTTATTTTACAGTTATTCTTTCTTTGGCTTAACCAGATTTTTTAAGATTATATTATCCCTGAAAATTAACACTTTCATACAGAAAAGTGTTCTCTAGTATTTATGGTTAGAGCAACACTGCTTTGATCAAATTCACTTGGAAGGACATGCAGTGTATATATATTTAAAGTTGTCATTTTGTCTGTGGATAGAAGGGTTATTTTGTGCAGCTCCATTTTATGTTGAAATAGTATTATTTTAATATGTTGAGATTTTAGACTTGAAAGTTCCAAATGTCTTGCAAGTGTAAGTTGAGACCCCGGGGTTCAGACTTGCATGGGCAACTGTAAAAGACAGAAAAATAAAAGACAGAAAAGGCAGAAAAGACAGAAAATTTTAGAGTTATGATTTAGCGAGTTACATTCTTTAAGTGAAGGAGTTTACCAGTTTACCAGTACTGTATTACAAGGGGGCAGATCCAATCTTGAAAGTGGGGGGGGACATTGCCATTTTTTTCACTAGACAATCTTGAAAGTGGGGGGGACATTGCCATTTTTTCACTAGATCGCCACCAAAAGTGGGGGGGGGGGGGGACATTTGATATTGTGTCAGGAAGTGGGGGGGACGTGTCCCCCCCGTCCCCCCGGGATCTGCGCCCTTGCTGTATTACCCACACTCATGTGACATTTCAGTTCAACTGTGTGTTTATAGACTTTAGTGTGGATGGACATTTAATGGTGGTATTATATATTGACCACCAGAGATGGCGTGTCAATGAACCCTCTAATAATAAATAGGCAGTCTACTAGGCTTGTTCTTGAAGCTGACCTTAGCTTCATGGCCTGTTCAGGTGGTCATTAAAGTCTCAATCTTAATTTATGGCTAAACAAGCTTAGCTGAAAAGTCCTAATGTTAGGCCAAATAAAAATAAAAACTTGTTTCTCATCCTAACTTTTGGGGAAAAGGAGGATGAAGGAACATTAAAAAAACACCAAAAAACCAATGCAAAATTGCCAATTCCAGCAGCATGGTAGACAGGGCAGGGCAAAAATATTTTCTATCTGGGAACTATTTCGAAAAGTACGCACTTTTAAGGAGTCGCAAAAATTGGCAATTGATTAATTTGCTGAGATATTTTGCATTTATACAAATGATACTTTTGGGCGCAAGTGGGACCTTTTGTGGATGAATTATGGACTACTAGTACATGATACATCATCGGCGAACTTAGACGTGTCGCCCCCCCCCCCCCCCCCCTCAAAAGAAAAGGGGGAAACGGAAAAAAGGATAGAAAAAGGGAAAAGAAAGGAAGAAGAGGGGACAAACGAAAAAAAGGGTGGTACGAGGGACATTATTATGTTTGCAGTTTTTGGACGTCGGTATCTGGATACGCGTACATTGACGAGAAATGTGATATCTACATCTACATCTATTATATACTCAATAATGTTGCCATAAGCAATATCTAATTGAGAAAATTTTGGAGGTAACTATAGTATAACTATCGATATGCTTTTTTAAACCTAAAGCTTTGTTCAACATCTACAATTTTGAATCATGAATTATATATCAGTATGCACAACTTCTTTCTGCAACTGGCATAGGCCTATCGTATAAAAAGCTAATTATTGGATAAAGTGATTGCTTTTCAATGAAATATCGGACAAAAGTACGCACCAAATGGGTTCTATAAAATTAAAGAAAACAAATCCAATTCTGAGGGGGTACATCCCCTTAGACCCCTCCCCCCCACCTGTCCGCGCTTTTCAACTATCTATACATAAATCAACAAAATATCAGTATATCCTTAAATTCTTTCTTTATTGATTGGAAATAAAGAGTGGCTTTTCGATCAAATATTGGTCAAAAGTATGCACCCGATCACACCAAATGAGTTCGAAAATTGAACAAAATTCCACTTGCGAGGGGGAATATCCCCTCACCTTCGCCTCAAGCTCCCCTGCCCGCGCTAGCGCGGAGCGTGGTGCTGTGCACCGCTTTGGTTAGACTTTTGCAAATATTCAAATAATGCCCCCCCCCCCAAAAAAACCCCACAAATTCTGGATCCGCCCCTTGCGCTCCCCCACCTTCTTCACATCTGATCATGGGTTCGCACCTATACATGAACCACCACTGAAGTAGCTATCGGGAGTGGGTGATGGGGTGGAGCGTATATACCACTATACCATGTTTCAATACTCCACACATTATAAATGATAGTGAGTAAACAAATGTCACTGACCATCCAAGATGCCCCACCCCTAAAAAAAGGGGGAAAAGGAAAGAAAGAAAAAAAGGAAAGAGAAAGGAAGAAGAGGAACGAAAAAGAAAAGGGTGGGGGGGGGGGGGGTACTACAAGGTATGCGAGGGACATAACAAACATTTGGAGTTATTATGGACGTCGGTGTAGGAATGGATATACACGTACATTGCCTATTTCTTTTTCATTCAACCAATAACTTTGTTTTCATTTGACATGACTATTAAATTATTCTTAGTTTTAAAACATTTCTCCTTCTCACATGTATAGATATAGGTAGGAACCCCAGAGCTCTAAATCACGGACCTGCGAAAAGGAATACTTATATGATAGATTCATATCTTGTCTTCAAGAATAAATTGTCCTGCTGTTATGATTCTCCCGGGGGGTGTGGGGTCAGGGTCAGGTATATGGGGGTGGGGGTGGGGAGGATCCCCCTGGCTACGCCACTCTATTGGTGCAGTGGTGTAGCTCAGGGGGGACATAATTTTGTTGTGCCCCCGCCCCCCTTTGTGCCCCTCCCTTTGGATATAGTGCTTATATGTGAGGTAACCATTTAAAAATGACAATTTTCGCCTTGTTTTTAAAAATAAATCAATTTTTTTTTGGAAAAACTGCTTAAAACCCTGAGGATTGGCCAATATTTGTTTGCTATAGTGCTTTTTGGACTACGAAATTTTGTGTCCGTGCGAAATTTTTTACCGTGCGATTTTTTTTTACTATACCTGGTCCATAGGCCTAGTCTATACCTGAGTATCCAATGGTGCATACTGCATCCCCCTGTGGTATTGCTTTACACCAAAAACCACACTATCAATTCCAACTTCTCTCTCCATCCACAATAAATAACTCCACACACCTGATACATCATCATTGATTAGACTAAGTGTCAATTCCTACATGTAGACCCTCTTCACAACTGTCAATTATAAAATTAGCTTGATACATAATTTTTTGATTTACACTGTCTAGACGTCATGGACAGATGACACAAGATGAAATTAATAATTTAGGCCACATTGAGATATTATTGTGTTTGCTCTCACTCAAACTGGTCAAATTAAAATTGAAGTTTAACAAACTGAAGGACAAACGTATGCACCCCAACTCATATGTACAGATACATTAAATACCTGGATTGAATATTTTATATAGAAAACTGGATAGCAGGGGAAATAAAACCTGATCCAAACTTCCCTTGAAACAGTGGCATTACCAGGATTTCACAGTGAGGGCCAAGTTTTCCAAAAAAACCCGAATGACTCAAAAAAAATCTTAAAAGGTTGCCCTAGAAAATCTTTCAGCCAGCTCGAGTAAATTGAGAGTGGGGTACGGGTTAGTCTTCTGCGTTATACCCTTTTATGTACCTATTTTTGGAATGGCGAAGTATCAGAGGGTGTTGTTCGATTGTATGACAGTGAAATTACATACGGTCATACAAAGTTGACTAGGTGGGGTGTCGCCTGTTTTGTTCTTCAAGTTTGTAGCGAATTTTCATTAACATTATTGCATCGATCTGTCTCATAGCTTGACCTGTATCAACTTTAACCTTGTTATGTGACCTTGTAATACCTCATGAAGTTTCCCATGTTACAAAAGCCAAGTTTGGTCCCTTATAAATAGTGATACTTAAACTTTTGTAAGAAGATATATTAACCTTAACTCACATGCACACACCCCAACATAAAAAACCCATCTTTTTGGTGATAGGAAACATAACATCAATTCGTTTTTAGGCCTTATAAACACAGGGAGGGCAGCTACAATATTGAAATTTAGCAGGCCTCCCTGCTAAATTTCTGTCAATTAGGGAGCAATACATAATTTATGTTGAACCAAATCTACAGCCCACACACAGTGCTAAATACAAATCATTGAACTGGCATTAGTACAGAAATTGTAACCATGAAAACTCGACTTAGACAACTCACTAAATCATAACTCTAAAATTTTCTGTCTTTTCTGCCTTTTCTTTTTCTGTCTTTTACAGCTGCCGTATTTAGAGGCATGTACTGGTCACATTGTGTGAGCATCAAGCCATGTGCTTTAGACTATAAACAAGCATCAAGTGACCCAGGTCATTGTGATAATTGATGCAATTTTAACGTTTATTTTGTGGCTAAACATGTTGCCATGCCAATACAAGGCAACAATGATACCATTTTGGAAGAAACCACATTGTTTGTTTACATGTGGATAATGTCCAGTGAAATATTTATTGATGATCATTTGAGGTTCAGGAAACTTTTACCTTATTGTTTTAAACTAGTAGACATTTAGACATGTGGACTTTTACAAAACAATTAGTTCATATTGATATCAACGTGTCTATTATCAAAACATGATCATTGCAATATTTTCTTTTAATATTTTGTTTGTTTAAAGGCATATTATGTGATCTTTTCCAGAGAGCGCCCTCTATTCACGATTTTTTTTTAGAAAGTAGATTTTCTTGCAGATTTACATTCCTGATCATAAATTGTACATACATTATAAGTTACAGAGCGATACGATTCCTAATTACCTCAAAATCATGGTTTTAGAGTGAATTTAGAGTGAAAATATAAACTGTCGTGTTTATATCCCGACAGTTTATTTTCACTCTAAAACCATGATTTTGAGGTAATTAAGAATCGTATCGCCCTGTAACTTGGAATGTATGTACGATTTACGATCAGAAATGTAAATCTGCAAGAAAATCTGCTTTCAATTTTTGTTTTCGATGTTGAGGGCGTTCCCTGGAAAGATCACATAATATACCTTTAAAACACATTTGTGATACATTCATACTTGTAGATTTGATCGGGGTGTGCCGCTGGAGATTCAAAACTCTACCCATTTTTAGGGGTGATTTTGGAAAAATCGGTACCCATTTTTAGGGTTTTTTCTTCATTTTAGACCAAATTATCGGGAAAATATACCTAATTTTTGCAAATTTTCGCGAAAATAGACACAAATTTCACGAAAATAGACCCATTTGTAAAAAGTGACCTTATTATTAGGGATTTCCAGCAAATTTACCTCAGCTAAACCTCAAAATGCTCCTTGTTCTTATGTAAATAGTGTCACACAGGAGCAACTTTTAAATTGAAATCGACCCTGGTTATTCCTTTACAGTACACTATCTTCAGGATGACAATGTTTTTATGTGGATTTACCCTTTGATAAATAAACCCTGGTAGTGGTATGTGATAAATTGCCCCTGGTCTCGACGAACAATCAGAGGGGCAAATTTGTGTAAAAAGTAGCTTGGTTCTTTATACCTTATTGCCCGGTACCCCAACTCAACACAAAAGTTGGTAACCATGACTGTTCTTCATTTTTCAAAGTACCCCTTTGCAAAGATTTTTCAACAATTTTACGCCCCCCCCCCTTTTTTCGGCAAAATCGAGGACATAATTGGGGTGAAAATACCCCCTTTTTGGTTTCCAATGACTATCATTTCAAACACCCCTTTTCAATGACACTTATACATGTACCGTATTAAATAGATAACATTTTGTCCTGGATATATAGTACGATTTCATTCTCGCTGACTGTTGCGGTAATTTTCGCACACAGTATCGGAGCTGTATGCCGCCCGGTACCCGTAGTAAATAAATCAAGCTTTTATGATATTGAGGGCACACCTATGTTTACATTACAAGCAGGGGAGGAATACGATTGTATTCCAAAACATGAACTTTTTTTAGGATTTCGTAAAATACCCCTTTTTTCGAATTTCGCCGAGACTAATTCATGAAATACCCCCTATTTTCATGATTTCATGGTCCGTGCTGACATTCAAAAACATTTTCCGGGATTTTTTAGAACAGTCATGGTACCAACTTTTTATGTTGATAGTTGGGGATACCGGCCGGGATTTCAAGCCTATCCTATACTGTCTGATAACTTGAGAGTGCATTCAGTGTAATTTTACAATGTGCTTACATGTGCGATCCTCTCTCTCTGGGTGATTTATCCTGTAATTATTAAGTTAAATGGGCATTAAGAGGAGATGTGGTGGAGGCAGCCCCCTCAATTACAAAAATATATGATAACAACTGGGATTTGTATATTTTTACAATTGTATTACATGTATGAACTTACACCTATAAGGATTAAGAAAAATCAGCCCTCTTTGTACAACAAAACGTTGATTCGGGCCCGATCAGCATTTTACGTCCGACAGTGTCCCCCCTGCAGTACGTGTGATACATAACACGAACCATATTTGCCTAGAGGGCGTTTTTCAATGGATAGCGATGGTATTGTTTTAATCAAGTTTTGCTGTGTTTTTGTTAGTAGAAACAACAATAATGGCAATTTTTAATGTTCATCTTGAATTAAGTAAATTTTTAAACATTTAAAATTGTCAACACCACTTAATGTCCCTATAACTAAAGCTTGCACATGCTGCTTATTTGCAGGTATGGCAAACAGACAAATTCAACCACACAGATGCAGTTCATATTGTGACAAGAGCTTCAGCCATGCTGGTAACAAGAAAAAACATGAAATTACACATACAGGAGACAAACCACATAAATGTCAATATTGTGACAAGTGCTTCAGCCAGGCTAATGACAAGAAACGACATGAAATGATACATACATTAGACAAACCACACAAATGCCAATATTGTGACAAGTGCTTCAGCCAGGCTGGTAACAAGAAACAACATGAAATGACACATACAGGAGCCAAACCACACAAATGTCAATATTGTGACAAGTGCTTCAGCCAGACTGGTCACAAGAAACAACATGAAATGATACATACATTAGACAAACCACACAAATGTCAATATTGTGACGAGTGCTTCAGCCGGGCTGGTCACAAGAAACAACATGAAATGACACATACAGGAGACAAACCACACAAATGTCAATATTGTGACAAGTGCTTCAGCCAGGCTGGTGACAAGAAAAAACATGATATGACACATACAGGAGACAAACCACACAAATGTCAATATTGTGACAAGTGCTTCAGCCTGGCTGGTGGCAAGAAACGCCATGAAATTACACATACAGGAGACAAACCACATAAATGTCAATATTGTGACAAGTGCTTCAGCCAGGCTGATAACAAGAAACAACATGAAATGATACATACAGGAGACAAACCACACAAATGTCAATATTGTGACAAGTGCTTCAGCCTGGCTGGTGGCAAGAAACGCCATGAAATTACACATACAGGAGACAAACCACATAAATGTCAATATTGTGACAAGTGCTTCAGCCAGGCTGATAACAAGAAACAACATGAAATGATACATACATTAGACAAACCACACAAATGTCAAAATTGTGACAAGTGCTTCAGCCGGGCTGGTCACAAGAAACAACATGAAATGACACATACAGGAGACAAACCACACAAATGTCAATATTGTGACAAGTTCTTCAGCCAGGCTGGTGACAAGAAACGACATGAAATGACACATACATTAGACAAACCACACAAATGTCAATATTGTGACAAGTGCTTCAGCCAGGCTGGTGACAAGAAAAAACATGAAATGACACATACAGGAGACAAACCACACAAATGTCAATATTGTGACAAGTGCTTCAGCCAGGCTGATGACAAGAAACGACATGAAATGACACATACAGGAGACAAACCACACAAATGTCAATATTGTGACAAGTGCTTCAGCCAGGCTGGTGACAAGAAAAAACATGATATGACACATACAGGAGACAAACCACACAAATGTCAATATTGTGACAAGTGCTTCAGCCTGGCTGGTGGCAAGAAACGCCATGAAATTACACATAAAGGAGACAAACCACATAAATGTCAATATTGTGACAAGTGCTTCAGCCAGGCTGATAACAAGAAACAACATGAAATGATACATACAGGAGACAAACCACATAAATGTCAATATTGTGACAAGAGCTTCAGCCATGCTGGTAACAAGAAACAACATGAAATGACACACACAAGAGATAAACCACATAAATGTCAATATTGTGACAAGTGCTTCAGCCAGGCTGGTAACAAGAAACTACATGAAATGACACATACAGGAGACAAACCACACAGATGTCAATACTGTGACAAGTGCTTCAGCCGGGCTGGTGACAAGAAACGACATGAAATGACACATAGAGGAGACAAACCACACAAATGTCAATATTGTGACAAGTGCTTCAGCAATGCTAGTCACAAGAAAGGACATGAAAAAACACACACAGGAGACAAACCACACACATGTCAATATTGTGACAAGTGCTTCAGCCAGGCTGGTGACCAGAAACGACATGAAATGACACATACAGGAGACAAACCACACAAATGTCAATATTGTGACAAGTGCTTCAGCAAGGCTAGTTACAAGAAAGGACATGAAAATACACACACAGGAGACAAACCACACACATGTCAATACTGTGACAAGTGCTTCAGCCAGGCTGGTCACAAGAAAAGACATGAAAAAACACACACAGGAGACAAACCACACACATGTCAATATTGTGACAAGTGCTTCAGCCAGGCTAGTGACAAGAAAAGACATGAAATGACGCATACAGGAGACAAACCACACAAATGTCAATATTGTGACAAGTGCTTCAGCTATGCTGGTGACAAGAAAAAACATGAAATGACACATACAGGAGACAAACCACACAAATGTCAATATTGTGACAAGTGCTTCAGCCAGGCTGGTAACAAAAACCAACATGAAATGACACATAGGCCTACAGGAGCCAAACCACACACAGGAGCCAAACCACACATCAATATTGTGACGAGTGCTTCAGCCAGGCTGGTGACAAGAAACGACATGAAAAAACACACAGAGGTGACTAACCACACAAATGTTGTAATTGTGACACGTTCTTTAGCCGGGCTGGTCACAAGAAACGACATGAAAAAACCCACACAGGAGACAAACCACCACAATTTGTGACAAGTGCTTCAGCCAAGCTAGTGACAAGAAACAACATGAAAAAACAGCCACAGGTGACAAACCACACAAATGTCAATATTGTGACAAGTGCTTCAGCCATGCTGGTAACAAGAAACAACATTAAAAAACACATATTGTGACAAGCGCTTCAGCTGGGCTGGTGACATGAAAAAAAATTGTGTATTCGCTTGAACGTAAAAGAAGAATTATCATTCTGTATTTATTTGGATTTGACCTTTTCTAAATCTCATCATTTACGTTTGTATTAATGAATGTGTAACAATTATATCTATCTAAACATGTCAAATCTTTCTGCATTGTGCTTTTTTTTCTTACATAACATATTAGGTAATCATAGATCTTTTCCTGACCAAAACCGGACGCAGTTTTTTTTAGCTGGACCAGAAACTTTCTCATTACATTAGGGTCTGTTTCTCACGTCAATGTTTACAATATGATCACGAAAAAAAATTTAAAAAAATGTTGTTGTTGTTATACAGTACGTTATATTATCTCAATAGTCAGGGCCGTCAGCAACTTTTGCCCAAGGGGGGTGCGTTTTCACGATTTTTTACCGGAAGCAGTGGCGTAGCTAGGTTTTTTTTCTTCGTAAAAGGTTGCCCCAAAATGTTTCCAAGTCAGTCACCTCGTGAATTTCACGTAAGTGGGAGGGGGGGGGTGAAGTCAAACAATTTCGCACGTCAAAAATTTTCGCACGGACACAATCGCAGTCCAAAAAGCACTGTAGTCAATGTTTTATGAGTAGTTTTACTATCATTGAAATTTGAAACTAAGAAAAACGCAATTTTTACCTTAAAAAAAGAAAGAAAAAAAAGAAAAAGATTTTCAAGGGGGGTGCGTCCGCACCCAACGCACCCCACCTTCTGACGGCCCTGATAGTTATAAGTAAAATTAATTTAAACAATATTCTTATATAGTGGGTGTGGTTTGAGATGGCAGCAGGCAATTTGATTGGTTTTTGGCTGATTTTCAGCCGACACGCCCATACATTATGAGACAATGGTGCATAGTTTGGGGCGTGGTTTAATTAATTCGAAAAATAATACCTTCAGCGCGTATGATCAACGCGTCATTGCGTTAGCGTGCCCTACACAAAGTCGCCGCCGTATGCGTTGTGGGTATAACGCAGCGATGATAGGTGCGTGTGTGCTAAAGAACGCGCTTAATTTGAAGCAGGATGTTGGAAAACAGCTGGATTCACCGATTTTATAAAGGGGGAAATTTGTTGTTGTTTGTTTAAAATAAATCTAAACAAACTGCGTTATTTTATGATAAAAGATCAAAATAACCAATAAACTAGATAAGAATGAGAATAAAACATAGTTCTTAGCTGTTTTGCTATAGACGATGGTCTTATAATGTATAGGCTGTACCATATTTGTGTCGTCGTGTATGGCTGCCTGCGGCGACCATACACGACTCCAAATATGGTACAGCCTATACATTATAAGACCATCGTCTATAGCAAAACAGCTAAGAACTATATGTTTTATTCTCTAATTATTTTAACCGGCTATATTCATATGAAAGGATGTCGCCCTTCATTATTAGCGCCATTTGCCGGAGTTTTGTTTTGGATGGGTTCTCTACGCTGCTGGTTGGCTGCTGCTAGTCTTACTCTTGCCATAAAAATCGCTATGTATTCGACTAGTTGTGCTCTTTCATTACAACATTTAGATTACCCATAGTTTTTTTTGCCATTCAACTGTTTTGCCATTCAACTGTTTTTTGCCATTCAACTGTTAATTGCCGTTTTTTGGATTTCGTTGGCACTTCAGGCCTAATTGGACCCAACCATTTGAATCGTGGGGTTGGTAAGCTGTATGCTTTGGCTTTTGCCAGTCTATGGCTTAAATTAAACAAAGAAAGATTAATATGAAGTGTTGAATTAAAACAATATACAGCATCATAGAACTGGTGCAAATGGAATAACTTGACTGGAAAGTGACACTTTAATGAATATGATGAATGCCCGGGGGGTCAGTGAACATACCAAGCGGGTACACATGCACGTCCAAGCACCTCAGAAATGGACCCTAAATGGCGTAAACCAGAACACTGTTTTGATACCCCTAAATGGCGTAACACATACAAACCCTACCCTAAACGGCGTTACCAACACTCAATAATGCACCCCTAAACGGCGTAATATAGTAGTGCTCATAATGCATGATGTAGAATGCATGCAAAAAGTAGGGAAATATTAAAGTTTTTTTCAACATTTTGCATGTTTATTGAAAAGTCACACATACAACAATTAGCTCGGCAATTAGTACCCCTAAACGTCGATGCCTTGATGCTGTAATGGATACCCTGAAGTACGATGCCCCCTAAAAAGTACCCCCTTTTTCAGAAAGACGTCGATGACGTCGTGTGGTGAAATCTGGACCCTTTTCGACGTTTTTTTTGGACGCGGATGCGTACCCGCTTGGTATGTTCACTGACCCCCCCCCCCCCGGGATGAATGTTATCAAGATTTCATTGCTTATTGTTTTTAGTCATGACAATTGTTGTAAAAGTTATTATTAGTACCAAAAGTAGTTAGATAGTTATGTTGTTTTTATATTTGAAGAGCTTTTTTGCAAAAGGGCTTACATCCACTTCTACATGTTACTCATTTTGCATTTTTGCATCAAATAATTCTAATTTGAACTGTGGAATACCTCAAATAAAAGTAATTTACATTAGGAAGAAATTGTTTGAAAATTTGATTAATTCCATGGACTTGTCAATGCAAATTCAATGCAAAATAAGTAACATGTAGAAGTGGGTGTAAGCCCTTTTGCAAAAAAGCTTTTCATTTATGAAAATACTAGTGTATGAATGAACTCAAATAAAACAAATGAAGTTAGAGAAAACACAACTTGGTTTGTGCATTGGTGCATTTAATAATGTGTGGGCTTACTGACTTATTATACAATGTCCCCTTTATGGAGCAAAATGGTACAGTCCGGTAATTTTAGTGAATTGTGCCTGTATGGTGTGTGGCTGTGCTTAACTTTTACCATACACCTAGCACAAAAAGTCCTTGACCAGGTTTTTTGATAGCTAATCTTAGATATACATAAATGGGCAAATTTCTTCTCCATAGTTTGATACCTCATTCATAAAGATTGAATAATTGATACTTTTTAAGGTATGATGTTTTCAATAACCACAAGTAAAGACAACAAAGTTGCACTAGAATTGGTTTCCTATGGGATATCATTAATTTGCATCACAGATGCATTGTCCACTGTGTGCTATCTCAACCAGTCAGGTATGGGGATGAATGGGTAACAGGCATCTACAGGGAATGCGTAATCACGCACTGAGCAAGGATATCCCATTAAAACCCACTTTTAGTGTAAGAATTGTTTTGGTAGTTGTGGACAAATAAACAATCATAACATCAACAATATCCACTCGATTTTTATGAATGAGGTATCAAACTACGGAGAAGAAATTTACTCATGAAATGTATGTCTCAGATTTTTCGTATTGATTATTGATTTTGTATTAGCCAACATCAAAGCCAATACTGTCAATACTGTCACATTTAAGTTTTGCAGTCAGACTGGTCACAAGAACCAACATGAAAAGGCACAAACAGGTGATAAACCACTCAACACGGATATATTACTATAAAATTGAACTGACAAATATCATACAGGGTCAGAAATTCGAGGATACTCCGAGAATCCATTCTCGCAAAGATTCCTGCTGGTAAAGTGGTGAGAATCCAAGTTGATTCTCGTTGAAAATCTGTTTAACTCACTTTTTGAATGGAGGGAATCCATAGATTCTCGCAGAATCCTTTGCAAGAATCTAAATGGATTCTCGCAACATTTGACAAACTTCTGACTCTGTATACCACCAGCACTCGCCCATGATACTGCTCCATAAAAACTAAATAATCCCCAGGGGCAGACCCAGCGCATACCTACGACAGTAGGGACTAGGGATTGGTTTGGGCATTTTAAATTAAGGCCATCACTTAAAATTAATTATTAGATTCTCGTAGCATTGGCCTTCGAAAAGTGAAGAGCGAGGGCGGTTTTTGTTTTTTACGAATTTGACACACATAAATATATGGCTGTTTTCATGCAAAATTGATATTGCCAGCATCTCTCTGCATCAGGAAAATGGGAGGCCCTCTTTATATTTTAGGGTGAGACCCCTAGAGTTCTATAAAAACACTTGAAAGTGACTGTAGTTGATTAATAAATCATATAGGTATATCAACCATTAAAATGTCCGTATTATATAAGGCCCAAAAAAAAAGAAGGTTTGTTTGGCCAAACAAGAGTTGAAAAAAGTAGGTCGGTAGGTCGATTACTTTTTTCTTTTCTTTTTTTGGCTATAGACACATTTAGTGAAGAAAAATACTATACAAATTGATTTTGATACACTTTAATGTTCTTTAAAACCCTAACCTTCCTACACTACGATTCTCTACAGCAAAAAACAATGTCCACGCGCATGCCACAGCATTCGATTTGATGACGTCATCAACCAAGCTGATATGTGTGTACAAAATCGCTGCCCGGGTGAGCGTTGGCAGGTTAGCCGAGTGGTTAGGGACGCGGCACGGTGATCGGAGGATCCGGAGGTTGAATCCCAGGGGTTTCGCGGCAATTATTTGGTTAACAAATTTATACTTTGTCCTCCTCCCCTGGTTTCCACACCGTAAAAACATAGCCTGGCTGGTTAGGGCTGATACATATATTTTGTTTTAATAGTGCAGCTGGAAGCCTGTAGTACAAACCTCCAGACCATGCTGGATGGTCTGACATGTTCTGTTTTTCACTAGATAGTGGGTAGTATCTTGGATTTGCATCACCTTGGTGTTTTACAGGGCAGTTTTGTTGATAAGTTTGGCAAATTAAGATGAAAATATCATTTAATATATATATTTTTCAACATAAAACACTATTTAAAATTTTAAAAAATCTGAAAAAAAATCTGAAGAAAAAAAAAGGCATGGGGTTTTGAGATATTATGGGTCGGTCGCGTTTGGGCAAACAAACCTCTTTTTTTTTTAGGCCCAATAACTCAATATTTTTTGAAAATTGAAAAATAAAAATAAAAGTTGACCTTATCCCAGAAAGTGAGGAGGGAGGGCTACGAGAATCAAACTTTTTTTTTTAAAGTGGCCTTACCTATTTTGGCACTCGATAAAGTACATTTTGCAGTGATCGATTTATGTGAAAAAATGTATAAAACTGTTATACACTTTTAGATAGTATAGCAAATTCTGCAAAGTGTGGAGCATTTAGCGACGCGGTGACACTGGGTAATTCGGACATGGTGTGCCAACCTTTTTTTCCTTGATTGTACCAGGGAGGTGTATTAGTATTAACATCTCTCTGATTGTACTTACATAAAGTTATAGAATTATAGTCGCATTGAAATCTCTACCCCATTCCCCCATATCTCTTTCTTTTCTTTTGCCCAAGTTTTGACTACAAGCAAAAATGTAATAGACAAGACCATTACTGTATTATGTTAAAAGCAATTTCTATTTCTTTTATTGGAATGTGTCAGTAAATGTGACAAATTTTAACAACAGAATTCGCACTGATTGCTATGAAAAAGTTTTATACATTTACAATAGTACATTGTATTGAGCAACCTTTGGATTCTACATACATTTTTGGAATATTTGGGGAAATACTGTTTGACTATGAAATGTGACCATACATTAGGACGTAACTGAGATGCTCAGAGAGTGACACAAAAGTAGAGTTCTCAAAAGTAGGGTTCTTCTTTGATGGATCATATAGTGAGAATCTCACGAGTTATTATTTGTTAAATGAGAGAACTAATTTTCAAAAGGGGTTGAATGGGTAGATTAGCTTGAAGGGGTAGATTAATACAGGATGTTAAAAAAGTGGATTCTATGTGGCAGATTGCTCCCATCATCCATTTTTAGGAAGTGCCCCATCCCCGCATGTTAAAGGGCATTGACAGTTTTGAGAGACAGTTTTAGGAAGTGCCCCATCCCCCATTCCCGCATGTTAAAGGGGCATGAGAGTTTTGAGAGATATTTTTAGGAAGTGCCCCATCCCCCATTCCCGCATGTTAAAGGGGCATTGACAGTTTTGAGAGATATTTTGAGGAAGTGCCTCATCCCCCATTACCGCATGTTAAAGGGGCATTGACAGTTTTGAGAGATATTTTTAGGAAGTGCCCCATCCCCATTCCCGCATGTTAAAGGGGCATGAGAGTTTTGAGAGATATTTTGAGGAAGCGCCCCATCCCCCATTACCGCATGTTAAAGGGGCATGAGAGTTTTGAGAGATATTTTGAGGAAGTGCCCCATCCCCCATCCCCGCATGTTAAAGGGCATTGACAGTTTTGAGAGACAGTTTTAGGAAGTGCCCCATCCCCCATTCCCGCATGTTAAAGGGGCATGAGAGTTTTGAGAGATATTTTGAGGAAGTGCCCCATCCCCCATTCCCGCATGTTAAAGGGGCATTGACAGTTTTGAGAGATATTTTTCGGAAGTGCCCCATCCCCCATTCCCCCATGTTAAAGGGGCATTGACAGTTTTGAGAGATGTTTTTAGGAAGTGCCCCATGCCTGCATGTTAAAGGGGCATTGCGAGTTTTGAGAGATATTTTTAGGAAGTGCCCCATCCCCACATGTTAAAGGGGCATTGACAGTTTTGAGAGATTTCTAAAAAAACAAAAACACCTTTACATTCTTTAGATAGATGATGAATGTAGAAACCCTCTCATGTATGAATGATTTCTTCACAAAATCAGTAACAAAAATAAGGACAGCGGTCCCAACTCCCAATTAATAGGTTGTCCGTTTATATGGGTAGGGGAGATGCGGGAGAGTTGAGCCACCGGGAGAGTTGAGCCACCCCCTATAACTCGAAAAGTAGTAACTTACTAAAATTTATATTGGCATATATTGTTATATAGCATCAATAAGACATTCTTAGTGTTAAACTCTACTGTCATGTGTGCTCAGTATCAAAGATACCTAAAGAAAATATTTTTTTTCCACTTATGAGTGAAAAATAGAAAAATAAATGTTTTGTCTTTTTTCCCATAGCAAGACTTAGACTATAATGGCGGTAATTTGTGTATTGAAGGGGGTATATGACCATTATTATATGTATGAAATTAAGATGTACACATTCATGCATGGCTGAGCACATTCATTATATAAAACAATGGTAAGGTGCGTAAAAGGAAATTGCAAGAAATGAGCATTTAAAGTCATTTGAATAAGCAGCAGTTCATCTGTCTCATTTTAACAATAACGTTACTGACCATTGATCTCGTGTAACTTACGGGAATGTTGACTCAAAATTGCATTATCCATCTTGGATAGAAGATTATTTAAGTTAAATTTTCGAGAAACTAATCAATATTGATCTTTTGATCTCATTTAACATAAGGGAATGTTGACACAAACTAAGAATCATTTTCATTTGAATGGAGGGATATCCAATTTTTTGCAATCTTCTTCCACAGACCTTTCCATAATTGTCAAGTGAATGGGATCTGCCATGCATGTCATGTCTAAATTCCATGTTAAGCTGTTAGAGGATTACTTTCTGCTCATTTTGATATACAATTATATTCTATTAAAAATTAATTTGAAATATTTGGACTTTACTAAGTGGTAAGGAACTTCTTTGGACGAGTGTATAAATAAGCCTTAACTGCTATCCCAACTGTTATTGTTTCACAACTATACAACACTCTAAAGTTTTACTTACACTTATTTTTTACAGGTTTGTACTTTCTTCTGCATATGGTGACACAAAATATAAAAATTGGCTCAACTCTCCCGCATCTCCCCTACCGTAAAACAGGGTGAATAGGGACATGGGGGTGAATAGGGACAAAAATGGGAACAGTTTTTTAAATGTCACCCGGCCAGTATGTGTACCGTAAAACAGGGTGAATAGAATAGGGACATGTGGCCCCCTTGTATATTTCAATATTAAGTGAAAATTTTCGACTTTACACCTACTTTTTGCACGATTGAGCTACATTTCGGCTCTAAACAATGCTTGTACCATAGAATATTGCATTTTGGGAAGACATGCGTGCATAACGCGCGAAATTTTTTCATCTGTATTGATTTCATTTGGGGGGCAAGGGTTCCAAGTGGGGGGGGGGGGCTACGCCACTGTCATCAAGGGCGGAAATCCGGGGGGGATGGTCAATGTAATCACCCCCCCCTGATTTGTTCACATCTACTAAAAAAAGGGGGGAAAAAGGAAAAAAAGAAAGAAAAAAGGGGAAAAAGGAGAGAAAAAAGGAAAAAGAGAAAGAAAGGCGGGCGGGGAGGCATGCGAGGGACATTTGATTTTTTTTACAATTTTCGAACCCATTTGGTGCGATTTGGTGTGTATATACTTTTGACCAATATTTTATTGAAAAGCAATCACTTTATTTCTGATCAATATTGGCTTTTTAAATAGGCAGATAGGCCTATGCCAGAAAGAAGTTAATTAGTTACCTCCAAAAGATGGATTCTAGTCAACGTATACGTACGTATCCTGACCAACGTACAATAAACTCCAAACGTTTTTATGTCCCTCGCATGCCTCCCTGCTCGCCTTTCTTTCTCTTTTTCCTTTTTTTTCTCCTTTTTCCCCTTTTTTCTTTCCTTTTTTCCTTTTTTTTCTTTCCTTTTTGAGTAATTCTGTTGTACCCTTCACAGGGGTATTCACAGTGCATGATTTTTAAGAACGACGCATACTACTAATGTGGAGGGTATTACAGAATTATGCCTTTTTTTTGTGGTAGATGTGAAAAATCAGGGGGGATGATTACATTGACCATCCCCCAGGTCAAAAAGTGTGGGGGGGATATATCCCCCCAGGATTTCCGCCCTTGTACGGGCGGCCCTGTTTCCTACTGTCTTATAGTAGGTATAGCACATTCGCTACACTAGGGTCTGCCACACAGAGTGTGTGCACACTCAGGTGAATTTACTTGTTTTCAGGCAAAACTGAATGGACTGGTTTGAAAAAACTTAATAATTCATAAATGTACACTCTTCACCATTAATTAGATTGATCTCTTCTCTATCTGAATCTGAAGTTTGGTGATTATTCTACACCTGGAAGTATTTAAAAAAAAAAATCTTTGCAAGTACTTTTTATGCCTTGCCTGAAAGTCACACACTTGGGTCCCATTGACAGCCCACACTAAGCAATGCACGTCAGCATTGAAAAACACCCATACCAATAATTGACCATTCTGTTATGATGCACTCCTTATTTGGCACTGAGCTTGCTATATATGGTAGCTATGACCTCTCTGTACATGACCCTGGGTCATACATATAACATATCAATCGAATGTTATTCGGCTGAGTTGTGGCTAGTTACATAATGTTTGGGAATTTGCTCTAAATTTTGATATAATTGCCCGATTTGAAAATTTGAAGGCCCAATTTGAAAGGTAGAAGGTACCAGATGCTAGTAAAAACTCTCTACTTTTGGCTGATATGCTTAGTTTGTATATCCATTGAATGCATCACACCAGAAAAAGACCCCAAAACACAGAATAAGCTTATTATGGTAGCTTACTGCAGACCTCTCCACAGCAATTGCACTGATCGATAGCAACATACTGGAAATGGCTAGAGAATATGTTCAGGAATAAACTTATGTAAACAAAATGCGAGTCAAACTGACATAATTTGCATATATGCAAAATTTGAATACATAATGAGCTCATTTGCATATTTAATGAGATAATTAACTAAATTTTACATTCTAATATACGTCTTGTCACAGGTAAACAGTATACCAAAGCTCATCTCTCTACTGCTTGTAGAACTTCAGATATTCACGTTACGCATATTAATTAGCTGGACTTAGTCATTTTTTGACGATTTTCAGAGTTGCGATTATGAATTTTGAATAAAATGGCATATTCTGGAGTCTGCTGTACAAATATGAAATAAATATCATGTCTGATTTTAATAGAAATGGATAAACCTATGGCCAGTACCTTGCATCTGTGTTTTGTAGCTACTGTATGTACATAGTTTTATAATTAGAAGGGTGTAAACTTGCTAAAATGTCAGTTTTGACCATGAATGGCACTTTTTGGCAGATTTCCGGTCATATTTTCCAATAATCAATGGACAACATCTTGAGAACCGTACAACCTTTTTACTTAAATTTCTGCTTTTGCAATTATCTACAACATGAGACTAATTTTGTACACTTTCAGTGCATTTGAATTTTTTGGGTGCTATACCTAGCTTGGGGGTGCATTCATTTGTATGTAAAGTGTTTATGCACAATCCTCCATGTGTGATTTATCCTGAAATTATTAAGTTATTTATAAAGCTTGTTTGCTGTTTATTTGCAGGTATGGTAATCAGACAAATTCAACTGTTGTGCAAGTACTGCAAACAGATTTATTGGGAATGCACTTCGCTATCTATCACACCAACGTCATCATGAGCTGTGCATCACACCCTACTGGTATAAGAACCCAAGGCTACCACCAAAGGCAGGATGTGTTGAGTTGAAGAGAACAAGACACAACAGGCAGTGTGAGGCGAAGACGCGATCACCAACACTTCAAACAACTTTGGTCAAGCAGTGCTTCACACAGGCTGGCCACAAGAAGCATGAACTAGATCAAGGAGAAATAGCTAGCCAATGTTTCATTCAAACTTGTGATAAAAAACAACAGGAAATGACAACATCTAACCAACACAAACGTCAACATTGTGACAAGTTGTTCGACAGGGCTAGTCACAAGAACCGACATGAAATGCCACACACAGGTGATAAACCACACAAATGTCAATATTGTCACAGGACATTCAGCCAGGCTGGTGACAAGAAAAGACATGAAATGACACATACAGGAGACAAACCACACAAATGTCAATATTGTGACAAGCGCTTCAGCCAGGCTAGTGACAAGAAACGACATGAAAGGACACACACAGGAGACAAACCACACAAATGTCAATATTGTGACAAGTGCTTCAGCCAAGCTGGTCACAAGAAACACCATGAAGAAACACATACAGGAGACAAACCACACAAATGCCAATATTGTGACAAGTGCTTCAGCCAGGCTGGTGACAAGAAACGACATGAAAGGACACACACAGGAGACAAACCACACAAATGTCAATATTGTGACAAGTGCTTCAGCCAGGTTAGTGACAAGAGTCAACATGAAATGACACACACAGGAGACAAACCACACAAATGTCAATATTGTGACAAGTGCTTTAGCCAGGCTAGTGACAAGAAACGACATGAAAGGACACACACAGGAGACAAACCACACAAATGTCAATATTGTGACAAGTGCTTCAGTGATGCTGGTAACAAGAAAAATCATGAAATGACACATACTGGAGACAAACCACACAAATGTCAATATTGTGACAAGTGCTTTAGCCAAGCTGGTCACAAGAAACGCCATGAAGAAACACATACAGGAGACAAACCACACAAATGTCAATATTGTGACAAGTGCTTCAGCCAGGCTGGTGGCAAGAGTCAACATGAAATGACACATATAGGAGACAGACCACACAAATGTCAATATTGTGACAAGTGCTTCAGCCAAGCTGGTCACAAGAAACGCCATGAAGAAACACATACAGGAGACAAACCACACAAATGTCAATATTGTGACAAGTGCTTCAGCCAGGCTGGTAACATGAAACAACATGAAATGACGCATACAGGAGACAAACCACACAAATGTCAATATTGTGACAAGTGCTTCACCAATGCTGGTCACAAGAAACGACATGAAAAAACACACACAGGAGACAAACCACACAAATGTCAATATTGTGACAAGTGCTTCACCCATGCTGGTCACAAGAAACAACATGAAATGACACATACAGGAGACACGACACCACACAAATGTCAATATTGTGACAAGTGCTTCAGCCAGGCTGGTCACAAGAAACGACATGAAAAAACACACACAGGAGACAAACCACACAAATGTCAATATTGTGACAAGTGCTGCAGCCAGGCTGGTGACAAGAAAAAACATGAAATGACACATACTGGAGACAAACCACACAAATGTCAATATTGTGACAAGTGCTTCAGCCAGGCTGGTGACAAGAAACGACATGAAATGACACATACAGGAGACAAACCACACAAATGTCAATATTGTGACAAGTGCTTCAGCCAGGCTGGTAACATGAAACAACATGAAATGACGCATACAGGAGACAAACGACCACACAAATGTCAATATTGTGACAAGTGCTTCACCCATGCTGGTCACAAGAAACGACATGAAAAAACACACACAGGAGACAAACCACACAAATGTCAATATTGTGACAAGTGCTTCACCCATGCTGGTCACAAGAAACAACATGAAATGACACATACATGAGACAAACCACACAAATGTCAATATTGTGACAAGATCTTCGCTGGTCACAAGAAACAACATGAAATGACACATACATGAGACAAACCACACAAATGTCAATATTGTGACAAGATCTTCAGCTAGGCTGGTAACAAGAACCAACATGAAAAAACACACACAGGAGACAAACCACACAAATGTCAATATTGTGACAAGTGCTTCAGCCAGGCTGGTGACAAGAAACGTCATGAAAAACAACAACACAGGAGACAGACCACACAAATGTCAATATTGTGACAAGTGCTTCAGCCAGCCTAGTGACAAGAAACGACATGAAAAACACACACACATGTCAATATTGTGACAAGTGCTTCAGCCAGGCTGGTGACAAGAAACGACATGAAAAACAACAACACAGGATCCAAACCACACAAATGTCAATATTGTGACAAGTGCTTCAGCCAGGCTAGTGACAAGAAACGACATGAGAAAACACACACAGGATCCAAACCACACAAATGTCAATATTGTGACAAGTGCTTAAGCCAGGCTGGTAACAAGAAACGACATGAAAAAACAAACACAGGAGACAAACCACACAAATGTCAATATTGTGACAAGTGCTTCAGCCAGGCTGGTGACAAGAAACGACATGAAAACACACACACAGGAGACAAACCATACAAATGTCAATATTGTGACAAGTGCTTCAGCTGGGCTGGTGACATGAAACAAAATTGTGTATTCACTTGAACGTATTAGAATTATCATTCTATTTATTTGGATTTGACCTTTTCTAAATCTCTTCATTTACGTTTGTATTAATGAATGTGTAACAATTATATTTATCTAAGGGACCGTTCATTATTTATGGTGGAGGGAGGGTTGGGACAAATTCGAGACTCATATGTTAAAATTACCCCCCCCCCCTACAGCTGAAACTGAAAAGTACATGACCCCCTGCTAACCAGTAGCTTTTTACACCCCCCCCCCCTCCCCGATGGATTGACCAAATAAAATTGATTACTGGACACCCTCTCCGTGATTGTTACTCCTTTGCTGAAAATCGTTATTTGTGGCGTAGTATCTGTAAGGTCACGAGCTGTCAGTCATGACAGGACCGAACCAACCAACCACCTCCCCGAAAAAAAATCAACTTGTCAGTCACATACTTAACAAATCTTGTTTGTGCCCTATCTGAACGGCCAATAGTTTTATGATGCCCTTTAATAGTAAGGTCCCTAAACATGTAAAATATTTCTGCATTGTGTTTTTTTTCTTACATAACATATTAGGTAATCGTAGATCTTTTCCTGACCAAAACAGGACGCAGTTTTTTTTAGCTGGAAACATTCTCATTTTTTTTAGCTGGAAACTTTCTCATAACATTAGGGTCTGTTTCTCACGTCATTGTTTACAATATGATCACAAAAAAAGGATGAAAAAAAAAAAATTGTTGTTGTAATACAGTACGTTATATCATGGAATTGTTATATTTACTCTAGATAGTTATAAGTAAAATTAATTTAAACAGTATTATTTTAACCGGCTATATTTATAGGAAAGGATGTCGCCCTTCTTCATTATTAGCGTAATTTGCCGGAGTTTTGTTTTGGATAGGTTCTCTCTACGCTGGTCGTCTTACTGTTGACATAAAAATCGCTATGTATTCGACTAGTTGTGTTCTTTCATTACAACATTTAGATTACCTATTTTTGCCATAAAACTGTTAATTCATAGTATACAGTCATCACAATAAGTAACTGACCCGGTAATAAACATGCTGATAACTCTAAAAGTATAACTTCTACATAAACATATTTAATTATAAAGTTGTTGAAAAATTTCTCTTCTTGAATTTGAGATATTACACGCTAAGAATGGTTGATTAATGAGAAAGTTACGATCCCAAAAGTTAGGCCAAGTCTGATTTTCATTTTAACATTTTCTTTTCAACACAGGGATGACAGGTAAAGCGTGTGTGCCGTATTGATCAACCCTATCAATGCCACCGGCCGACTATCCAACAACCAGGCCATCGACGGGTGAATTGGCACTACCACTACCAGTAATCAATCATTGCCGGTCTGAGTCCCCGTGTTGAAAATGAAAATGTGAAAATGAAAATCAGACTTGACAGTACATTTGGGATTGTTACTTTTTTAATAATCAGCCATTCTTAGCGTGTAATATCTCAAATTCAAGAAGAGAAATTTCTCAACATTTTTATAATTCAATATGTTTATGTAGGAGTTACACTTTTAAGAGTTATCAGCACATTTATTACCTGGTCAGTTACTTATTGTGATGACTGTACTCTCAGGTGATTTACAATTACCAGAATTTGTCAGTATTTTAAGCTTGCTTTTATTGTTGCCGAGTTTTGGATTCACAGGCAGTTCAGGCCTAATTGGACCCATTCATTGGAATCACGGGGGTGATAAGCTGTATGCAGTGCTTTTGCCAGTCTTGGCTCAACCAAAGAAAGATTAATATAAGGGCCAAAGTTTACCGCTTTGTAATTGTCGAATTCTGCGTTTTTCCGCTTTGTAAATTTTGCCATTTTTCTGTGATGTAATTTTCCCCAAGAAAGCTTAAAATTTACGATCTATAAAACCAAAATAAACATACTTTACAGAAAAACACATCATTTTTAGGTTTTATTACGTATCGTTTTTAATATTTATATTGTTTTATTCAAGACTATTTATAAATGTTGTGTTTTTTGTGCATTTTTCCCCTTCTTTTCATCAAATTGTCGTTTTCCGCGTTTAACCTCAATTCCGAAAACTTTGGCCCTTAGATTAATATGAAGTGTTGAATTAAAACAATATACAGCATCATAGAACTGTTGCAAATGGAATAATATTACTGGAAAGTGACACTTTAATGAATATGATGAATGTTATCAAGATTTCATTGCTTATTGTTTTTAGTCATAACAATTGTTGTAAAAGTTATTATTAGTACCAAAAGTAGTTAGATAGTTATGTTGTTTTTATATTTGAAAAAGCTTTTTTGTGTAAAAGGGCTTATACATCCTCTGCTACATGTTTGCATTTTTGCATCAAATAATTCTAGTTTGAACTGTGGAATACCTCAAATAAAAGTAATTTGCATCATTTAGGAAGAAATTGTTTGGAAATTTGATTCATTCCATGGACTTGTCAATGCAAATTCAATAATGCAAAATTAGTAACATGTAGAAGTGGATGTAAGCCCTTTTGCAAAAAAAGCTCTTCATTTGATGAAAATACTATTGTATGAATGAAGTCAAATAAAACAAATGAAGTTAGAGAAAACACAACTTGGTTTGTGCATTTAATAATGTGTGGGCCTATTGACTTATTATACAATGTACCCTATGGAGCAAAATGGTACGGTCCGGTAATTTTAGTGAATTGTGCCTGTGTGGTGGTGTGTGGCTCTCTGAATTCTTAACTTTACCATACACCTAGCACAAAAAGTCCCTGACCAGGTTTTTTGACGTTGGCTAATCTTAGATATACATAAATAGGCAAATTTCTTCTCCGTAGTTTGATACCTCATTCATAAAGATTGAATTGATACTTTTTAAGGTATGATGTTTTCAATAACCACAAGTAAAGACTATGGGATATCATTTATTTGCATCACAGATGCATTATCCACTGAGTGCTATCTCAACCAGTCAGGTATAATGAATGGGTAATAGGCATCGACAGGGAGTCGGTACACACACATTTTCAATGCGTAATCACACACTAAGCAAGGATATCCCATTGAAACCCACTTTTAGTGCAAGAATTATTTTGGTAGTTGTGGTCAAATAAACAATCATAACATCAACAATATCCACTCGATTTTTATGATCAAACTACGGAGAAGAAATTTGCTCATGAAATGTATGTCTCAGATTTTATCAAGGCACAAACAGGTGATAAACCATTCAACGCAGATATTACTTTAAAACTGACTAATATCATACAGGATCAGAAATTTGAGGAGAATCTGAGAACCCATTCTCCTAAAGATTCCCGCTGGTAATTCGGATAAAGTGTGCCAACCTTTTTTCCTTAATTGTAGTTCATAAAGTTATAGAATAGTCCCAAATCACTACCCCACTTCCCCCAGATTTCATTCTTTTCTTTTGCCCAGGTTTTGACTACAAGCATTAATGTAATAGACAAGACCAACTGTAATGTTAAAAGCAATTTCTATTTCTTTTATTGGAATGTGTCAGTAAATGTGATAAATTTTAACAACAGAATTCGCACTGATTGCTATGAAAAAGTTTTATACATTTACAACAGTACATTGTATTGAGCAACCTTTGCATTCTACATACATTTTTGGAATATTTGGGGAAATACTGTTTGACTATGAAATGTGACCATACATTAGGACGTAACTGAGAGTGACACAAAAGTAGGGTTCTTCTTTGATGGCTCATATAGTGAGAATCTCTCAAGTTGTTATTTGATCAATGAGAGAACTAATTTTCAAAAGAGTTGAATTTGTGACAGGGGTAGATTAATACAGCATGTTAAAAAAAGCGGATTCTATGTGGCAGATTGTTCCTATCATCCATTTTTAGGAAGTGCCCCATCCCCGCATGTTAAAGGAGCAGTGACAGTCTTGAGAGATATTTTTAGGAAGTTCCCCATCCCCTCGTGTTAAAGGGGCATTGAGAGGTTTGAGAGATTTCTAAAAAACCCAAAAAACCTTTACCTTCTTTAGAAAGATGATAAATGTAGAAACACCCTCTCATGTATGAATGATTTCTTCACAAACTCAGTAACAAAAATTAGTAATAAAAGATATTTCCTCAGCATTTTGTAATGCTTTTCACTTTTTTTTGGTATCTTTCGGCTAGTAGTCAGTACATGTGAAAAAACAAACTTCTGTACAAAATTGAGGGCTCCCTCCCCGGATGATCTCTCAGTGCCCCAGTTAGTCAGCAGAACAAGTTTTCAATAGGTGAACACCTAGGAGAGAGAGTATTCCTATTCAATATCTCAAACAATTGAAATTAGCCAACTTGCGATGGATGGATGGTCACAAATCATTTCACATAACATACAGGGTGAGTGTAAAAAAAAAGTGTTCTCAACTTTATATCTTAAAATCTGAGCAGAAAATTCACAGATTTTTTATTGAGGCACACATGTTTTTTTTATCTCATTAGCTTTCTAAAGAATTTTAGTTGGTTGAAATTGGTTGTGGTAAACATATTTTATGCTCATTTGCGTAAAAGTCAACATTTTATAAACCGAACAAGATTTGCAATATTTTCTCTGATAAGATCTATTGAATCTCACTATTGAAAACGGTTCACACTCTAGTCCGAGCTGAGTCCGACTATCACAAAAGCCAAATTTGTTGTTAAATTCGTGTAATTATGACATTGTTTTGACATAATTTCTCATTTAATGTTTGAAAAAATAACTGAAAATGTTTGATTTGTCTTTTATTGTGTACCATACATGAATCCACTTGTTCATTAATATCAAGCATTATTGAGTAAAATATTCAATATTGTGTTCGGTTTCAAAATGCTGTAACTTTACCAAAATAGTCATATCTGGTAAACGGTACCATGAAATGTCATGAATCTTTTTGCGGATGATAGTGAATAAATGCATCTATTGCCGCATACATTGGTTGCCTTCATATTCTGATAATAAATATATTTAATAATTATTTTACTTTGAGTACACTTTTTTTTTACTCACCCTTAACATAAACCATAATGAAAAAATGTCCAGTACACACTTTAGGTCTCAGCCATGCATCAAGTCTTTGAGGGAATTATCAAGTGCATCATATAGGCACTTTTGCATGCATGGAAAGTACACTCTATTCCAGTGGTTCTTAACCTTTTTGGCCCCAAAACCCCATCAGACATTCTTTGTCAGTTCCGTGCCCCCCCCCCCCCCCCCCAATTTTTGGTCGAAAAAACAGCCCTATTTATTAAAAATGAAACTGCTTAGTTATATGATGTGAGCGTAGTGAGCAGGAAATTGTGCATATTTGAAGGTTTCTTTTTGGTTTTCTAAGCCTTTTTAAAGCGAAATATTATAATGGTTTTCCCAAAAGCTTTATTAATGACCCTTTCATGACCCCCTGGAAAACCCTAAACGACCCCCAGGTTAAGAACCGCTGCTCTATTCCAATGAACCATTGATTGTAATATGTGTCTCAATCATAATTCTTTTGGATATATGTACATGTATGCAAATAGTCGCTGTTCAGACATGACAACGCATCACATTTTGTTAGAAAATTGTGTTTGAAAATTGTCCAACTTTTGAAGACTCATTTGAGAGCAATTTACATCAAATTTACTATCATTGTCAAAGAACATTAATAAATATATATAAATGCTGTTTTTTGTGATGTGTCGTTATGTCTTAACAGTGATGATTTGCATACATATATTCCAAGGATAATGATTGAGACACATATTATATTTAAAATTTGGTTGGGATGTAGGGGGGTACAAATAGTACACAATTATGGGGGTAGAGGGGGTTCACATAACTGCTATCTTTGATTTGGCTTAAGCTTTGAACACAGACCACTTATTGAGTTCCCCGATCTAACAGTGTTTATGATTGGTTAATTACAAGATATACTCATTTGAATAACCAATTAAAATACTGCTTCTAACATAATATCTTTATCAGGAATACATTTATTCTCACAATATGTCTGATTGGTGCAACAAGTGATGTATCTGACCAATCTGCAGGTAGATCTCAAGAGGGTTAATAGTACATCAAATATAAGGCAAGGGAAAAAACCCTGTTTTACAGGCCAGACCGACCTACTTTTTATGTTTTTCAAGATTTATTTTTTTTTAGATAATTTTTTCTCAATCATGTAAAATCAGCCGTTTTTTGCCGAAAATCTGTAGACAATTTTTGTTCACAATTTTTTTTTAAAAATCCAGAGTTTGGTGACATTTTAAGTAAAACAAAAAAAAACACCCGACCGATAGACCCTACTTGACAAGTCTGTTCGCCTGTAAAACAGGGGTTATTCTTTCGTCGCCTATAAAACAAGGTGGAAGAAATATGTAAATAAAAACAATCAAATGATCCATATTTGTTTTACAAATCAGAAGTAATTGTTTTTTCTTCTTCAAAAGTTAGGTCTGTTTTAGTCTCAGGTTAGGTGAGCTAAATTGTTACATTATTATGCACTGGACAATGCACCATGAATATACCCTGGATAATTCAAACATAAAATAAACTCTGACCCCGGAAATATGCTACTGCACTTGTTGCCTATATAGGCATGACAGCAAAACATGCTGAATAAAATCGAGGGCTCAAAACCAGACATGCCTATGTCCATTTTGGAAAAAGGTATTGTGTCTATGCAAAAAGTGACTGGCCCATTATGAATACTTGAGGGTGCACAAGGTCTGTCAAAAGAGTTGATGTCCATACAAACATAGCTATAATCAATCTTTTTAAATTGTTTTCCTCAAAATGCCATTTATAGACATAGGCTGGTCTATCAATGTTGTTTTTGCTATAAGCTTAAATATAATTGTTAAATGATAAATATAACAGTCTTAAAAATGCTAAATAAATCAATATTGTTACATTTGCCTCGGCTCGCTTGATCAAAAAAGGGCAAATGTTCAATTGTTCTAATATTAAAACTAAAAAATCAGGAGAAAAAACAAAACAAAAACAAATAAACAGCTGCTCGAAAATGTAATCAAGTAATTATTTATACAATTAGCTGAGACAAATGATAGTCTTTGCAACATGTCAAAATTCAAATTGAAGTTGCTAAATTCTTTTGTTTCCATCGATTTTTGGGATGTTTATTGGACCATATCTCCTAATGCACACTTGGGACTGAACGCTCCTTTTGTGGTAACAAGTCGCACTTTTAAAAAGAATTCTTAAAAATCAGATATAACAATATGGATCAGTCAGATGACCCATAGAACCGTTTCTTTTCCCTTAACCCCCTGAGAACTACCAGCCGATTGGTTAAAAAGATTGATACATCATTTATTGCACCAATGAGAGAATAATTGTATCTCTGATAAAGATGGTGAAACATTTTACAAGCTGAATTTGAATTGGCTATTGATATGAGTACATCTTGTAATAAACCAATCAGAACCACTGTAAGATAGACAGGTAGACCCCAGGTAGACAAGTTCCACCAGTCCCCGAAGTGTCGTCCCGCACCCGCTGAACTAATATACCCAGAATGCATAGCGCGGTCCTCCACTTGGGGACTGGTCACAAAGCGTGAAAATAGAAGGAGCAAAATAAAATCGGAATTGTGATTTTATTTACATACATGAATATGCATGTCACTTGCCACGCAGATCTGCCGGCACGACGCGGCGCGGCTCGCTGCGCCGCCGGCGGGGTGATGGTTCAGCAGAGGTTGATGATTGCGAGTAAAGAGTAAAACTATTGATTTTGGGGAAGTAATTCACCTAAAGAAGCCTCTTCTGTAAAGAAAGAGTACAATAAAACACAAACTCTAACCAATCCCGTGCCTCCTCAACCACACACTCTTCGCGAAGTAGTCAGCAGATCCCAGATGGCCAGATTTTACGTCACCCTGTTTGTTTACATTTTACAGCAGATTTTATTTACGATCAGCTTTAATTTAAAATCAGCAGAATTCTGCCGGATAATATGTTCATGGAGGTGTATGTTGTTCCTCGATATTAATTAAACAACAAATTCTAGGCATACATAGCCTAGTTCGACTGTTCTGTGCGTTGAGCGACCGCTGCTCTCGTTCATTGATGAAACAAGCGGTAGCTGTTTTTTAAAGCTGTTAATTTTTAATCGATTGTTGTACCGATGATTCTCCTACTTTGACAAGTGACTACATACATGACTGATTGTTGTTGTGCCTAACTAGGCTTTACGACTACTTCTTACGAGGTCAGTACTTTTGTGTAATTTTACTAGGCCTAGTAATAGTTCATACATTTACATGATGTATAGCTTAGGCTAAATTAGGCTGGCCTTAAAAGGCCTAGCCTAGGGTTAGGGTAGGGATTTTTTTATGTCTAGAGCTAGAGAGGGAGGCACTTTTTATTTTAGGCCTACTTTTCCACAGATACCATGATAGTATTACTATTAGTTAGTTATTAAAATATGCCCAAATGTCAGTCAATTAATGCCATTCATAACCCCCATAGATTTTTGTAGCGGCTTCATGCTCTTCATGCAGGCTTCCTCCTGTGCCATTTGTACGCTTTCTTGCACTCCTTCGTACACCTTCCTGCATTCCTTCGTACGCCTTCTGCGCTACCTTCGAACGCCTTCCAGCGCTACCTTTGTACGCTTTCCTGCGATACCTTGCTTTGTGCTTTCCTGCGATACCTTGCTTTGTGCTTTCCTGCGATACCTTTGTACGCTTTCCTGCGATACATTTGCGTTTTCCTGCGATACCTTTGCGCTTTCCTGCGATACTTTTACGCTTTCCTGCGATACTTTTACGCTTTCCTGCGATACTTTTACGCTTTCCTGCGATACGTTTACGCTTTCCTGCGATACTTTTACGCTTACCTGCGCTACCTTCGTATTGCACGCTTTCCTGCGCCAGCTCTGTACAGGCCTTCTGCGCCAGCTTTGTAGGCCTAGTAAGTGCATCAGCTCTGTACGAAGCCTCCTGCTGCACCAGCTTAGTACGCCTTCCTGTGCCAGTTTCGTACACCTTCATGCACTTACGCTTTCATGCGCTAACGCCTTCCTGTTCCTGCGCTATCTTTGTACACATTCCTGCGCCACATGTCCATACATCTTACTGCACCTGTACGACGCTCTACGCTAGATCTGTACTGTAGGCCCCCGTGTAGGCCTTCATACATCCTGCCTGTGCCAGCCTCCTACACCTTCCTATGCCGGCTTCGTACCCTCCTATTATTTAAGTCTTGGTCTTAGTCCTATATCCTGCCTTTTCTTGCTCCATCAAACACTATCCTGCTCAGCCTATGATGAAGGTACGCACTCAAACTCAAAATAAAACAAATTAATTTTGTTTAAAAATTGAAATTCATATTTAGGCCTATCTTTTATGCAAAACATAAATTCCATAAATTAACAATTAAAAAAAAACACAGATTTTTTTGTTGTTGTTGAAATTTATAATAGTGTGTTGATAAAAAAAAATGGGACATTTTTAAAATTTTTATTATCATTTTTTTTAGGACATTTATTTATTTATTTGTTTTAAATATTTCCGATATTTCGTTATTAATTTATGTATGTATGTGAGTAGTATCATTGGAGGGGTGGTCTGGTACAGACACTATAGTTATACTATGATCATGTTAATGACAGAAGAGCCAATCGTGACCAAAAGTGCTTGATGATCCAACAGTACAGCAGCAGCCCATGCATCCAGATTCCAGCTGGTATTTAAAACTTTAAAGCTTATCACTTTAATAAAATAATATCAGACTTTTGCATGTCCACGGCCTACTGCCACATCGGTACGAATTATATCTTTTTACTGGCCGATATTGGAAATCATTAACACTTCATTGATTTAATTCTCTACGAAAAAAAGAGTGAAAAACATGAGACAGCGCAGCAGCAGGCCTTTTAAAACTTAGGTTTGGGAGTTTCTTCCATCTATTTTAGGTATGTGAAAATATGTACATCGCAAAATATTGACCAACAACCCGGTATGTAAACAGCCACAAAGTGCAGGCTTCTTGCTGTCGAAAGAAAACGACGGTTTTGCTAGTAAACAAAAATGAATTTAAATGCATGATCAATCAACTTGATCATGATTCAGCCGTGTTTTAAATGGATGTCATGAATGTGCGCGCCCGCGTGTGCGTAAGTGGCCTACCAATTCGCGTGTTTGTGCAAGGCGCAGCTCGCGCGGTAAGCAAATTGCTGTCAAAAAGTGCTCCGTCATTTGGGCTGGAACATTTCCAGTCGTCACAACAGCAAACGCAGTGGAGCGTATTGTACGACTGGAGGATAAAGTCTAAGACCCCAGGGGGTTAAACTGATGATGATGGCACACAAATAGACCTGATTATTGACCAAAGTGATTATTGCTAAATAAAGTCATATAAATTAATATACAATAATAATCATATAAAATGAATGACAGAATTCTACTAAAAATAATGATGAGCTTATCATGCTATTATAGAACTACTGCGATTAGATTTGTAATGTTATCAGATATAACTTAACACTTTCCACACGGCAGTCGTCTGCAGGCGACAGTTCCAAATGTTCACAAAATATTTCACCTATGTCAAAATTATTGAATCTCATCACCATGAGAAATGCAAAGTACAAACATGCCTAGTATTGGTTCAGTAATTCTTGAGATAAGACTTTGAAAGTTGGGAAAGATTTCTGAAAAATCTGTTTTGTAAATGGTAAAACTAATAGCCGCGTTGAAAGTGTTATTAGCGCAACATGTGACTACTTACATCAAAAGGCGGCTTTTGCCGGCAGTTTGCATTTTAAGAAATTTTGACAATGAAAAGCATGAAAAAGCAAAAGAAATAAAACCCATTTTCACCTAATATGAACAAAATCTGAATGCATTGACCCAATATTTCAAATGAGGTGTCATTTTAAAGCTTACAAAACACACTTTTGCATGAAAATAAGATCTCAAATTGCATTTTGATTGACAAACGCGCTTTTCTGATTTGATTGTTCACATATAATAAAACAACAAAGCTATCATATACTAAATTAACAGTAAAGTAAATGTAGTTATAAAAAGGTAAACTTATTATTTGGGAGATTGTTTTCTCAATTGAATATCCTATATCAATAGTGTTGTAAACCAGAGTGGGATGCTAGCTATGATTTATCCATATTACTCTCAAAACAACTGATTCTGGAAATAAAATCACTTTTTGAAAACTTTACAATAAAAGTGATAATTATCTGAAATATACAACATTCCACTTATCATATCATTAGTTATCATATTTGAATTGCTATGGTGTAAATAATACAAAAAGCTTATTTTTACAAAATATGTATTGCTTAACATATATATATAATTTATATAGCTATCGCATAAATATACAAAGTCAAAAATCAATTTTTGTTGTTTTAGTAAATATATCAAGTATAAATAAAATAAAACAAATGCAGAATTTAGTGCATTTTTATTCAATTTGGCATTGTCATGTTTTCGGGGTAACACCAACAAACTATAACATAACATATATTCAAAACTATTTTATTTATCATTTAATATTCGAGACCTGTCACATTAAAAGGAGGCTTTTGTTGGCAGTATACATTTATATAATATTGGATGACTTTGAGGGTGATACAAGAAAATATTTTTTATAGCGAGTGCAATATTTTCTTGTATCACCCGAAAATAAGACATCCAATATTATTATTATTATTTATATCAGGCTTTTACCCATAGTTGCGTTGCGTGTTGGTTTAATTGTATTTGCAGAATCTTTGTTCCGCAAAAGTTCGTTAAAATCATCATCACTTTAGAAGCGAATCTCCCGGGAGTCTGCTGCTGTTCCGACATTTTGCAAACTTGTTGATTTGTTGTTTTCGTAGT
Organism: Ophiura sarsii; assembly: GCA_035610835.1. Taxonomy (NCBI): domain Eukaryota; kingdom Metazoa; phylum Echinodermata; class Ophiuroidea; order Amphilepidida; family Ophiuridae; genus Ophiura; species Ophiura sarsii. Next base: position 25,930,707 of record CM069458.1, read on the forward strand.
GGTTGTTTTCGTAGTGGTTCCCCACGTAAGCCTGCTTCATTAAGCCGATAACACGTATTTGCGAAACCCATGCAATCAGCGAAAATTAGTCTCGACTGCATGCTTAATAAACGCTGAAGTTGCGTGAGCTCCTTTGTATACAATAGTATAGACGAATATTCGTAACGAACAAATAATGGGTATGAGACTAAAAAATATTGGACGGCAATATTTTTAGAATACTGGATGCATCCGGGTACTTTGGTTAAACAATATTGCATACACAGTTTTATTGTACCGTTAAAAAGCCTGATATAAATAATAATTAAAGATATTAGGAAGTGAAGTGAAGCGATACCTATAATGATGTGAAAAGTCAATATCTCTAATGCAAAAATGAAAATGGTACACATGGCAACCATTGTAGTTAGGGCCTTTTGCAGTGGCAAAAAAAAGCCCCCTGTGCCCCGCCCCCAGCCCCTATTTATGCCCGCCCCAGTCTCCCGATGTAGCGTGTATAGGCATTATGACAATTTATAAGGACCATTTTTCACGGGTGTTTGGTGTACAACATGCCCTCTCACGTTTTCTGAGCTGACTGAAAAAAAGATATTTGGGCACTCTTTTACTAACATTTCTGATCTTGCTCTTGGGTGGGGACTGGTTACAAGTTGTACATCACCTATGGGCAGATCTTGAAATAGCATCAACCAACCTGCTCATATCAGGTAAATTTTGTGTCGGGGGGGGGGGGGGGAATAAGATGCAAAATTACCCGACCGGCTGGCGGGTAAAACATTTCAAACTCACAGTGTAAGTGAGTTACACTGGCTGGTGGAATTTCTGTTGGGCAGGAATTTTTGTGAGTTACCTGCCCAACTGGCTTGTTGTGAAAATCTGAAGTATTAGCCCACCTGCCAATGTGTATTAATGGAAAACAGTGAGTAATTATTTAGGCAAACAATAGCGGTAAGGTGGGGATCTAGTATTTATCAATTTAATTATAGTGAAATAAACGCCATAATACCACATAAAAACTCTAATATATTTACAGTATTTATGTAAGAAAATTAACATCTTTCAATTTTGTAGAGTACAATTGTATGATTATTTGGTATTCATAGAAAAATATATTACATTGGCATAATAAAGAACTACCATCAAAACATTTAGTTTACCAGATACACATATGACATAAGAGTTGACATTTAATATTTTGGCAACACGAATACATAACAAACAAACTGAGGTATATCAAACATACATAGGAATAACATGGTTCAGATAAAATTTAAAAATAATAATATAGAACTAATTTTCCCCTTTTTCAGATTGGTCAAAAAGGAGTGCTCATACTACTAGCAAGTACAGGGGGAGGAGGGGGTGTTTGATGTGGGGTCCCCGAACTGGCGCGAAATTGAGTTTGATAAATAACCAACAGTGCTATCTCGACCCATCACCGGACGGGTGCCCTCGCCCCCCCCCCCCTACACATTGTATTTACAGTAACTTCAAACTTTTACTGGAAGAACATCAGGGGCAGAGTTCCCCCCTGAGTTAAAAGGATGTGTTTTTGCTCCTTCCCCATTCCCCCCTGGCATGGCAGTAACTTTTAATTTGGATACTCAGACTAAGTAATGGGTTAGGATTTGACATGACATAAATTAAAAACTGTACCACACTTAATGTTAATTTTATTTGAAAAAAGTAATTTTACATTTATTTAAAATCAGGAGTAATACGAGCATTATAATTTTATAGAACAAAGGAGGTAATATAAATTATACCTGAATAACCACTGTTCATGTTATAATGTACAAACAACAGTTGAAAAAGGTGAGCATTTTTGTTGAGAATACAGGGTGAGTCAACCGATTTTGACTAACTAAAATTCTTGTGAAAGCTAATTAAATTTAAATACATTTTGAGTTGAGTACAGGGTTTTTCACTCACCCTGTATAAATAACAATTTTCTTGAAGCAAAATATATCAATGTTCATAACCTTAAACTGTGAATAGGAAGACGATGATTTCCACTCGATAGAATGACGTTGGTTCCCAACTTTAAATACGGTTCCCAATTTTAAATACGATTTATTCCGGCAAACGGAATAAATCGTATTTAAAATTGGGAACCAGCAATTACAACGTCATTCTATCGAGTGGAAATCATCATCTTCCCTGTGAATAACTGTAGCATTCCTACTCTGCATGAGCTTCAAAACCAGAATTTCAGAAAAAGTGACCTTTTCAATTGTTGAAAAAGTTGTTAGAAAAGGTAGTAAAGAAAACATCTTGGATTTTTTGGACAAGACCAAAATACAGCATACAGCATTTGACAATGATACTACGAAAGCAAAGGGAAAAAAAATCCAAAGTGGTTCTAAGGGCAAACAGACCTCTCAGGAAAGGTCGGTGAGTCAGGCGTTTGTTTTTCTTTAATGTCTCATGAATTTTTAACAATTTTTGAAATTTTCATTAACAATTCTTAAAATAAAAAATCCAACAATTTTCCACAACAAAAATCAACATTTCCCCTAAAATTTCAAATAACTTTCAATGGGTCGGTCTGGCACATAGAACAGGGTGGTTTTATGCTGTTGCCTAAAAGGAGACATTCTGGTAAAAACAAGACACTATTCAACTAATAAAACATGGAATGCTTACATAACTACATTATTGTATGGATTGTCAATCATTGGAAGAAACAAAATATAGGAAAATAAAGAACATATGACCCGTTTACATTGTGAGTGAATTTAACATATATCATGCATGTATTTTACATACATTGTGTGTGTATTATACATGCATCATATGTGTATTTTACAGACATCATGTGTGTATTTTACATACATCATGTGTGTATTATACTTGCATCATGTGTGTATTTTACATACATCATGCAGGTATTATACATGCACCATTTATGTATTTTACAGACATCATGTGTGTATTTTACATACATCATGTACACATGTATTATACATGCATCATTTATGTATTTTACAGACATCATGTGTGTATTTTACAGACATCATGTGTGTATTATACATACATCATGTACACATGTATTATACATGCACCATCTATGTATTTTTCATACATTGTGCATGTATTTTACATACATCATGTGTGTATTATACATACATCATGTACACGTGTGATATACATGCATCATGCATGTATTTTACAGACATCATGTGTGTATTATACAGACATCATGTGTGTATTATACATACATCATGTGTGTATTTTTCATACATCATGCATGTATTATACAGACATGAGTTAATTTTACAGACATCATGCATGAATTTTACATACATCATTGTGTGTATTTTACAGACATCATGTGTGTATTTTATATATGCATGCATTGATTTTTATTTGTTGACTAGAAAACAAGGCAGAATATTTAGACAAGACCATAATACAGCATGGTAGAGGTATATAAAAACACTGTTCAACCGAAATACCATGGAATGCCTTACACAATACACATAATACTACATTATTTTCGGATTGGCAATTGTTGGAAGCAAAAAATATTTGTACAGTTATTGCATTAGACATATTATACCATGTATGTAGTAAACATATAGTACATCATGCATGTATGGATTAGTATATGTGATGCGATCTGTGAAAACCCGTCGGATGTCGCAAAATATGAAATAAGGATTATGGGTAAAAAAATTTAAAAAAAAATTAAAATAAAAAAAAACCTTTCATTTTTATTTTTTCATATTTTGTTTAGAAAATTAATTTCTTATACTTTATATCATCCCCTTTTATGAAATTTCACCTTCAAAAACTTACTTCAGTCACTTTTCTAATTAGCCTTATAATGTTATTCCATTGAACTATGTATCTTTTATGGCCTGTTTTCATGATTTCTTGTTTTGTAGCTTTTTATGACATCACAACCATCATTCACTCATAACTTTTTTTGTAGTGATCGTAGAAAAATGATCAAAACAGTTCTGTAATCAGCACAGATTCAGCTTTCTTATGATATAAATATCTCCAATATGAAAAATTCCGACATGTGGCGGGTTTTCACAGATCGCATCACATATGTCGACTGGAAAACAAAACAAGAGCATAATACAGCATTTGGTAAAGGTAATATAAAAGAAGACTATTTGATAAATAGAAGACACTTTTTTGTACACTTTGGGGAACAAATTCAACATGAACATTATGGCAGTCTTGGTGTTTACACATGTTAAAAATATCAAATTCAATTATTTGTTTTTTCGTAAAAAATGAAGAGAAATGTCTATTTACAATGGGTTCAAGGTAAAGTGCAAAAATACAATGCATAAAAAACACACTATTAACAACAATTCTTCGCAATCAATCGTTCTTTAACCGTTTGTTTTTTGTGAATTGTATCAGAGTTTCCGGGGACCGGTATAAAAATAGAAGCTTTGCCGTGAGGTCCTCTTCTAGTTCCATTTCCCCACCTTCGCGCACAGTGTAAATATCCTGACAGAGCTTCAAGATGTAGTCTACATTAGGAAACTCTGTGAACATTACGGTGAACGATGTGTCGCTGAAGATGAGGCGCACGAGACGGCCGACTACGAGGACAAACGAAATGTACAGTCCGATTATTCTGTGGATAGATTGGATAGATTGCAAATAAAGCGTCGGTTATTATGAAGTGATATAACTACATCAAATGTTTGACACCAGTTATAGTGATGTTTTTAATAAAGTTGTTTTACTGTCTGTCCTCAAGAAAAGATGTAAGACCAATTTAGGTATGATATTGGGATATATTCTATTCCGTTTTGTAAAGAAAGGGATAACTCGGTGTACCAGACTTGACCAATTCCTGGATAAAGATCATGTTTTTAATCAAATTTTCAGGTCAGGTTTGGATGAGGTATGATAATTTGCGTTAGGTGTGATTCTTATACATTATTTTGGGATAGGTCAGGTTTGTAGATTATTAATTACATGTTGTATATTGTATACTATACCCCTTTCCCTACTAGTAACCTCGCCTACCTTATAATTCCCCCATTGAATGCTGGCTACTATTCAAAGGGCTTGTAACCTGCCGTTAAATTAATTATTACCAATATTATTTTCAGGTCAAGTTGGGAAGAGGGTATAATAGTTTGCGTTAGGTTGATCCTGATATATTACTTTGTATTGGGATAGATCAGGTTTGTAGATTATTCATTACATTCAGTATATTGTACTACCCCTATCCCCAACTTGAGCTCTGTTCACACTAGGCGATATATTTGCCGCGCGATGCGGTGCGGTAGCCTTATGATCATGACATACGACCCAATCGCTCGGAGCGATTTGCCGCTAACGCTCCTTATTTGGTAAATAACACTCTTTATAAGGAGCGTAAGCGGCAAATCGCGTCGCGCGATTGTGTAGTATGTCATGACCTTTACTTCCGCTGAAGTGTACAGCAATTCATTGCAAGTCAACGAAAGCGATGGCAGCCATTGCCATGTGGCAAAATAGGAGAATATTATTACCAAATATATCCTTTATTAAACACTTTCACATAACAATTTAGAATCCAAACAAGTTAGAAACCACCCTTTCATTGAATGTGTAGATCGTAATGAAAGGCATCGGTGTATACTTCAGATAAATTCAGGGATATAACTTGTAGCTTTTGAATAAAACAACATAACTACCACATTCTGGTTAAAAATGTTGTGTTTTGGTAAAAGTGTATGCTTTACGATATGCTTACCCATAACTTGATATCGGTGCAAACAAGTTAGAAACCACCCTTTCATTGAATGTGTAGATCGTAATGAAAGGCATCGGTGTATACTTCAGATAAATTCAGGGATACAACTTGTAGCTTTTGAATAAAACAACATAACTACCACATTCTGGTTAAAAATGTTGTGTTTTGGTAAAAGTGTATGCTTTACGATATGCTTACCCATAACTTGATATCGGTGCAAATAATTTAGAGTCCACCCTTTCATTGAATGTGTAGATCGTAATGAAAGGCATCGGTGTATATTTCAGATAAATTCAGGGATACAACTTGTAGCATTTGAATAAACAACATAACTACCACATTCTGGTCAGAAATGTTGTGTTTTGGTAAAAGTGTATGCTTTACGATATGCTTAGGCCAAAAAATGTGAACTGTTAAAAAACAAGCAGATACTACTCAAAAACACGTTTTCATCTTTCTTTATTGTTATGTGCTTCTTTAAATAAATAAAAAATAATAATAATTTGAAGAAGAAAAAAATAGCGACCCTGATTTCCGAAAATTCGGGTCAGTCGGAAAGGGCAAGTAAACTTCTTTTTTTTTGTTGCCTTATGCTTACCCATAACTTGATATCGGTGCAAATAATTTAGAGTCCACCCTTTCATTGAATGTGTAGATCGTAATGAATGGCATCGGTGTATACTTCAGATAAATTCAGTGATACAACTTGTAGCTTTTGAGTAAAACGACATAACTACCACATTCTGGTTAGAAATGTTGTGTTTTGGTAAAAGTGTATGCTTTACGATATGCTTACCCATAACTTGATATCGGTGCAAATAATTTAGAATCCACCCTTTCATTGAATGTGTAGATCGTAATGAAAGGCATCTGTGTATACTTCAGATATATTCAGGGATACAACTTGTAGCTTTTGAATAAAACAGCATAACTAACCACATTCTAGTCAGAAATGTTGTGTTTTGGTAAAGGTGAATACTTTACGATATGCTGAGGCCTAAAAAAAAGAGAGTTTGATTGGCCTAACCCGACCGACCCTAAATACATCGCCGACCCTGAATATTTTTTATTATTTTGAGGGAGGAAAAAAAAGAAAATTAAAAATAAATTTTAAAAAAATTAAAAAAATAATAAAAAAATTAAAAATTGAACAAAGTATTAAAGTTTTTGACTGTTTGCTTTCATTTTCGGTTATTTTAAGTCCTCAAAGCAGGTGATTTAAAAAATAAATTAAAAAAATTCCGACCGACCTACCCTATTTTTTTTTGTCATGTTAGGCCAATCAAACCATTTTTTAGGCCTTATGCTTACCCATAACTTGATATCGGTGCAAATAATTTAGAGTCTACCCTTTCATTGAAGGTATAGATAGTGATGGAAGGCATCAATGTCTCTTCATCTTGGTCATGATGATGGATCTCTGCTACTGTCCACCACTCATCATCATCTGATTTCTCTAAACCCATGGTGATGTTGCTATAGCTACCATAGTTGTTTACTGAAATCAGATTGGCAGGGAGAATGTGTTATACATCCATAATACATATATTATTATACACACATCGACCGAGAGGAGGGGACTTTTTTTTGCTCAGTCATGTCTATGATCAAATACTAAAAGTAAAACCAACTGGCAACTCTGAAGATGATGTTTCTTCCCGCCAAAGTGGATCACTGCCATTCTGATGAAATCCTCCAATGTATGAGGATGAAAAATATGTGAGTATATTAATGATTTTGTCAAGCATATTGTTTACTTAAAAAACACACACAAACAAATCATGTGTTTACAGGGTGTCCCAGATTGATTATATAATTATTAAGCTGTGACTTCCATTGTCATTGGTCAAAGTGTTTATGATTCCAACATTTATGTGTTATAATTAGCTGCTGTGTCTTCATTTAATTTCCACTTCAAAGTTAATAGATATCAACTAATATGGTGTGTGATGTTATATGAAGCAATATTTGATTAGTATATGGAATTATTCTAACAGTCTACAAAAATGAACACAAAATTGTGATTTCAAAAATTACAATTCATGGATGAAGAAATGCTAAACAAAACCAAAACATATTTATCTGTGTATTACTTACATGGCAGTAAAGATTTGACAGGTTCAGCAATTCCAACAGCAGGCACCAAAATGAAGGGAGGAAAGACTCTAAGAAGATCACTGAAAGGAGAAAAAGTGCAAAGCAACAAAACAAAATTAAATATGAATTTGTAATCTCTTATACACCTGTCACCTTGGTGTCTGCCTTTTCATGTCCATTTGAATTATTCTTTTATTGGCAAATTCAGCCATGACATTTTCTGATGTTTATATACACATGGACAAAAGTATCGCACCACTTTTTTTTCTTTGAAAAGTGCAAATGTGGCCTCAAATGTTGCCACCATGGTGTGATATTAAGGATCATTTGTTTGCGTAAGCTGTCCAACAAAATGTTGTGCAATAAAAGGGCCACATTTGAGTTTGTGACGTAATCGATGTAATGTTTTTTCAAGGCCAAGGGGAAAATGCATGATTTTGTCCAAAAACATGCATGAAAAAAGTTTGGGTATAACGCGATATTGAGAGGCCCGATGATTAATCTCTAAAGTTGTAATCTTTGGTAACACAATTAAGTATTCCAAGGTCAAAGGTCATCTGGGGTCAAATTAAACAAAAAAACCTCCCTTTTTCGTACGCCCAACGGTTATGGGGTCTAAGGTCAAAATAGGTCAAATTTTAAAGAAGTTCAAATGACAAAAGCAATATTGCGAAGGTGTTGACCTACAATCATGTTCAAAACTGTTGGGACACTTCCTGCATGTCCTGTGGAACGGTGGTCCCTCCCCCTAAATTCAATGTTGGTCCATATAAAAGCATCGTCCAGCAACGGGCTGTGTTATATATATATATCAGCCCCAACATTGATTGGGGGTGGGGGTGGGGGATGGCAGCTTTACATAAACTAGTTTTGACTATCATACTTTCAACTGACAGCTTTTTACTCATTTTGGAAGATATTTCATGCGCAAGTGTATAGTGTCCCAACAGGTTTTGAACAAGATTGTATTAAAGCATTGAAAAAAATAATGTACTAAATTCGTATAAGTCCTTGTAACTGCATTAAAAATGTTCCAATTAATCTCATATTTGGCAATATTAGAGAGCGATAATGTACGATTAGTATCGTTTGTTTAAAAAAAAGAATGGGTTAGTAATGTCTTCAATTTAAAGGGGCATTGTCTGAATTATGCACCTAAATGGTACTTTTAATCAAGACTTCTTTATAAGATATAGGTAAAACAAATAATGTCATTTTATCATGACATGATTTTATTTTAAAAGAAACACGTAGATCTCTTTGAGTGACATGTTAGCAATAAGCACCAATATTGTTTATATTCTTGCGTCATGTAAATATTAAAAACATAGACCGATATCAGACTCGAACCTATATACAACATTTGGTTTAACTACATGTACAATATTGTGTGTAAGACAACAGCGCGCTAGACCGGTCGGCCATGGAGGGAACACACCACTTAACAACGTTTTAAAGAATATCAGGACTATAATTATGGACACAATCGATATAGGCTATTCACAGTATGCCAACATGCTACATGTAGAATCGATTGGATCGACAGTAAGCCATGAGTTATAAAAAGGAAAATATGTCAAAGACCTTTATATTAAAATAATGGCATACTGTTGTAAATCGACTTTCCCATAATTGTTTTGACTTCTGATTGAAAATTATCTATGGATTACTGTTATCGCCCATCAAAATACGTTGTCAAAATGAACTATAATACATTGCATTAACAACAACGGCTAACCTATATCGATTGTGTCCATAATAGTCCTGATATTCTTTAAAACGTTGTTAAGTGGTGTGTTCCCTCGATGGCCTACCGGTCTAGCGCGCTGTTGTCTTACACACAATAGTGTACATGTAGTAAACAAAATGTTGTATATAGGTTCGAGTCTGACATCGGCCTATGTTTTGAATACTTTAAAACTTAAATCCATATCCCCGTACACTTTTAAAAATGCCAGAGAACTCTATATAAGTGCGTTTAATACAAATTATGTATTTTGTTTTTACATTTTTTGTATTCATTAAGTAAAAGAATTAATTCAAATAGTTAAATACTTAATACGATAGTGTGTGCGCCGATTGATTTAACTTGTTGGTACTCGCCAAAGCAACCACAATGTTCCCCAATTGAGATGCATACGAGTTGCGTAAGCGATTAGAGCGCCCACCCTTCCTTGTTATGTAATCCATTTTCCGTGACGCAGGAGTCGCGTAAGCGATGAGAGTATTTTCTAGCATGTTTGGATGGTATTATATGTTATCAAGAAACCATTTGAATCTAAATAACTGGCAATATCCATTACTTCTTGGGCACCTAGTGTGCAAAATATACCCCCGTAATTAAAAGTGAACTATCCCTATAAGTAAGTTGGAGCATAACATTTTTAAGTAGTTGGTCACGTGACCGATAACATGACCTAAATATCCTCCAAATCTGATCAAGAAACCCTTTATTGAATCAAAAGTTGTGTCTAAAAACGGAAAACAGGTGATGCAATCGTTTAAAACACCCACCGCTGTAAATTAGATACTTTGAAATTATGACACTTCATCAAAATAAAGGTTATTTATGTATTTTATTAAATATGTATACGTAATTAGACTATGAAATTCAACTCGGAATGTTACAGAAGCAATATTCTTCATTTCTTAAAAAGAATTGTTGAAATCAAAGCTACCGTTTTCGAGATATAGCGATTTTTGTATTATTTATAGCTCACTTTCTCACTCCCTTAATACAATCATGTTCAAAACTGTTGGGACACTTCCTGCATGTCCTGTGGAACGGTGGTCCCTCCCCCTAAATTCAATGTTGGTCCATATAAAAGCATCGTCCAGCAACGGGCTGTGTTATATATATATCAGCCCCAACATTGATTGGGGGTGGGGGTGGGGGATGGCAGCTTTACATAAACTAGTTTTGACTATCATACTTTCAACTGACAGCTTTTTACTCATTTTGGAAGATATTTCATGCGCAAGTGTATAGTGTCCCAACAGGTTTTGAACAAGATTGTAGGTCAAATAAACAAAAACAAAATCAACGGTGACTAATATAATGAATATTTTAAGTTTTTTAAGTCTATTCAATATCGCGTTATACCCAAACTTGTTTCATGAATGTTTCTGGACAAAATCATGCATTTTCCCCTTGGCCTTGAAAAAACATTACATCGATTACGTCACAAACTCAAATGTGGCCCTTTTATTGCACAACATTTTGTTGGACAGCTTACGCAAACAAATGATCCTTAATATCACACCATGGTGGCAAAATTTTCGAGGCCACATTTGCACTTTTCAAAGAAAAAAAAGTGGTGCGATACTTTTTTCCATGTGTATACATTTGGAGACAAAAAGAGTTATACTTGAATCAGTCTGTTATACAACCCCTGTACCAGCTAAATAATTTAATGATAAAGGGGGAAATGGATACTACTTGAAGTTATTAAACCTAGTCATTTCCATTGATTTGCAAGGTTGGAAAAGGTACAAAATACATAAGTGTTGTAGTTACTTTATGCATGAAGGGCTTACCATGGGTGTACATTTTGGTCTATGTGATTAATGACAGCCATATTTTGTTATACTTTTACAATTTAAGTGCAAAGAATTAAGTATAATCGAGAAACTTGTCCCAACTGAAAAAAGCGAAATGAACAGATAACAAGTGCCGCTGAATGTACCAACTAAAATAAAAGCAAGGACATTCACCGACGCGGGACTTGAACCAACGATCTCCCGTTTGGTAGTACAGATGCCTAACCATCCAGCTGGGACATTCAGTGGCACTTGATGTGTTTATTCCGTTGTTTCAGTTGGGACGAGCTTCTCTTTTATACTGTATTAACATTTGTGCTCGGCCCTCTGTATATCTTCGGGTATCCTGATTGTGGTTTTCTATACTGTTTCACTTGGGACTGGTATTGTATATTGCATAACAAAAATTAAATCTAAATTTTATAGACAAATAAAGCAAATAATGTGATACATGCGATGATTATTTTGAATGATGTGCCTGCAAAAAAGGCTCTCTCGACCCCTTTATAACATTAAAATAATACTTACACTGTACCAGCATATGAGTAGTCTAGTTGTGATGCTAGGATTTGTCTCTTAGATGTAGCCTCAGGGTCACCAGCTTCCATATGTACATGATGCTCATTGCTAACAGAATATGATGCTACACTCTCATCCTCCAAATCTCTGAAAATTAGCAACAGATAAATATGACCTGTAAGCTTAAGACCTATGATAATCGAATATACAGTCAAAAAAGTCAACTTAACAGGTAATATAAGTGTGCTCCAACTCCAAAACTATAGCTCCTACTTAATCAAATTATAAATTTGACTGAATATTAACAGAGCTATGTCCAAAACCAAAACCAAAAGATCGTTTTTCGCTTTAACATTTGATTCTTCTACACGCAGCCTCTGTGTAGCAATAGGCAGATTATTGAATCAAAGGGAATTTCTATGATGAGGGTTTTGTCTAACATGTCTTACCTTGTAAACGTATACTTCAATTTTAGCACAATTTTATTTGTAGATGACAAGAGATCATTGTTAAGAGATACTCTGGTTGGTGGACTAATATTCCAAATGGAAGATGAATTACCAGGGATCGCGATGACTATCACGTCTTCACGCCGAAACGAACTCAGGAAAGTCCTTGCTTCCTAGAAAGATATATTAAAGGTATACATGATTACATATAAGATGAGTTATTTCAAATGGGGTAAAGTCTTGCATTTCTTTCCTTCTGTGCAATACAGTTCTCAAAAAGTCACTTACCTGGTAATAAATACACTTATAACTCTATAATTATGGTTCAAACTTAAAATATTAAATTACTAAAGCATGGAATTATTTCTCCTCTTCAGTTACTTTTTGAGGTAGTGTTTCCTTTTCTCCAACCCAGTGCCGCCATCATAGCCTTAGTATCAACTGGTTGTTATTTTCCAGTTTTATTTTGCATCTTGCACTGGGTACTTAACACTTTTCATGCAGCAGGCGTTTGCAGACAACATTCCAACATTTCACAAAATGTTTCAAAAATGTCAACATTATTGAAATTAAGTACCATATTTTGAATCACCATGAGAAATGCATTAAAATAAGTACAAACATGCCTAGTATTGGTTCAATAATCCTTCAATGACCTTGACATTTTTAAAAGGTTTCTGAAAAATCTGTTTTGTATTTGGTAAAACCAATAGCCGCTTGGAAAGTGTTAAAGTAGATTCCTAATCCGTCATTGTATGATATGTATCCATTTTTTAATTTATTTATTTATTTTACTTTTTTTAATAATAAAGGTCTAAATTTTATTGTCATCGCAGCCAACTGGCTGAATTGTAACAACATTACAAATCAAATACATTATTAAACAATGCAACATTCAGGCAGCAGCTAAATCAGGGCCAAGTTGCGACATAAACCAACATGCATAACCCCTAGTAACCCCCTAATAGGCAATGTAGACTAAGTCCTTGCCCAAGGACACAAACACATTGGCACTAGCGGGGCTAAAACTCACAACCTTATGATTAAGAGATCGGCAACTATTCCACTGAACACACATGCTCTACTGCCATGCCATTGCCAACATTGCACCCGAATAAACTACCAGTTAGACAATGATTTTTTATGGGAGGGGGTAAATTACTTTTTCAAGCTCTGCTCTGCTGATTTGGTCATTCAACCCGCCACAGTATAATAGTTGCCTTTTCATTGCATGTATGCCTTATTTCTGGAGAATAAAAACACTGAAACTTACTATGTCATCTTCATATTTAGCTCTGAGGTTGTTCCAGTCAATATTACTGATGGGTTGCAGGTCTTCTTCCGAAGTACTCATTGTGAATAAGGTCTGCAAAAATGATCAAAACAAATAAGTAGACAGAATGTGTGATAGAAATATTATCAAAGAATACTAAACTCTAGAAGATGCTCTGCCCAAAAATCCTAAATCGGACACAATTTGTTATTGTGACATTCCACACTAATTAAAAATGCAACACAAGCCCTTGCGCATGAAACTGCGCTGCGTTGTGTCGTGGGGCTGTGCCGGATTGCACAAATTTAGCAAAGCAAGAAATGCGCGCCATTTAAAGAGAGACACATTGGGCGACCATATGTGTGTTATAGCGTTGCATGAAAATATTAAAATGAGTTAATTATAAGTATAAATAAATTAAAAGTTATAAATGAAAATGGACGAAAAAATAAATAAAGAAACTAATAACAATTTAGGAGTAATTTTCACTTGTAAAATCTGAATGCCTAAAATTGTGTCATTTATAAGCTTAGAAAATGCTCTTAGAGCCCACATAATAAACTCAAAATTGAATTTACCTGCCCCCCCCCCCCCCCCCCACTTTTGATGTGCTGCATCACATATGATGAATGTTGATTAAGCACGTTAACAGATACTTAATGAGGTTCTCAAGAAGACGGTGATTTTGACAATGAAAGTTAGACACAAAGTGGTAACTCATCAGTTGTTAGTAATGCATTTCTTCCAATTTGTAAGTTAATAATGGCAGCTATTATAGGGCATAAGGGCATATATCATTAGGCAAAAAAAGAAGGTCTGACTCAATAGGGAACATAACTATGCGATAGGCAGGTTTTTTGTATTTATTTATTTTTTAGAAGAAAAAAAATATGCTAAATGCAGAAATTATTTTTTAATGTGTTTTTGGCCCACTCCCCCCCCCCCTTTGTGAGCCATTTTCCTGTTTTTTTCCAGACAAATAAAACCCCCTCAAAAACCCAGAATTGGGCTCATCGCGTAGGTTTATGTGGCAAAACTGACTCTACATACTTATGTGAGACAGATCTTTTTTCTTGGCCTTATGGGGTGCTATTACAATTTACACATACCTCATATCTTCCCAGTTGTAAACTAATGGTAGCCTCGGAGGGTGTATTCTTTAAGGTAGTACTATTGGACACTGAGATGAGGATGAGAGGAAACCAGATGATGAACACAATGCCTAGCAACATCCCTCCTCCTTGTAGATACTTGATAAACTTCTCTTTGGGTTCGCCTCTTCCTTGTGGAAAGTCCTACAAAGTGTTACAACAAACAACAAGAACTCACAATGGAATGTCGGTAGGTAATAGGTTAATAAGATACAATCAGTTTTCCATTTTCATATTATGTGTACTTCTTCTTCTATTCTGTAATAAAGTTAGGCAATTTTTTGTTGTTATGTTGTCCTTGACCGCCCCGCTCGTCAGATTAAGGGCCGCTCCGATTTTTTTTTCTTCTTCAGATTTTCTTCTTTTTTTTCAGATTTTTTAAATTTTCTTTTTCAGATTTTAAATGGCATTAAATATAAAACTAAGTGTTTATAACATATAATTATGTGCGACTCTTAGTGTGATTTCAAGTTGGCTGAACTTTGAGCTTCCGCTGGTATAAGAAAATTAAAAATTAAAAATATAAAAAAATCCGCACACCCGCCTCCTCTCTGAGAGCTCTGGAGGACAACCAAACAAAAACAAAATTTGGCCTTACATGGATTGACTGTAGTTTGCCAACACCAGTCTAACGTTATAGCGCCATCAGGCGCCTATTTTGACCTGGAGTTTTACTCCAGGTCAAAGGTCATCTTTACCAGTTGAAAGTGGTTATATTATTATGTTTATTCATGTTCATGTTGTTATCTTGTCAGTGTAGATATGGTAAAGACTAAGGCACACACAATTAAAAAATGTTCCAGTTTAATACATTGTTTAATTGTTTTAATCGTAGACTGTTGTTGGCTATAACGTAGGTTTACAAAAACCTTAGTAAGTTTCCTCTATTCACTATTGTTATGAATACTATGTCATAATTTGTTAGTTCATGTCTTAGTTCCTCGATTTTGATTGATGACATTAAATTATTTTACTTAGCACATTTTAAAGGAGAACAGTACTATTCATGAAATTAAGCATTATATGGTAGGAAAAATTATTTTATGTATATTGACCATTTTTATTGAACACAGAACTATAATATTCAATAAAACTAATTAAACTGCACATCTGCAACCTGTGATTATTTGAAATTTGCGCTCGCTGGTCTGTATTTATACACTCTGAGTAGTGTTTAAACCAATCAGAAAGCAAGAAACTAAAATATGTAGAGTGCATTGAACGCGTCTAATGCACTATGCGTGTACGCCGTTCAATGCGTGCCCCATACCCTTTGTTTTGATTCGTTGTTCAGGAATCGCGGGTTCGCTGATTTTCACTGCTGGTGCTCAAAATTATACTCAAATTGTGTATTTTGATTTTTACATGTCATGTATGAATTAGGCCAATACATGCATATGTTTTGTTTCTCTTAAAATCAGAAAAATCTTGCCAGTGTCCAAATTAAGGGGAAAAAAATCTGGTATACGGATTACCAACGTCAAGAAATCTGGTAATCCGTAAACATTTTTGGTAATCCGTAATTTGACCATTAAATATGCAGATTTCTGGAAATTTCTTTTAACCTAATATTTATGCACAAATAAGGTATTAATAGCCTACTTACTAACTTACTTTGTATTCATTTATTATTTTTGTGCTTATGACATTGACACTGACAGACAAAATAAAGTTATAACCACCAAAACTTGGTCAACAGCCTAGCCCCCAAGGTGGGGCTATCGGTAGAGGTTAAGTCTGGTTTTATTTCAATTGCACATAAATTTGAAAAATACCTTAATTAAGTAAATTATCATTTAATATGGGAAGAGAAGTGTTGCCTGTTAAATGACATAACAATAAAATAATAATAATAATATATTTGCAAATTCAAGTCGGATTCAAATTATTTTTGTGGTTCATAGGCATATGATGAGGTAAATTGCAAAATGGTAAATCTGTGTATTAAAGATTTTGAAATGCATTCAAAACCTATGTGTCATTATTTTCATCATACATACATGAAACATCTTTGTTTACCATATCACATGCATTAGAAATAAAGTTATAATCTTTTTAACTTGAAATTAAAAATATATTTAAAACAAATCAAAATAGCAAACATTTATCAATCTTTATAATGGTGCATAAGGTAACAGGCAACACTTCTATTGTCATCTGTGATAAAGAACAATGTGCATATTTACTGAATTTAGTTAAGATGTTGTTCATTTTTAAAAATAAATGGTATTTTTTACACAGAAAACGGTCCTCAAAAGTTGTACCAAGGAGTTATGATAGTTAATATAATAACTCCTTGGTTGTACTTTCAATCAGAATAATGAAATACAAATGTAGTCTTAGTAATTTACGATCTTAAGTTATAAGTTACCATAGCTATGGTGTGGGTCATGGGGTATTATGCAACTTATTTCGGGTCAAATATGTGTCATCTAAGGTCATGTTTTATAATTTTTGACTTTGAAAAATCCGTCGTCCGACGGATTACCAGCATTGAATTTTCTGGGCGTCCGGCGGCAGTTTCGGGCGTCAGGACGCCCGGATTACCACTTAATTTGGACACTGGCACTTGCGCTAATGTTGAAGTGCTCACAATAGCACTCCCCCTGCAGGGTTGTGCCATTATTCACACATCATCATCAGCGCATGCTGCATTGATTTGTCTAATTTCTATATTTGTCTAATTTCATATTTTATATTTATTCACCAACAAATTGATCAAAAGTGTCTTTTGGGGTCTTGTTTAATAAAAAATTACTTAACCTAGCTAGTGTTAATAAATTTCCCTTTGCTACTTGCGTAAAGATCGATTTTTTCGCGTGCGCTCGAGCGTTTTGGGCTCTTTGTTGTTTAGCCAATGAGTGCTCTTGTGGGCGTTTTTTATCCACTCTTTGTTTGTGAGTTGCTTTTTCCATCTCAGTTTTTTGATCATTCGCTCCGTGGCTCTTGATGAGAGAGCATGTTTTAGCCAGCTCAGCAAATATAAATTTTAAGGTTCTTCCGTTCGTGAAACCAGGTTTCAAGTCGGGTGTTGGCCAATCTGACTTCCTGTTAAACTAATAGTGGCTATTAGTGAGTACTATTAATTACTATCCATCGTACCTGGTTCTTCATCGAGTTTTTCTGGTAATATTAGTAGGTTCAATGATTGAATCCTTGACCGCCCGAACTCTATCACCACCAATAGATCGGCGGTTATAACTATCTGAATATCGTTCAACCGGATGGTTGCATCAAATCAATCAGCGTTCTTCTGGCACGTTTAGTATGTTGTGTATCGGTAGTGTGAGCATCGTTTCTGTGGCCTAAACCAATGTGCCAGCCAATGCATCGTCTTCGGGCCGGTTTAGGAGATGTTACTGGGTCCCTATCATCAATTCAGCAGGAAGAACATCGAACTTTTGCCTCCAGTTTATGGCAGCCATGATATGGTAGCGGTTGGACAATTTCCGTGTTCGTCAGGAAACCGCAGCTAGCCTAGACGGTTGGAATGCCGGCGAAGTTCAGTTTTCAATGGTGAGAGCTTTTATATTTATACTAAATCTAATGTGCTGTTCAGACCTGTTAACCTCCCGTAGTCCATTGTTTTATTTAAAAAGTTTCGATTCGTAATACATTGTTCAATTTAGGATTTTGTCCTCGCCGTTTTGATTTGATATCTTTAAATCTATCCCGTTGTTTTAAATAAGTTCATATTAATCGTTGTAATATGTCCGCAGCAATTACGGTATGTTATTGTTGTGTACGTGCAAAACACAAATTACTCATGGGTTATCGTTCAATCCCCACTCTGTTTTTTACTCCTTCATGGAATTAAATAATTCCATGCTCTTATCATTCGTCACATTTGGTTAATATTAAAGGTTTCTATAGCGGGATATTGATTAGGTAGTGGGTAATGATGTTCATGGGCCAGTTGTTGGAGTTACTATAATCATGCTGATGTAATCCATCGTTTGATTTTAGCATGTCGATCTCCATTTTGTATAGTTTATCCGTCATTAATATATTGTGAACGTTGCGTAAGCGAGGTTGTTTGTCATACTTGATCATTGTCTAACAATATTTTCTCCAACAGTATTAAAATGTATCAACACTCGGGTTGTTATTGAGTGTAGCTTAAATGTCAATACAACCCTCTTTGAAATATTAAGAGGTTGTTGTTGACAACGTGGAATAATTTATCTAGCAGGCATATCGTTTAAATTTGTAATCCCCACTTTACAATTTATCAATCTTCACATTTGGATAATATAAGCTTAAGAGGGATCTATTAACGGGATATTGATTGGTAGTTGGTCGATGCTGTTCATGGACCGGTTGTTGGAAGTTTCTGTTATGCGCCATCGTCTTGTTAATATCCTAATTATCGATCTCCTGCTGTGATAGTTAGCCCGTAATTTAAATTGTTTAGCGACGCGTAGCGACGCGTAGCGAGGTCGTTTTTAACACAATTTGTTCTCCAACAGTATTTAACGCCAACGGGTTTTTTATTTTGGTGCGCAAATTTTAAATATTGTACTGTACCTTTGTTGAAATATTTTAAACAGTTTGTTGATACGTGGAATAGGTGATACATTTTATAACTTTGTATTCCGTATGCAATTTCTGGTTTATTGGTCGGTATTGGTTTTTCCGGAAACGACTGTTACAAAAAGTCTACTTTGCCAAAGTTCAAAGGTCATCTGTCAGGTCATAGTTTTCACGTTTTATTTTCTGGTTACCATTTTCCCGCAACGATCGAGTTTTTATTTTGTATTATAAATATAATAATTTCATCGCGTTTTTCAACCAGGCTGGTTTTGGATGGGTATACATATTACTATAGTTGGTATATAGTTGCATTGCAGATCTAAATGGGACGCAATAATTGGTATAATTACGTTTTTATTTTCGATCGCGCATGGGACCGTGAGTCTAAATTTGTTTTGTCGTGTTTGTAAGCCATTTCACTTTGTGTATTTGTAACGATCGAGTTTTTATAAATATAATAATTTCATCGTGTTTTTCAGCGAGGCTGGATGTGGATGGGTATACATATACTATAGTTGGTAGGCATGGCAGATTTAAATGTGACGCAATTTTTGGTATAATTACGTTTATAATTACGTTTTTATTTTCGATCGCGCGTGGGAACATGACTATGAGTCTAAATTTGTTTGTCGTGTTTGTAAGCCATTTCACTTTGTGTATTCGTGCATAGTTTCATCGATGTACATATTTACCCCTACCGCGGCTCGTTTGTTTAATTTATAAGTGGGGTGTGTGTGGTCCATTCAATTTTTAATCATATCTTGTCATTTTTGAGGGGGTTATTCATGGCATCTCTACTAAATTATAGCAATAAAATAAGGGGAAATACTAACGGATCTCTGTACTATACAGCCATACGACTTGTTCGGTCGTTAGGTTTGGTTTTTGCCACCTAGCTAGTGAATATTATATAGTTGCTCTGCATTTCGTTCAGGTATTTTGACGATACTGTGTTTGATTCTATCGTATTCGTATATCAATAGCATACATGGTTGCTGTCGTTTTGTTTGGAATTTGATTTCATGGTATTTCAGATTGGGTTGTTTTTGCAACAGGTTCACCGCAGCCTCCTTGTGTTATACCGAAGACGTTTTGGTTTGTATTCAAAACTAGCACCACTCGTTAATTGTCACCCCCCCCCCCCATATAGGGTCTATGGTTGTATATGGCTACTATCATTCACAAGTATAGGTTTCAGTTGTCATCGCGTTCATGTCGTCAATAAAGTTTATAATTCGTTAGGTTCTTCCATGTTGGTTCTGCGGGGGCCAAGACGATGACACGGGGTTGCGTTTTATGTTGCTGTTAGGGGCATCGGGGGATTACTGTTACGTCATGTATTCGTTCATTATAAAAAATATTAAAAAAAACCCACCCATATACATATATTTTAGGGTACATCTAAATAAATACACGAAATACATGGATACTTAAGTGGTACTTTTCATTAGCCCGCTGGTACTTATATTTGGAATTAGCTCCTGCTGATAATCATCGTTGGGCGATGATTTTGTCATTGCCTACCGGTTGCTACATGTATAAGGGGAAACTTAATGTTAAGGATATAAATTGCCCAGATTCTGCTTCTGCCGTTTTTTTATTCCTCTTTCAGGACATGTGTCTATGCTTAGCAGTTGTACTACTACCATGAATGTTCTGAACGTTATAGGCGTTGGCTCTTCGGCGTGTTTTCCCCAGTATGGCTTTGTGGAAAGAACTTTCATCCGCACCCAGCCTGTTCCGAGTATAGTCGACCGTGAAGTAAAGAAGTGAGTCCTTGGTTGGTGACAACGCTTCCATGAGCCACAACTTGCAGTGGAGTATTAATGCGTCATGCGGAGGTACGATCTCATACAAAGGTATCGCTGTTTTCAGATTACTGTGAAACAAGAGTTGATTGTTGTTTTCATAATAATAATAGTAATAAAAGCTGCTGTTAAATATTTTGCACCAGTTGCAAATGCCTGTAAGCTACTACAACTATACGCCATTTTTGGTGCTGTCAGCGTGCTGCACTAATATGGTAGCTTCAGTAGTACCAATAGCCAAAACAGTGTTCAATTTATTCTTGAAACGGATGATCGTGAAGGCAATAGGATATGAATCCCTCTCGGTTATTGCTTTACCATCTGCTATCTTAAACAAATGTAAACCACGAGCATCGTGGAGTCCGTGGACTATACTACAACAGAATTTTCACATCGATTTTTACTTGGATTGTATGCTTGTGTATAGCAACAACAACAATTCGTCATTCGGAGTACTGAGATTTATTACGCTGTTGGTTACCCCTTCTGAACGCTGTTTGTCTTTTAAAGACTCTTCTTGTTATTCGACCGCTATCGTCAAGTTCAACGTCAGCACTAGTATCTCAAACTCTCTAACGTATACATTTGGGGATTATTGAGCTAATGTAAAATGGATAATGATGTTTGGCGGATTGGGTTACGGCGCCAAGGGTATCTCTTGTTTGCTTTGTTAACCACGTACATTGTACTCTTACGAGATAGTTTTCATGAAAACCAGAGGATGAGCGTTACCCAAACGGAATTTGTGCATTCTGATAATTGGTGACATCATTGTTTATTTATAGTGCGCATGTTCAAATTTAGTAAATCATTGCATTGATTTCTTATCTTTGTGCATTTATTATGTAGGTCTCCCTGGTCCAAGATATGGATTTTGTATGCGTTCATCTAGTATTGATATGTAAATATAATTTGGGGGTTACATGTAAAGTTGTCCAAATGGCTAAAGAGGCGCAGGTATCCGTCTACCATTGTTGTCCATGTTGGTTCCAATGGCACAATTACGGAGTTACGGCCGTTGGTAGAGTAAATCCTGTCCGCCTTTAGCCATTTGTACCCTAATACAATTATGTGGTCTGATATTCTGCTTCATGTCTATTTTCTTGACGCTCGCAATCATAAGCTGGTATGAAATGTATGTCCGATATCAACTATTACGCTCATAGTATACGCTGTAGTCTGCCTAATACTTACATCAGACAACCGGCTGGCTGGCTCGCAATCAGAAAGCCGGTATGAAATGTCTGTCCAATATAATCCATTTCGTTCATTATAATAAATGTTGTAGACTGTCCAACTAATGCTTGTTAGACACCCGGCTATTAAGCCCAGTGATCGTTCTCTGTACTTGTGCGATACAGTGTATCTAACAGAAAGTTAAGGAAATCCTGGTATCTGATTGTGAAAACGCGTAAGTGTACTTCAATACGCGGATTTAGGGTTTCCCTAGTGTTGGGCGGTATCGCGCTGATGTTGGTACGCCCTACTTCTGGTTTTACGCTAACGTGTGGGATTGCATTGAAATACGCTGATAACCAGCTAATAACGCTGATGAAAACAAACAAAACTACGCCGTATTCGATAGTTTTAACGAAAAAGAATAATTGTTTTACATTAGTTAACAGTTTCCCTCTATTTTAGGACTTCAAACTCTCCAATAGGCTTGCACCTTGCCAGAAAAATGTGCGTATTAGGCCACACTACTAGTCTGGCGTAGTTTGCAACCAAGAGTTATTATAGTATTAACTCCTTGGTTTGACCGTGTTTGCAGTAAGGCTTTGTTTAGGCCTAGGATAGGCTAAGCCAATCAAATCTGCTTATTTGATTTAAAAGGCCGAAATTCGGAGAAAAAGACAGTTTGAAAAATGGGGTTTGGGTGTTTTAGCATGCAAATTACTCTGCAAATTTATAATATAAGCCTATTTGTGGCTGAGACAAATATACAGGTATATTCGTCTCAGTATCGTGGTACAATAATTGTGTATGTAACTATAAAAACAACAACTATGTTATTATGTACAGTGGCGTGCGCAGGATATTGTGAGTGGGAGGGGGGGGGGGGGTACCTGACCATAAATGAAATTCCACCGACCTCAAATTCTTCTCAAATCCCCCGACGTATACGTACCAAACAAAAAATAGTAAAAGGTAGCCCCAATTATTTTTGCAGTCACCTCGTGAATTTCACGTAAGGGGGGTTCAACATTTTTTCACACGGTCACTAAACAAATCGCACTGTCCAAAAACAGCACAGTCAACAAACGGTTTTCATCAGTTCTTTATAACATTCTGTCTTTATTTAGCCGACTGCTGCATACATTTTGTCGACTACATGTACAGATTTGCCGACTATTTGGGTCACACCACCCCACCCCCCCCCCCCCCCCCCCCCCCCCCCCCCGGCGCGGATCCAGAAAAGTTTAAGGGGCCGGGGGGGGGGGGGGCATAATAAATGAAATTGATAATGTACCATCCAAGCGGTGCTGCCGCCCGAGCCATACTTGGACAGGGGGTGTCTTAGGGGGATGTGCCCCCTCACCCCTCAGAAGTAGAAAAAAAAATTCAATTTTGGAACTCATTTGGTGCGATCTGGCGTATACTTTTGACCAATATTTTATCGAAAAGCCACCTCTTCATTTCCAATAAATATTTTGTTTTTTTATCAATACACCAATGCACGAAAGAAGTTGAGCATAAATTATACTGATATATTCTTGATTTAAGTAATAGATGGGTTAAAAGCTCGAACATGGGCGGGGGTCTGAGGGGGGATGTGCCCCCCTCAGAATTGGATTTTTTTCTTCAATTTTCGAACTCATTTGGTGCGATCTGGTGTATACTTTTGACCAACATTTTATCGAAAAGCCACCTTTTCATTTCCAATCAATATTTTGTTTTTATCCCAATGCAAGAAAGAAGTTGAGCATATTTTCCTGATTTAGTATTGTTTAAAAGCTCGAAAAGGGGGTGAGGCTGAGATGAGTGATGTGCCCCCTTTAGAATTGGATTTTTTTCTTCAATTTTCGAACCCATTTGGTGTGCACTTTTGACTAATATTTTGTTGAAAAGCAATCACTTTATTTCCGATCAATATTGGCTTTTTATATAGGCCTATGCCAGAAAGAAGTTATAGTTACCTCCAAAATATCAGATTTCTCGTCAACGTACGTACGCGTATGTTCCCAACCGACGTTCAATAAACTCCAAACGTTATGTCCCTCGCATGCCTCCCCGCCCGCCTTTTTGTACCGCCCCCTACCCTTTTCTTTTTCGTTTGTCCCTCTTCTTCCTCCCACTCTTTCTTTCCCCTCTTAGTTTTTCCTTCCTTCCCCACCCTTTTTTTGTGGTGGTCGGGGGGGGGGGGGGGGGGGGGGGGGGGGGGGCGTCGAGCCCCCCCCCCCCCCCCCCCCCCTGTATCCGCGCCTGGCCTGCACACACCCTGTAGCGACGGCCCTGCACCCGACTGGCAGTAGTTTCCCCCGACTGGCAAGTAATTTCCCCCGAATCCCCCCACCCCCCACTAAAGAGATAAAGAAATAAAGAAATAATAAGCCCCCGACAATTTCACACAAAATTAATTATGTTCAGTCCCTTAAATAAATAATTAGACACAAAAAACAACGTAAATAAACCTAAAATACGTCATTTTAGGACTTTGATGAGCTTTTACATTGCCTCTAGATTTAGTCTGTTATATCCAGTCCCCACTGGCATAACTGGCTCGGTAAATTACATGACGCCTAGACTGCCGAATTTTGCAACTTTTCGGTATTTTAGGCGGAACTTTCAATGGATATTTCAACTTAATGTGCACTTTTTAATTCTGCCGAACCCCAAGGATAGTTTAGGTATACTATCTTTATTTTTAATTGTAAAAGACTTCTGTACTTGAGGGGTGCGTCGACAATGAAATCTTCCGAGTTTATTTTGGCCGATCGTCCCATTTCAATGCATTTTCCTATACTAGCGTAAAACCAGAAGTCTGGCGTACCAACATCAGCGCGATACCGCCCAACACTAGGGAAACCCTAAATCCGCGTATTCCTAATCAAAAAAAAAAAAGGGGGGGTTAGGCAAGTGTTCCCATTTTCCGGCGTTCAAATGAAAAAACTTGTGTGGCAGTTTTGTTTTTCTTTCATTGTAAAGAAGTACTTTACAATCATTTTAAAATGTAACGATTGATATGCATTGTTTATTCAACAAGTAGTTGTACAAAATGTTATGCAAATTGTGCGTTTTCACACAAAGGAGTAAAAATTTCAAGTGCATGTTAAAATTTGAATGTTTAATAATATAATTAAATCTGTCTTCAGCCCTTAATGCACCTCGATTAAGGATCGGTCGGGAAATATCTCATCCCCTTCCGCGACGTAGGTCAGAGATTCGTATTAATTACCGCAAATTATATATTATCATTTGAATTTAACCCATATTACTTCATTTCAAGTGTATGTTAAAATGAAGCGGCAGCGTGCCTCAAATTTGAAAATTTGAATGTAAGGGCGACAATTGCATGTCTACCCTTTTAAACTGAATATAATTCGTGGTTCTGCCTCAATAATGCAATGCTCGTTGTGACTATTTCAATTCAATTCAGGTTTGCCTATCCCCATGTTGATTATAGAACGGATAGGCATAGTGGTATGTGTTATAAATTATAATATAATTAAATCTGTCTTCAGCCCTTAATGCACCTCGATTAAGGATCGGTCGGGAAATATCTCATCCCCTTCCGCGACGTAGGTCAGAGATTCGTATTAATTACTGCAAATTATATTTTATCGTTTGAATTGTTTTGGCGTATATAGTCAGTGGAAAATAAATGGCAGACTTGCCTCTCATCATCACGGTGGCAACCGCAAATTAAAATTTTGGTCAGTGTTATACTTTCTGAGCGTCAAGTGGCAATAAAAAATTACTTAACCTAGTGTTAATAAATTTCCCTTTGCTACTTGCGTAAAGATCGATTTTTTCGCGTGCGCTCGAGCGTTTTGGGCTCTTTGTTGTTTAGCCAATGAGTGCTCTTGTGGGCGTTTTTTATCCACTCTTTGTTTGTGAGTTGCTTTTTCCATCTCAGTTTTTTGATCATTCGCTCCGTGGCTCTTGATGAGAGAGCATGTTTTAGCCAGCTCAGCAAATATAAATTTCCCACCCACCCTCCCAAAATATGAGGCGTAGGGTTCGCTGGTTGTTCTCATAGCTTGTCTCGTTTTTAGTTATACATGCCAGTTGGTTTCTCAGTTATTGGGCAGTTTTGTTTTTTCTTTCATTGTAAAGAAGTACTTTACAATCATTTTAAAATGTAACGATTGATATGCATTGTTTATTCAACAAGTAGTTGTACAAAATGTTATGCAAATTGTGCGTTTTCACACAAAGGAGTAAAAATTTCAAGTGCATGTTAAAATTTGAATGTTTAATAATATAATTAAATCTGTCTTCAGCCCTTAATGCACCTCGATTAAGGATCGGTCGGGAAATATCTCATCCCCTTCCGCGACGTAGGTCAGAGATTCGTATTAATTACCGCAAATTATATATTATCATTTGAATTTAACCCATATTACTTCATTTCAAGTGTATGTTAAAATGAAGCGGCAGCGTGCCTCAAATTTGAAAATTTGAATGTAAGGGCGACAATTGCATGTCTACCCTTTTAAACTGAATATAATTCGTGGTTCTGCCTCAATAATGCAATGCTCGTTGTGACTATTTCAATTCAATTCAGGTTTGCCTATCCCCATGTTGATTATAGAACGGATAGGCATAGTGGTATGTGTTATAAATTATAATATAATTAAATCTGTCTTCAGCCCTTAATGCACCTCGATTAAGGATCGGTCGGGAAATATCTCATCCCTTCCGCGACGTAGGTCAGAGATTCGTATTAATTACTGCAAATTATATTTTATCGTTTGAATTGTTTTGGCGTATATAGTCAGTGGAAAATAAATGGCAGACTTGCCTCTCATCATCACGGTGGCAACCGCAAATTAAAATTTTGGTCAGTGTTATACTTTCTGAGCGTCAAGTGGCAATCCCCTTTTCCCCGCAAATGATCAAATATAGGATTTGCTGAAGTGGACCAAATATTGTAGACTATTTTTAGCATTAACTTACATGTTCCATAACTCTCCAACACTTTATAATATACGCCGCATTATAGATATCTTCTATCACAATCCAATGACTCAGCATATGGGTGGTCTTAGTCCACATCCAATCCATTAGTATACGCAACTCTAGCACAAAAGGTACCAGTTTCCATCTGAAATATTGAAGGGATAAGATATAAATAATATGTAAACACGTCATGTAGCATATTATAGTATATAGTGACTCAGCACTAGAGTGGCCTTATACCGGGGAGGGTACTCAAATCATTTTTTGATGGGGGTGTACCCTTGGAGGTTTGAAATCCTGACCCACTTTTAGCGGTGTTTTACCTCACAAAATGGCCGATTCTACTGGGTTTTTTTTGTTGTGACTTCACAATTTTGGACCCTGTTTGGGGTTAATTTCTCGCAATTTGGGACTCCCCTCCCCAGACATTATACCACTAGTCTACATCCAATCTATAAGCATGTTTGACAATCCCTAAGAAGCGTGGAAACATGTCTATATGTCTCCTACCATGTTTGGATAAAATACCCATTTTCTTCTATTCATTGACAATTCAGGCCTAATGCCCCAAATTTCAAGACTGATTGATTCTCATGTGCAGAAGTATACATAATTCTAGCACACAAGGAACAAGTTTCCATCTGAAATAGCGAAGGCAAAACATTAACAATGAGTGAGAAAAATCTAACACAGATCACAGGTATGGTGTGAGCAAAAGGAAAGCCTCATGAATTATTTCAACACCTTACTTCATTGATCTGTGCTCTAGGTAATGCAAAAACAAGGAAATAAGATCTGTCTCACATAACCGCGTGCATAAGTATGTGGAGTCACTTAGGCCGCATTACTCTACACGATGAGCCCAATGTTGGGGGGGGGGGGGGAGGGGTTGTGTTTTTTAAATTGTCTGAAAAAAATTGGCTTCTACAGGGCAATTTTTTAAGTGGGCCAAAAACACAATAATAAATCATTTCTGCATTTAGCCTAATCCTGGAAAAAAGTCTTGGAACACTTGTGTGTGATTAATGGATCAAAGTCACCCCACTCCCCCGTACAATGTTGACCAAGGCCAGTGGTTCCTGCATCTTGCCAGAGTGTCCCAACAAGGAAAAATTGATTTTGAACAATTTACGTTTATAACAGAAGACACTAAGTATCAATACATGCGCACATTACCCAACATGTGTGCTCTGCGTTCGTGTTCCAAGGACTTTTTTCCAAAATTGTAGCTATATGTGAGACAGACCTTCTTTTTGGGGCCTAATCTAATTGAACATTTCAGAAAGTTTACTTACACCATAAACATGCCAAGGTTGACAATACTGTATCCCTTACAAATGCAGTTTCCAAGGATACGAGTCGGGTAACCGGAACGGACTTGAAATGCTGATAGGCCAAAATATACACACTTGAAGAAATACCACAGTTGAGCAGGGGTGTTGTCAACAAATTTTCTGTAGTGTTAAAGCAAAATTAGAGGCATAGATGATGTTTTAATTTAAGGTGGAAACAAAACAATATCAAAATATTTGTGTGCCTGTCACAATGTGATGGGAATAAATGAAATAGTTCAGAGCTGATTTATTGCAGTTAAGTATCAGTATTTTGATTAAATAGTGACATTTGCAGTCAAAATGTATCTATTCAAAACCATCACATTGCTAATGTAATTTAATGCAATGCACTTGCTGCTTTAATATGATCATTCTTGATTATTGGTTGGTTTTTTTTGTCTCCTTAGGTATTATAATATTCGTGACCTGTCACATCAAAACATACCTCTTGGGTCTTTTATCCCATGTCTGATTTTAACATCATCAAAACATACAAAACTAAAGCTTTAAATTGATACCTCATACTTGAAATTTAGCCGTAAGAATCAGGAAATATGAATCAATTAATTTTTCAACACATTTTACTTCATATCTAGAAACTAGAAACACAGACAAAAGGTATGTTTTGATGTGATGGGTCACATTTTACTTCAATAACATATGACATGAATTAAGTACAGGTCAAGAATGTTATCTTGGCAGATATTTGCGACATGTTATGAAAATGATATCTTCCAAATGTGATATCGCAATCATTTACAATAGACATTGGAAAATCAGCCAAAAACCAATCAAATTGCATGTTGACATCCAAAACCACACCCACTATAATAAGAATTCAAATCAATTCATACAGGGTGTCCCAAAAGTGTCCAAACCTTTATAAAACTTTACTTTACTTTAAGTTTTTTGTAGTTTTTAAGATCTTTCTGTGCAGCGCTTTGAGCATGAAGCTAATACACAAGGAGAAAGGTTTTGTTACGCAACCCTAATCATGCAATTGTCCCATCAATTGCGCACACCTCTTCTTTGAGCGATGAATATCACCGCCGAAGTTGCCAGCCAATTTAATTGGATTTTCAATCCAGTAAATTTATGATACATTATGTGGCCTATTTTAAACATTGTCATAATTAGTGGTTCATTTTGGGAACGGAATGTACGTTTAAACATTGCTTTCTCTCCCCTAAATACACTCTCCGAGGTGCCAAGAACAATGTATTCTGAATAAACTGAAAATAAAAGAATATTGTCAAGTTTACTAAAAAAATGATTTTACATTGAATTTATATTATTTATTTTTTTATTCTGTTATATCAAGACAGATATGGTGTATAAGTAATTGTATTAAACCTTTTTAATTTTTCTGTTGAAATATAAACTGTTCAACATTTTGAATATCGACTTATTTTTATATACATTTTGATCCACATCTTATAATATGATTCAACTGCCTGTCAACAGTTTCGTTATGATATGTAGAGTACTTTGCCTGGTTTTTACACCTTTGCAATATCAAAAACATGAAGTTATTTACCAAAATTAGTAGTGATTTGAGATAAATAGATAATTTCAATACAAGAATTGAGGTAAACACGCTAGCGTCGGACCATCAAGAGTGGGACTACCGCTTTGTCAATCTAGATTGATTTTTCCGTGGTAACTTTGATTGTCAGTGCAATACACGTTGTAACAATAATTTAGCCTCTTTTGTGTAGTACCACGGTGATCATCATCGTTCCATTGATGCTGGCAAGAAGTAACTCCTGTCGTCTAGCTTCATGCTTTGAGGCCGTTTACATCGTAAGGCGCTTTATAAGTCCCATGTATTATTATTATTATTAATCAGGAGGAAGGAAGGAAGAGGTATATATTGAATATTTTCAAAATGTGGTTCATACACCATTTTAATTCCTTCATTATAAGCATTCCTTACCTGTTATTAATCTTTGGTAATATAAAAAACATCCATGTATGCACCAGAAACACCATGAAGATCAGGAATATATACTTGACTTTGATGCTCTTGCGCAGGTAGATACCTCGATCAATGATTATGAGACAGAATTGAATCAATATCAGAAGTAGAAATGTGGTGGGGATGTTGTTACTCATGATCAGTTCTGTGACAGCAGTCTCAGCAGTGTCTTCCTGAAATTATCGAAAGGAAAGTATCACATGTTGTCTGTCACTCAAAGCAATGTTATTTTGATGCTAAT
This sequence comes from Ophiura sarsii, assembly GCA_035610835.1. Lineage (NCBI taxonomy): Eukaryota > Metazoa > Echinodermata > Ophiuroidea > Amphilepidida > Ophiuridae > Ophiura > Ophiura sarsii. The sequence continues at coordinate 25,961,469 of CM069458.1, forward strand.
AGAATCACCAGAATAATGTTGTTTTATCTAAGTATGCTGACTATCGAAAGTAAAAACCTAAGGGGCACTTTTTGTCGTATTCTTGTTTTTTATTTCTAATTTTTTTTAAAAACATTTGAACACACAGATTGCTTAATAACCTGAATCATCAGGATTCCATGTATAGCCTAAATGCTATGCACTACTTCATAAGAAGAAATTAGAGAATGCGTTGGGCTGTAAATAATCATTTCATATCGGATCCCAATTCTGTCCCAGCCCAACCCAAATGCCGGTCCTTCTAAATGATAATAAAATGTGCATAAACTCTTACCCCAAATGCCCAAGAGCTTGTGATACCAATGATGAAGGTAGCCATATCGCAAAAGAACATTGGTACATATACATCAGCTACAGTACTGTATGTTGGATCTGTCATATGCTGGTAGAATTTACGTAGACCAGGACACCATTTTCTGTAGTTTGAAAAGAAAAGACAACAATTAAATAGTTAACTGCTACATGCTGGAAGCTATGAGAGAGCAAGAGCAATAAAAGTGGCTCTGTACCGATTTGATAGCAGCCATTATTGGTCAATTACTGGTCAATTACTGGTAAATACTGGTTGTCCTTGCACAACATATCTGACATATACCACGCTTACTAGGGGACAATGAAGGCATGATTGAAGATCGACAGATTGTCACTCTTGCTCAAGACCGTCGTGCATGGAAGAAACTTGTGGTCGCCTGCTCTGCAGCCAAAGGATGATGATGATGATTGGTCAATTGATGGGTATTGCATACCAAGGTCACAACGTCAAGGCCTGAATCGCTGCAGTTGACTTCATCTTCGACCCAACTCTTGCGCGACTGATTGCTCAATCTGTCAAGTAGCTGTGAGCAATACGTTTCATAGTCCACCTGAGCGACATAAAATCAGCTGCGACTGCGTATGTTATGCCCATAATTCAACAAGGTTTTTCTCATGATTATGAATTTGTGAAGTACTTGAAATTATTATTACTAGCGGGCACCAGCGCTTCGCGCTGGACCCGCTAGAAGATTTCACGGGGAATAAGTAAACAAAGCGTAAGAAAATTTGATACAATAATATTAAAAACATGTCCTATACATGTATACATAATCCAGACGGGGCCCTAAATAATCCGAATATCGCAGGTGTTTTTGATAATCCAGGTTATACATTGCCTTGATCTAGGTAGGCCTACGTTTGTGTAAGGTAGGCCCACTGGCCACTGTAGTATGCCGTTATCTCGAGATACCCAGGTGCCCTTAATACTCTATCATAGTCAAGTCAAGTAAATTAAACGCGGGTGCCGAAGATAGCGGACAGTAAAAGTCATATCACAATAGGCAGAGGTCAGTACTATCAAAGCGTTATAAATGTTTATATAAATATCAATCAAGAGTATGTCCTTAAATAATTCAGGTACTAAGGTGCCCTTGATATAATGTAAGTAACATGGTGCCCTTAATACACCATGAGCCTAGGCCCAATGTGCTCTTAAATAATACAGATACCCAAGATCCTAATCCAAGTAGGCCTACTCCATCAACGTGTTCCTAATACCCCCAGTTATCAGCACATGTCTCTACCTATTTTGTACCCAAAATAATAAAAAGTTGAATTTTAATGTCAAAATTGAAAGTTACTTAAAATTAGCTTTTAAATGTCTCCCCCGATTCTTTATTGCCCTGCCACCCCGTTTTCCTCCTTTAATGGTATATTATGTGATCTTTTCCAGAGAGCGCCCTCTATTCGTGGTTTATTTGTTTAGAAAGTAGATTTTCTTGCAGATTTACATTTCTGATCATAAATCGTACATACATTCCAAGTTACAGGGCGATACGATTCTTCATTACTTCAAAATCATGGTTTTAGAGTGAAAATAAACTGTCGGATATCCGACAACTTATATTATTCTAGTCTAAATTCACTCTAAAACCATGATTTTGAGGTAATTAGGAATCGTATCGCTCTGTAACTTGGAATGTATGTACGATTTATGATCAGAAATGTAAATCTGCAAGAAAATCAACTTTTTAAAAAAAAATCACGAATAGAGGGCGCTCTCTGGAAAAGATCACATAATATGCCTTTAACATATGGTGCTGGTGCAAGTGTCGCCACTGCCCATATGCACATACTGTATCCAGGTAATTCAGTAGGCCTACGTTCTGAGCGTTATAGTTTTATAGTCGGAAGCCTGAAGCATCCTTTTTCTAAGAGTGTACGGACTGCCTGCTTTCACTCTGCTCCGTTACAATGTGCACGGTTTGCGCCACAAACGCGTACACTTTTTGTCTGCGTCATTAAGTGTGCGCCGAACCGCGTGCGCCATGTTAAACGCGGTCGCGCAGCTCAACATAGAAACGGTTGACATGGTACTGCCAGTTTCTTTATCGTTAGCAAACGTCGCATTCATCTATGTTACTAATGTGAAAGTGTCACTTTAAGATCTGTGTAAGAGTTTTTGTTTACATTTAGAAAATGTCGTGAAATATTTGTATTTGTCGGACGTATAAATGCTTGTTACTATGCGATCTTTAAGAATAACAAACAGCCGCATATACAGAAATGTAGCTATATCCCTGAAGAGAATATTTTGGGTGAAGACCATATGTCATCACTCACTCCGAAAACCACAATTTGTGTCCGAACAATAGCTTCCCGAGTAAAATAAATTCAACATTTTGGATTTTCACATGTGATCCTTTCTGCGCATGTCTGAAAACGGGAAAAAACGGGTATTGAACTATTGAACTATCTAATTAGCTCGTGTATTAGAGGCGCAATCACCACGCTTTTTCAGTTGAAGAGGGACGCGAGTGCAAAATTATTATTGAACTATCTAATCAGGCGAGGGACCGAAAATTAGTATATAGATTTTATTAATCACCAACCCTAAAATTGATTGAGTACTCAACAAGTGCTCGTCCATCTTCTTTCCTGAACAGTGGTATGCCCACCTTTGACTATCATTCAGGGGAATTGCACCCATTTGGGGGAATTTTTAAACCCTTTTTACATAATTTCCATCTAAGGTCAGTCAGTCAGGGGAATTGAAACCATTGCTCGCATATATCTATTTTCGAAGCACGTTTGAAACCAAGATGTACCTTAGTTACGACCAAGTTCATGTAAATAGTTTAAAAAAATCATGCATGTGCGCGAATGTTTTCAGGAACAGATAATCAGGTAAACATGTCATTCGGGAGAATGGAGAGCCAGCCCTACCCCCCCCCCCCCTCCCCTCCCCACACCACGAAAATCCTGCACACAGCACTGTTCCTGAATGGTGTATAATTATACAAACGTTTAACGAACTGATACAATAGATAAAGATTACAAGAATTCTTACTTTTTCTTTTTCCTCACATATATGTCCTCTTCCTCTGAAGATGACTCATCATCCAAATCTATAACACTAGCTCCTCTGTCCTTATTCTCATTCATATCTTCAGACAACACCATGTTGATTAGAGTATGATCAGTGTCTTCATTCTGGGATACGATACCTGTAAGATAGAAAATAAGTTAACATTTGATGAATTTGTAAGACATTGAATCCTTCCCGTCTTCTTCATTTACACATGGTCATTGCAAGGGTACTCAATGTGAAGAGTGGACAAAAATGTTGTAAAAGTGTGTTTACATCAGTTCATGAATACTTGTTAATCCAATCCATTGGTACTCCACCAAACTATGACTGTTGCCTAATGCATCAATGGATGTACCTCAAATGGCACAAATGATGTAGTAATTTTTGTATATTTAGAAATTATTGAGCCGTCGAAAAGAATTTCCATTTAACACCTGTGCTAGAATGGTCGGGTCCAGTGTCGTCACTTCCGGTGGATCGTTGACCAATCCTACGCCGGGTGGCAACGCCGGTTGTTGACGCCCCTCCCCTGTTGTTTTCGCGGTCGCCTCATCTGATATTTTTAATCATATTCTTTCGTGTCTACAAAGCGAGAGGTTCTTCTCACTTTATCAAAAATTTACTGTGTTTTATGAAAAACATGTGGTGTATGATTTGAGCATGGGTTGGCAGTCCTTAATGAAATAAATGAAATGTTATATACATGTATCTCGCTTGACACGAGGCAACTGCAAAAACAACTTTTTGTGTGTTAAATTCTAGCGTCTGGTGGTAAATATATATATTACTTCATTACCCACATGACACAAAGTGATATTCTCTTGATGAAATTTGAATTGGACCAATCATGTGGATGATTTTAGGTTGTTGTTGGGCATACATATGCATGAGCAGATGCCCATAAAATTCCACATGAATTAATATACTTATCTGTGCTCACAGGGTTAAAGTATTAACACTTCTCACGTGGCAGGCATTTGCAGACGACATTCCAAATGTTCACAAAATGTTTCAAAAATGTCAAAATTATTGACAATGGTTATCATATTTGGAATCACCATGCGAAATGCAAAAAAAAAAAAAGTACAAGCATGCCTAGTATTGGTTCAGTAATCCTTGAGATAGACCTTGAAAGTTGGGAAAGGTTTTTGAAAAATCTGTTTTGTATTTTGTATACCCGCGTGGAAAGCGTTAACAGGGGAGGTTTAAAATCCAGGACGCTACAGTGATCAATAGAAGCTTCACTTGCCTATTCTGTCACAAGACATGAGTGCCCCAACCCATGTATATTATTTGCTAATGTTATCTCTATTTTACAATACCCACCATCCTCATCATCATCCATATCGTCATCTGTATCCAAGTTCACTTCCGTTGATTTCTTTCTACTCTTCCTCTTGGATACCTTGAAAGATCTCCTGATAGAGCTGCTAAACTTATCTCATAATTCATTCTATCACCTATCCCCCCTCCCCTTGTATATTATTCATTTTATTTGTTTAGTACCCACCATCTTCGTCATCGTCCATATCATCATCTGTATCCAAGATCACTTCCGTTGATTTCTTTCTACTCTTCCTCTTGGATACCTTGATAGATCTCCTGATAGAGCTACTCCTCCTCCTCCCCTCTCCCTGTATATTATATTATTCATTTTATTTGTTTAGTACCCACCATCTTCGTCATCGTCCATATCATCATCTGAATCCAAGTTCACTTCCGTTGATTTCTTTCTACTTTTCCTCTTAGATACCTTGAAAGATCTCCTGATAGAGCTGCTAAACTTCATCTCAGAATTCATGCTATCACCTATCCCCCTCCCCTCTCCCTCCCCTCCCCTGGATATCATTCATTTTCTATGTTTTGTACCCACCATCTTCGTCATCATCCATATCATCATCTGTATCCAAGTTAACTTCCGTTGATTTCTTTCTGCTCTTCCTCTTGGATACCTTGAAAGATCTCCTGAAAGATCTCATTCCAGATCTCCTTCTCTGTTTGCCATCGGTGTCATCCACCGATTTGTCTAACAATCTAGCGGGGCTCTTTTCAACGACTGGTGATTCTTGTACGGCGTTAATCTTATCGGCCTCTGGTACGATGGTGCTGTCTTTCCATAGACCATGTCTCTGTAAATGGGATAAAGGCCATAAAATTAATATACAAGAAAAATACTTGAGTGTGTTTATATGTATACATCTATGCATCTTGGAAAACTTCAATCTATATCTTGCATTCCATCTGAAATATGAATGTAATCGTCGCTGTTCTTTCAAAAACACGGTTTTTCGGGGTCCTTATCAGCATGTATAAGGTACAACTGTCAACGATTATGCATATGAAGTGTTGCTTTATACATATTCAAGGGCAAACACATTTACAAGATGTTGATAGATGTGTTTTTGGCCCTTGATTATGTTTAGAGCAGACTGCCCGAAAGTTACATAGGAGGTATTACTATATAGATGCTGAAGGGCCAAATGGAGATACAAGGTTTTGACAGAACAGCAACGTTATGTCAGAGGGTGTATCAATAATTGAAGCTAATTCATATACTCTTAGTAGTTACGAACCAATCAGAAAGCAGGAAACCAAAATTTGTGGAGTGCATTGAAAGTGTCTTATAATAATAATAGCGGTGCTTATAAAGCACTGTTCCAAAAATGATCACGGCGCTTAACAAAAGATATAACATTTAAACAATACAATTTACCCCAGGCATCACACAAAAGTGAATGGAAAGAATGAGAAAGCCTAAAATATACAGACAATCAGTTACTAAACAAATGAGTCTTGAGATTATGTTTGAAGGTTATGATACTGTTGCTGGATCTTAAGGTGAATGGGGTGTTATTCCATAGTGTTGGGCCAGCCACACCAAATGAGCTAGCTTCAATGCGTTTATGGCTAGCTAGCACAACAAGACAGGTTTTGTCTGTGGCAGATCGTAGACCTTGTCTAGATGGAATGTAGATGGTAATACACTCAGATATATATATGGGGCTGAACCAGTAACGGATGTATAGACATACAGAAGGATTTTACACTTGATTCTTTTATCAACTGGTAGCCAGTGCAGAGAATGAAGTAGTGGAGCAGATGAGTGACGTCGAATGACTTTAAAAATGATGCGCACAGCCTTGTTTTGAAGCCGCTGCAAGCGAGACTTGTCAGCACTACTACATTCAGAAAGAAGGGAATTGGCATAATCAAGAACAAGGGCACGCATTGTGTGATTACAAGTATCAGTGTCAAAAAATCTATGTATTCTGGATATGATCCATAACCCGAAATTGATGGGTTTTGCATCTGTGTTCTGTGTGAGCGCCGTACATTCACACATCACACGCTTTGTTTTGATTTTGTACTGTGGGTGATAAGGAACTTGTTACTCTATTTTTATTCGTGGATTGTCATTAAAGAGATTAAGAGTATGCACAGATTTTGATTTGTATTGTGGTGTATGATTTCGGTCAATATATGCATATGCACGGGTGGTGTCATTATTCACACATCAACATTAGCCCCTGTGCATTGATTTTTCCAGTTTATCTTGTTACAACACATACACATTTATTAACCTATAACTATCACTCATGCACTATAAGGCCAAACATAAAACAACTTTGTTTACAGAAGTGCGCACACATTTCACAGAGACGCTTGATTCTTGCGCATTTAACTTTTTAAATACTATTGTTAGGGTGCCATCTTTTGTCAAAATTGTGTCCAACATGTTTCAAGATGGCGATTGGCCACATACGTTACGGCAAACACGAAGGTTAAGCACGCGTAAGAGTAACAAAAAATAAACAGATTTGCCTAAATAAAATCATTTCAAGTGAATTTCCACTATGAATTAAGGCAAAAAAACCACACAAAGAAAATGCATTTCGCATTTGACTTTTCCGGCACTACTGGAACTTGATTTGTTTTTTTGCCTAATATACTGGAATATGTAATAATGTGATCAATGACAATACCCAGATGGAAGTGAATATGCAGCATTTATGCATGGATAGATAAAAAATGTATATTTCTTGCCAATTTGAACTGATTAAACTATAGTTTACATTTGGCTCCAACTATTTTATAACATACCTTTAAAACAGAGCGATGGAAGAAGACAGCCAGCAGAATGCACAGATCTAGTACTGCATAATTATCTCTTTGGTCAATTCCAAGCAGGCGTGGCCACCAAAGTGGATCATTTTCATGTTCCAACAGTTCTGACTCGTTGTTCCATGGATAGAATGAGAACTGGAACAAGTACTTTAAAATTACAACGGTCTGAAAAGAGAAATACATAAACATATGTTTTTGAGGAAATTAGTGTACTTTAAGTCCCAGATTCTAGACTGTACTAGTATCGTCCGATACTGGAACACCTAGTAACATCCGATACTGGTACAAAATCAGTGTTCCAGTATCGGTCCATAATGGCCCATATAAAATGTTCCAGTATCGGGCGATACTGGAACATAATTATGTACCAGCATCGTTCAATACTGGGAAAAATCTCACTGGTATTACTTGTACCAGTATCGCCCGATACTGGAACATAAAATTGTTCCAGCATCACTCGATACTGGGACACAACATGGTATTCCAGTATCGACTGATACTGGAACAGTAAAATCGTACCAGTATCGATCGATACTGGCAACTTTTATGTTCCAGTATTGAACGATACCAGTATCTGGGACCTATAGAGTACACATTTCTGTTTTTTTTGCAACAGGAAATTCTTATTTTATTAACATTGCTTAAAACAAACATACACAATTATCCATTTAAACACAATAGGATTGTTTAGCAAATGTGTACCATCGCGGCAAAAAGGTGCCGTTGTTGGCAAATAGATTTTCAGATTTTGATGGAAACAAGCATGGAAAAACAAAGAAAATAAAGACAATTTTGCATTAATTTCTCTTCGTAAAATCAGAACCCAGTATCCAATCTTAACCACAATGGTGTCATTTTGAAGCACTTAAAAAGCTCCTTTTGTTGGTATAAAGATCCCAACTTCTTCTTTGAAAGACAACTGCACCCTTTTGCTGCGGCTGTACACAAATGTGAAATACCTTTATTTGTTGTATTTGATGAAGACTTTATTTATGCATCAATTTATTTATGCAACAGCATTCAAATCTTTGTCATTGTATAAAGGAGTTACAGCGTATGTCTATAACCCAGCAGACAAAATAAGCGCACCATTGTCGATAGGTGATCCATACATACAGGAATGTGAACAGCAACACTAATTTTGACTGCCCTCAGTAAGAGCATGGGGACTAATACATGCTAGATTAAATTATCTCATACATTGGAGCTGCTAGATGAAAAATGCACCCAGGGAAAACTATATTGAATCAATTACAGGGGATATACCTTTTATGAACATTTTTTTAATTCGAATTTGAAAGGTACAACCTACCTCTGTATAGGTCATCACTGTAAGCCAAAAACTCTTTGTCGGTCTAGGCACAGATAGCATAGCCCACAAGAACACCAGTATCGGCAGAGGTAGAGATAATACACTGGCTGACAATAGCTGGTTTAAGATGATCAGAAAATAACTGAATAGCTGCGACTGTGATATGACTGCATAGAGGAGGGCATAGACGAGTCTCACGGGGCGTGGCATAGTCTCTTCAAACTCTTCACTCGATCCCACTTCTTCTGTTTCCACTTCTGTGTCACTTGGTTCAGAGGAGTCGGATGATGGACTGCTAATGAAATGTTATCACATAGGTAAGGCTATTTAAAAAAAATCATTTGTCTCAAAGCTCTCGTCGCCCGCGTTAGTTAATTGATACGCGTTAGAAAAAAGATGGGTTTTTTGGGGTTTTGGTGGGTTTTTTTCAACAACAAAAAATCCCCAAAATTGCACTGATTTTTCAGATTTTCATTTATCACATTATTTCAAATACAAAAGGTCAATTTTACAAGGATTTCAATATTTTATATTTAAAAAAACAAAAACAAGAACCTTAAAAAAAACGCATGCCGCATTAGGTTTTGAAAAACTGAAGAGCTTTGAGAGAAAAGATTTTTTGAATATAGCCTAAGACATTTTGTATGTGTTTGATCTTAACACTTTCCCCGCTGCTATTAGTTTTACTATACACAAAACAGATTTTTCAGAAACCTTTCCCAACTTTCAAAGTCTATCCCAAGAATTACTGAATCAATACTAGGCATGTTTGTACTTATTTTAATGCCTTTCTCATGTTGATTCCAAATATGGTGATGAAATTCAATAATGTTGACATTTTTGCAACATTTTGTGAACTTTTTGGAACTGTCTTCTGCAGACGACTGCCGCGTGGAAAGTATTATGATACCATGGGATAGTTCATCACTCTAATCTCTCATGGCAACTGACATGGCATAAACAACATCATTGTGTTCTACAGAATGTTATCTTCAAACCAATCTGTGTTTCTGGATATTTCATTTTTATTTCTGTCAAGAGCTGGAAACATTTAATGCCATTTCATGCCATCTGCCATGTAAAATGATGACGGGCTTGATGTAACATATACGATGCCAAAAGTCAATTCCGAAAGAAAAATGGAAATAAGCTAATTCAAGCCAATGATACATTATTTTAAGCACAATAGATGGCAGCAATGTTTCCCTCTATATCATGTCTATGATCCAAGCTTATATTTACCTGGATGGTCCATATACTATTTCTTGTAGCTCCATTCCTCCTTCCTCTTCCTCTGTGATCGTATCATCATCTGTCCTTACTGTACTGATTGTGCCGTGACGTTTCTATTATAAATGTTACCAAATTTATGATTAAACAGAGTAAACAACCCATTTTAACCTAAAGGATGTCTGATGTAGAAAAAAACAAAATGTTAGAAATACATTAAGCCGTATCTAAATAACTCATGTCATTTCATTGATGATCATTTTCTGACAAATAATTGGGTTTTATATTTCACGAATCTGTTTACCAGATATATAAGAGATATCAAAATGGAAAAAAAAAGTTTTTAAAAAGTTTGCACACAACACATTTTATATGGATATTCTCTTGGTTAGGGTTTTTATGTTAATTCACTTTTCCCGTAAATGGACAAAATCATTCCCCTCATTGAAAATATGCATCAATGTTTTGTGACCACCAATATATGGGTATATACATATACGCAATGTGACTCTTAGCATAGCAACCAGAGTGGCGCTATTCTTGGCAACGCCAATGATTGACAGCTTGCACCTGCTCCGCAAGCTCATGAGACGCTCAAAGTGTCTCTTAAAATGAGGGTGCTAACACACTAGAAGATTAGTTCTCTGCAAGTAAACATAATCACTGACATCAAGTTGACATTGAGAGCACATAAATGTGGTACAATGTATAATGTCGGCCATGAATGAATGGGATACAAAATGGGATACAAATCCATATGGATCAATATCTTGAAGAATCTCTATCTGCCCAAAGAAGATTCCGTGTGCAGCCCAGCATGCTTAGTACCACTACACTGCCAACAGTGCTTTCCCCAAAACAAACAGTGCATAACATGTGTTAAAATAAAAAGAGCTGCAGGTCGTCTGACTTCCACCCTAAAATACATGGTACAGATAGGCACAACTTTTTTTAAAAAAAAGGTTGAATCCCTCCTCAAATGATGTAAAAGCTGAATGCAAACTGCTTATCCACAAAAATAGCCTGTTTAAGTATATAAATGTAATAAATATAAGAGGACCTATGTGCATATGTGTTATTACAAATATGAAGGATCTTTAAGAAAAACATGAACGGACTGAATTGAAATAAATTGTACTACTTGCAGCAGAATGTTCTTAAAGACGCTTGTCTAAGAACATTATATGCCTTTCATTACAATGGTAACCAGTAGACACTACTGACATAAACCAGTGGTTATATGAAGCATGCAGGACTGCACAAGAAATCTTCTTCGGGTTCAGCCTTGCAGAACTGGAATGAGATCAAGACTAGTCCCTTACCTTCTTATAGCGTCTCTTCTTTCCTTCCGATGTCATTTTACGCAGTTCACTGCCAACATATCGATACTCCTCAGATATCTTATCCATTCGTTTGGTAAAGTCAGTCATGAAAGCCGTGAGGACTCTCCAGAACAAATCCAGGTACACCACAGTCTTTTCCACAACATCTTCTATAAAAGTCAATGCAAGATAAAAGCTTTAAATGTTTGACTTTACAAGATATATATGCCATCTAAGTTAAATAATAAATCGACATACATGGAAAAACACCATCCCATGGAGAAACACCATCCCATGATCTTATTGCAATAAAAAGTTAAGCATTATGGATGAAACAACAAAACAGCCGTAACAATATACAAACCTAAATAAAAAGCGTAAACAATAATAAACCACTATTTGCTGATATCCAAAACAATCATTTAGAGTGTGAGCTGGTCGCCATTGAAATAGGTAACCGTACATATTAATCTCCCCACAATCTCGGTTGACTTAAATATATACTTAAACTGTGCAATAACCCTACTCCTATAAACAAATTCAGGGACAACACCAACAAATTGGCTATCCTATCATTTTACTCCATTTTTCATGCTCACAAGGAACCCATTGGGACAATTACCAGTGCTGGAGGACTCAAGTTCTGATTTTCAAGGACTAGGATTCGGACTCTGACTTGGATTTGAAGGACTCAAACTTGGCCATTGGGACTTGAGAACTGGACATAGCGTACCCAAAACAGAACGGGTGCAATTTAAAGAGGAAACTGAGGACTCGGACACAGGGACTCAAACTCGGGACTCGGACATGATTCACTTGGACTCAGCCATCATGGACTCAGACTCGGATGGGGTGGACTTGACTCTAGCACGGACAATTACCTAACTCTAGACGTGCAATACGTTTTACAGGGCAGGTCCCTATTATTGTCATTTATATGACAGGGTAGTTTTACAGTTTGGAAAATATTCTTCTGTACTTTGGCCACACAGATAGCTGTTATTGTAAGTTTGGTATCAAAATAATTCTACAATTATTCTCTATCAAAATAATTACGTTTTCAGGTTTTTACTGCCATAAATTTAACCCAAGATATAAAGCTTTAAAGGTAGATGACCCGATTTTCAACTGGATGTTTTCTATTTTACATGAAAGGTCATCCTTAAAATTGTTGCATTCCAAAGTTTGAGTTGCATAACTCTAATGGTTCTATTTTTAGAAGTGCAAGGTCAAAAGACATGTGCCCACCCATTGAGTAGTACACAGATTGGTTGGTGGTTAACCACCTTTGGCAGTAATTCACCACATTTTAGCCTATAATTTCCAAATGAAACATTTCTGGCCCCTAATATTTTACAGACATAATGAGAAAAATATGGGGATTCTTCTGATACCAAAATATCTTGATGTGAAAAAAAAATCATAGCCCAAAAAAAGTGATCCACTCATATACCTTTAAAAAGTATCGAAACTTTTGGGACACCCTGTACAATAATAAACTATGCGTTACCTTCTGGATCTTCAGGCTGAACATTGGGCACACCTTCCACCTCTTCCTGGACTTGTACTGTATAAAAGAACGACAACAAATCTCATTATGAACGAGGCAAAATGTGTGTCCTCCTTTAACACTTTCCACGCGGCAGGTGTCTGCAGACGAAATTCCAAAATTTCACAAAATGTTTAACAAATGTCACACTTATGGAAATTCATTACCATATTTGGATTCACCATAAGGAATGCATTAAAATAAGTACAAACATGCCTAATATTGGTTCAGTGACCATGAAATATTTCTGAAAAATCTTTTTTGTATATGGTAAAACCAATAGCCGCGTGAAAAGTGTTAATGTGGTCCTTCCTCTAAATAGCGAGCAACATTTACACATGTAAATGTGAATACACATCTTTTTTTAACTTTTGTTTTACCTTCAGAAAATACTATCAAGAAAACTATTTGTCTTCAACTGTCACTATATTTTGCCTTCAAAATAAGAACGTAAGTTACCATCTGGTAATGTAATCTAGCTACGTTTGAAATTATGAGCATAAAAATATGCCTGATTTCTGCAACCTTGGCCAAAATAATTTCAAGAATTGTGTAACAATAAAGGCCTACATAATTACTTAGTTAAGGGCTTTGGGCAATTCATATGGATAATACAGTTATAATTGGAATTTGCACTGACATCTACCATAAACTAAATTTGGTTTTCACCCATTAAATCATACAAACTTGTAGTATCAAATAGTTCTGCAAGTGGGAATATCAACAAAACCCTTACCTATATTGATACTAGGTCTACGTGAAACATCCAGTACCTCCTCACTACTCGGTGTATCCAAAGATATTTGCGATACTTGTGACCTGTATACACCAGATGCTATGTGATAACGGATCATCATCCATCGACGTCCAGCCTCGGCTGATTTCCACTCCCTGGTTACCGGCGCTGATAGGTCTATAGATCCTGAGGGAAATAGATTAAGAATATTAACAAAAGTTATAACATTGATCTATTGATCTTTATGGTAAGGGGACAATGAAAAAACAAAACTATTTCATGAGTATGACTACCCCATAACCTTTTTTGAAAATTAAAAATTAAAATCTGAGAGATTTTTGTAAATTTACCATTTTTTCAACATTGTATGAAAATATTTCATATAAATTTAAAAGGTTTTTCCCACTTCAAAATATGTGTATTTGAAAGACAATGAATGGTATTTTGTGGCTTAAAAAACACCACATCTGCTCATAGAACAGGGTTGCTGTTTCTTTTGTTCCCCTATGCCACAATAAAGATGTTGTTTCTTATACTATTTTCCACACCATTCTAAGTTTTGAAATTATCAAATATATTTTTACTGGTGATAAGGAAGCAATCTCCTTGCAGAGTGCTCAACGCGATGCAGCACGAAATGTTTAGTAAGATCTTTTGGAACAGTTGTTGCTACTCCAACTTTCCCGCTTGTGCGATCATCAGACAACTGGTTCTCTGATGATCACACAAGCGTGTGAAAAAACTCCACCTACGGCATCGTTGTTCCACTTAAAACAATACTACCGCCCGCATTTATGTCAGACAATATAACACAGGTATGGTCTAAAAACAATACCTTTATTCTCTAAATATAAGACTTTCTCTACTTACTTGATACTTTGGGTTGTAGTTTCCTCAGTATAGCCAACGCTTTCATCTCATTATCTTTTTGAAGTGCATCTTTTGTGGATGTCATGGCCGCTGTAAATAGAAGCTGAACACAAATACAGTAGGTAGGGTTAATATGAATCGAGCTATACATTTGTATTTCCATATGCTTTGTCAAGCCCCAACATCAAACCTGTTAGTCCACAGACCTGTATATGGAATACTGTAAAAGTGGTAATTTTCGTGTGATTAAATGTTCATGCTTTGCCGGCTTTCAGCCGTTTCGCTTGTTTTTAAATTCGCGATTTGAAACTACATTACATAGACTTATACACAAAATAAATATGTTCATATGTTTTTTATTTTCGCGGTAGCTGCTTGGAGTGTGAAAATTAATGTAGGGCAAAAATGTCCACGTTTACAGTAACTGGAATGATCTTCCTCCTCTCATAAAAGTGGAAAAAATAATAACATTTTAATAATATAATAATAATAATAATCTGTATTTTATAAAGCGCCTTATCCAAATTGCTCATTTGCTCAAAGCGCTGTAATTTTTGCTGCTGGTGAATCATCAGAATCAGGTCGCATCAACTAGGGTGCAGCCAATTTCTAGCGCAAACCTATCCGCACTTAGATTGCAACATCCACCATTTTTTCAATGCAGCTCCCCAAATACCATTGGCCATGGAAGTTTTTGATTACAGAAACAACTGATCACTGATTTTGAAAGCAGGAGGAAACCGGAGAACCTGGAGAAAACCTGCAAGAGTGTGCATGGATCGTGATAACCAAATACACATAAAGCCCGCGGTCGTGCACAGAATTGACCTGGGTTTCATTGGTGTAAGGCGAGGGAGCAAATGCTGCACCAACACGCTCCCCCCTTTTAACAATTAAACCTGTGTGAGGGCATATCAAAAAGAGTTGTCACTTGACCAATGTTTCTGAAGATGGCCATACAATTTCGCTTCCCTTGACGTTTATACACCGTTGCATCCTCATCCTTCATTTCTCAAAGCATGGGCGGTACTCAAAAGCAGGGATTGTCTCATCTCTGAATAAACAGATTTGGCTAGGCCTTGGATCCTTGAAAAAGGATGCCCAGCAAATTTAATTCGATTGTTGGGAAAGAGCCAGAAGTTGCAGGGAGCCAAGTTGGGTGATAAGGGTGGATGTTCCATCAAATAGGTACCATTTTCATAAAAGTAAGTTGGGTCAAGGCGAGCTTTGTGAGGACTTGCATTGTCGTGATGCAGCATGATTTGATACCGTCTTTGTAGGCTCCATTTCACAAGTAGATATGTAGCTGCAGAAATGGGCTTGGCAAATTCCATACAGGCTATATATCTCCACTAAATTAACATAAGAGGGAGCTAAGAATATGATGTAAAGAATGACATAACACAATAAAGACAGCATTGTTTGGAGACAGCCCTTTATAGTGACAGACTTACTGATCCACCCGCGTATATGAAATATCTCCCTAAACTCTCACAAACAATCTATACGTATACAATTCCAGTGTTTCACCAATATCATATATGATCATACCGTCATGATGAACTTTTTGCCACATCAATTGTGGATAAAGAACCTTTGTAAACAATATGTCCATCTTAATACTGGATCCCTGGCAATTTGACTGTTATTCATAGACTTTCTATTAATCACTGCTATAATCAATTCATCATCAAAGATGAATACTGGAGGGTATACACCACCAATGCACTCCCCATAGACGCTATGTGCAAAGTAGGGGTCAAACCCGGGGGGGGGGGGGGGGGGGGGGGGGGGGGCACTGACATTGGAAAAGGGTATAGGTATGTGCCGCGCTGAAGACCCCCTTTTTCACCCTCTGCTGCTAGCTCTTATGACCCCCCTTTTGAGCCTGCATCAGTTCTTAAGACCCCCAATGTTATTGAAAATTCAAAAATCGCGAAGTTTTGCGTTCCCAATTCTTCGAAAATTTTGCGTTCTAACACCAAAATTTACGTTCTTGTTTATCAAAATTGAAATTTAGGCCAGTTCTCAAGACCTACTTTTTTGAAAAAAATCAGTTCCTAAGACCCTATTTTTTGTCATAAAATCGACTCAGTTCAGTTCTGTAGCCCCCCTTTTTGAGACCCTGGGCGGCACACCCCTACCCAAAAAAAAGTTGAGTGCCCCCCCCCCCCCCCGGGTATACACCACCAATGCACTCCCCATAGACGCTATGTGCAAAGTAGGGGTCAAACAATCAGCTCTAACTGGAGTTATCCCATACATCCTTATATGACATTTACAGAGATTATTCCTAAGGGATATCCGCAAAACATATCAAAAGGATATGGCAAAGTGTCGGACCAGATTTTTCAATATTTCACAATTAATTTGATGTAGCGATTTTGGCCCTTTATTTACGCCTCAAAACTCAGGACGGACCTTCCGCCGATTTCAGTCGTTTAAAACTTTAAAATTTTCAAACTAGTCCATTTTTTAAAAAATTTGTACTGTGCACACTCATAAAAATGTGTTATACCCAAAACTAATAGATATAATTGAAAAAAGTCTGTCAAAATCTCCCAATTTGTACCGCAAAAAGGAACTATTGCTGTGATAAACTTTTACCGGACGTGCTATCCCATGCATTGGTGGTGTATACCCTGGAATGCATACATCAGTGCGACAGTCAGTGGCACAGCCATCTGGTATCTAGTCTCTGTCGCAGTCTCGCTATATCTCGTACTTGTATCATGCGCGAGTATGCCGTAACCTCTGGACTAGAAATGATGGTCAAACTACGCTCTGAGCGTGACCCAACGACTGACTGTCTTTTCCAATTTCATGAGAACTTTCTCTAAAATCTGGCAATAGGGAGGTTTTGCAAAACGTTCAGCTACGTATAGGCGTAGATGTTCGTCATGTTTTCACCATCAAAACAAATCTGTACTAGAAAATAATGTACACATTTGAAACCGTTATTCGACTTGCTTTAAGGCTATCATATTTTTAATTTTGAAAAACTAATAATTTTACAAATCAAATGTTGCTACAAGTCATACTACACGTACATGTCTTTGGAAAACGTGTAGCAAAACCTCTCTAATATTGGTTATTTAGACTTTAATATACAGCTACAAACAGGAATATCTAAACCATGATATGAGATTTTAAAAGGTATTTCAGTGGACTAAAATACTCCACTTCAATACAGCATTAAAGGTATATTATGTGATCTTTTCCAGGGAACGCCCTCAACATCGAACAAAAATTGAAAGCAGATTTTCTTGCAGATTTACATTTCTGATCATAAATCGTACATACATTCCAAGTTACAGGGCGATATGATTCTTAATTACTTCAAAATCATGGTTTTAGAGTGAAAATAAACTGTCGGATGTCCGACAACTTATTTTATTCTAGTCTAAATTCACTCTAAAACCATGGTTTTGAGGTAATTAGGAATCGTATCGCTCTGTAACTTGGAATGTACGTTCGATTTATGATCAGAAATGTAGAACTGCAAGAAAATCTACTTTCTAAAAAAAAATCATGAATAGAGGGCGCTCAACTGGAAAAGATCACATAATATGCCTTTAATGCACTGGTAAACAAGAGAGTAATATTATGCAGTCTTTTCAATGTGAAGCCCTATCCTTGTCTCGTACTTTGAAAGCAGATTTTCTTGAAGTTTTGCATTTTTGATCATAAATTGTAAAATCTTATAGAGCGATACGATTCAAAATTACTTCAAAATAACGATTTGAATAAGTGGACAACTTTTGTTAAAGCTTTTTTTTTCAGTCGTAAATATAATTCAATGGTTTACAGTGTTTACAGCTATGATCGCAACTGTACACAATAGTATGGAATACTTTATGATGAAAATCTAAACAAGTATGTCGAAAAATTCCTTAAATTGGAAGTAGATTTCCATTATGATTTAGAAAAGTTCTGTGATGGTTTTTCACAGAAAATCAAGTCAAGATAGATTTTAGAGTCCAGGAAAAATGTCAGTATAAGAGAGAAAAAATATGTGTATACAATTGATAAAGATCACATAATATTGCTGAAAGCCCTGACTTAAAATGATGCACTTGACTATAACCATGAGCAACAAAATGGGTAGCATTAAGAAATATATGACAAATGTATTCAACTTGCAAATTAAAAATCAAATTAGCCTTGACCTCTAAATAAAGCACAAACATTAGTACCATCTAGAAATGTACACCACCTACTAATTAAACATCATAACCAATTAACGTAGATCTACATTTATACATTTAAAATTGCATAAATAATTACCATATCAAAATATGACAATAGTATTCTACTTACAAAATTCAAAATCAAGTTTAATTTGTATAGACCTCTATAAATATCACAAATTATTACCATCAAGATATATAGGACAAGATTATGTCACTTAAAACTCAAAATCAGTATTAATTAGCGTAAATCTCCCTGAGAATGATAAAAGCATACAGACGCTATTCTGTCAAAACCTTCACATGTATAAAGTAGACTGCCCAACATTATGCATTGGAAGTGTTGCTTTATACATGTTCAGGGGTAGGAGCACTTACAATGTTTCGATAGATGTGGTTTTTGGCCCTTGAACATGTTTAGAGCAGACTGCCCAAAGGTTATACATAGGAAGTATTACCTCATACATGCTGAAGGGCCTGATGGAGATACAAGGTTTTAACAGAATAGCGACGCTACACTGAAATACCAATTCATACACAGAAAGTACTTACATAGCTCATATTCTGAAATAGCAACCAATTTTTTTAAAAGACAGAAAAAAATGAAATATTTCTTCAATATTTTAATTCAAAAATGTGACAAGCATCAGAAAAAATCTCTACCAGAATGGGCCTTGGATGTATTGAGTAATATAAAATTCAACCAGATTTGAAAATACTTGGATTCCCAATAAAATCCACAATACTTTCCTTTTTCAGTCCCCCATTTTTTCATAGATGACTGGGTAAGTCACAAAACTGCAATTCAAAACCAAAAGGTATTTTATACCTTTTTAATCCTTGTGAGAATAACATACTTGTTAGTTACATTATGTCAAAAATAGAAATCAATCACAATTTCTATGCTTCTGGTGAACCTTATCACTGAGACACCTATTTTACAAGTTGCTCACGAGACACCTTAAACATGCATACTAGAGCAAATTATCTCTTACTCAAATTCGATGACTTGCGTACATTTTGGACGTAATTTTTGCTATTTAATGCACTATTTCTTGTTTACATAAGAGTAAACTTATAACAGTGTGTAATTTGTGTGATTCAACATTGATCAGAGAGAGAAGAGAGACTGCTTGACAAATGTGAACGTAATCAAGCAAAATTAGTCACTCACATGTCAGCAGTTTTGAATTTTGATATTTGTCCATCATTAACAATCAGGTGAAAAATGCTACAGTATGGTCCAAACCCCAGTCATATTGAGCTTCTAGTTTTTAAATTACAAACAATTTACCAACTGAGAAACAAAGTAAAACATAAGAATTTTTCACTTCTTTTTTCCTTTAACTCAAAATCAATATTCCTGACATCCGACTCATCGCGCTTAATCATGTCACTTATAGGCCTTCAAAGAGTTTCAATAATTTTTCAAATATGTGACGCGATCAAGAGGAATGAGTCGGATGTCGGGGAATTCCAAATTGAGATATGACCAATTTAGTGTGAGGGGTATCCATAAGTTTTGATGGAAATTTGTGAACTTCATTTGACATAACTTTATGACAAAAAGTCGTATAGACATGGGGTTTTCAGTTTCTGAAAGCTCTAAGTGTCCTCTTTAAGACGGGATAAAAAACTCATTTTCGACCAGGGTCGACATCCGACTCGTTCCTCTTGATCGTGTCACATATAGTAATCTAGATCACTGCAAGCACAACTTACCTCTCACGGATTCCGTTTAGCCTCTAGTTTTTTCTTCTCTTTCTCCTTAGCATGCTTCAATGCTAGTGGACCTTCTACAATGGTATCTATCTAGATCACTGCAAGCACAACTTACCTCCCATGGATTCCGTTTAGCCTCTAGTTTTTTCTTCTCTTTCTCCTTAGCATGCTTCAATGCAAGTGGACCTTCTTCAATGGTATCTATCTAGATCACTGCAAGCACAACTTACCTCCCATGGATTCCGTTTAGCCTCTAGTTTTTTCTTCTCTTTCTCCTTAGCATGCTTCAATGCAAGTGGACCTTCTTCAATGGTATCTATCTAGATCACTGCAAGCACAACTTACCTCCCATGGATTCCGTTTAGCCTCTAGTTTTTTCTTCTCTTTCTCCTTAGCATGCTTCAATGCGAGCGGACCTTCTTCAATGGTATCCTCAACCTTGATGTCGGATTCCAAGTCACTGTCAGGGTCTTCTGCTTCAATGGCGTGTAAGGCTCCTATACCGTCCACTGAAATTGTATTGGTTTGAAAAAGGGGTTAATATATCTTAGGACTGTTATTGTTGGTATAATAACTTGAGTGTTGTATTTGCTCTTTGCAAGGATCTCTCGTGTTGCATCATTTCACAATGTCTCACTGCATGACCAATATTGTGCAGAGAGAGAGTCGAACTAGTTACGTAATGTTATGAAATAGTCCCATTCAATGCGGTACCAGTTCGATGCTTTCCTTGCAAATGGCAGACCATACCGAGTGCGACTACCACATTCAAATGCTGGAGATTGCTTGATGGGAAAAGATTCCTCTGTGGATTGTTCGCTTATCAATAGTAAGGAGAGGTAAAAGTACTTATAATTACGAAAAACCCCTCTTAGCTTTTTGGTATGTTCTAACACTGGTATATTTATTTCACGGCCACAAGATGCTGTTGGCGTATACACACGGAAAAACTGAAGTTATATAAGCACCTGTAAAGTTACATCCCTGTCCAGAAAAATTGGAGTAAGACTATGATTGGTTGATTGGCATGGACTCTCCAGAGGACTGTTCCATTTGTCATAGGGAGAAGTTAAGATATTTTTTTATAAACAAACCTAATTTACACTCTCTCCAAGTGCATTTCTTTCACCAGTTTAGCAAGATTGAAGTATGTTTACGAATGAGTTAAAATGTTTTAGTAAGTTGATCTTGTTCGGTGAAACTTTTTCGTTATCAAGTAAAATATTGGAACTGTTAAAGTATTGGCAATAAGTGATTATTATACAACTAACATATTCTTTATTCTCTTACAATTTATTGAAAGCAGCATATCTATAATATTTGAAGAGCAATATTCAACCCCCTGAGAACTACCTGCCAATTGGTCAGAAAGATGGATACATCATTTGTTGCACCAATCAGAGACATTGTTAGAATAATTGTATCCCTAGTAATAGATTAGAGTGAAACATTTCAGAAGCAGTATTTCAATTGGTTATTCGAATGAGTATATAATGTTATTAACCAATCATAAATGTTGTTAAATATGCAGGTAGTGCTCCGGGGGTTAAATCTCAAAGAACAAGAAGGTTAAGATACAAGTGCAAAACATACCTGTAGTTTCGCCTTCTCTCTGGAACATGTAGTAACCACCAGAACTCCTTACAGCTATATAAAGTACAAAACGATACAAAATATATCACTGAATTGTATTGGTCAATTGTCCCAGCGTGTGAAGCTTGTATTTTGCCTACTTCCCTGTGTTCGCGTAATTACATAGACGCGGGGGGAATTGATATGTACTACTGCACCTATCTACCGCACCCCTTACAATCCCCACAAGCAACAGTTCAACACACTATAAAATATAAACTTTGCATTTTGGGATGAGCATGATTTCCGTTGTCAACATGTCGTTAGTTAAAATTGTGTTTTCAAAGCAGACGCCAGCTTTCAATTGTTTCACGGAGCTGAGAAGGAGTTGCAAAATATATCGGATAAAAGCAGTGGGAATCTTTTTGTACCAAGGATCTTGCTATCTTAAAAGCTTGACACCAGTGAATCATGTTTATAGTTCGCACCACGGTACACCATCTGTAGATTTTGTTGTTTACATAAACAAATTATATGTATTCTAGACCAATTATACAAGTTCATCCATCTGTAGATTTTGTTGTTTACATAAACAAATTATATGTATTCAAGACCAATTTTACAAGGTCATCCAAACTTACCGTCATAATGATTCTCAGGTTCGTCTCCTCTTTTGGGTCTTCTCATACGTATACGGGCCATTCTGAGAGGGGGAAATAATGGCACCAAAATAAATCAATATTGGCTCCACCAGTACACTACACAGAATCCAATATCTTCATAGAATCCAATATTAATGAATGTCAACGAGTTTATTAGGAATTTTCTGTGCAATACTGATTTTAGATTTTTCAATGGTGATAGAGGCCTTTCATATATTCATCGATCGGCTTTACGAAAAGGCATCAACCATGCATCATTCACTGGAATCATGGCATATTACAGTCAAATCAGTTTATTCTTTGAATTGACACAGGATTTTTATAAGTGATGTAAACTCGCATGAATGAAATTAGATTTTTAGCTTCTTAAAGTTTTGGTGAACAAAGTTCAGTAGTCCACTATGATTCTGGTAAACAACATATGCAGGGCATCTAGACACGGTATCACCTTATATAAGTTGGGCTGTAGTCAGCTTGTATTGTTGTTATCTAATCATAATAACTCCAATATGATCGCAATCAAAGACAAATGGCGGCTGTGATGCAAAAATGCAGAACCCATGACAAGACTAAGTTCCCCTGGCACCACCCTAATGAGGTGACAAGAAATGATATTCAATGACCAAATTAAATATAAAAGATGATACATGACTTACTTTTCCTTGATGCCTTTCATTATGCATTCTTCTGTCTTGCGATTATTACGAACTTTGGCCGTTAAAAGTTCATTAATCAGTTCAGCACCCCTGTAATCAAAGAGTATTGTATGGGATTAAGACATAATTAAAATGTATTTGATTCATCAGTAAAACAAGTATGCTATTCAAGTATAAATATTAATTTATACATGATCATCATCCTAACCATTACCACAGTTATATTCACAGACATGAGGTTTATACATATATCAGTCCAATTGTTTTAATGTACCCTTAGGCAATGAAAACAAACTTGTTCTACTGGGCCGAAATTTTTGAAAATGTACCGACATATTCACAATTTTGAAAAGAAAAAACAAACGCCTGACCAACCAAACATACCAGAGAGGTCCGTTTCCCTGTAGACCAGTAGAAATGCAATCATATTATTGATGTGTAATATAACCCTAACCCTGCCAAATCCAACAAAACCTAACCCTGTCAATCTCTATGTTCCACCCGACGTGCAAGTTTTTCAAGGATAAAATGGACCCAGGCTATATACGCAGTCGAGTATACTCGACTGCGTATATAGCAAGTAGCCTTGACACCTGTGGTGTAGTGGGGAATCGTTCGCCGCTGGTGCTGGAGATCCATGGTTCAAATCCGGGGGGGGGGGGGGGGGGGGGGGGGGGGTCGCGGTGACTTTTGGGGTCACCTTTCTCTGCGCAGAAAAAAGTGCCCGAATGGGTTAGGGTTAAGGATAAAAGTTGGGAAAATGAACAATAGATCTCATATCACTTACTTTGATGCAAGTCTTTTTTCCTCCTGTAAATCCAACACTATATACTGGAAGTAGTTACTGGTGAATATACGCCGTTGT
The DNA here is from genome assembly GCA_035610835.1 of Ophiura sarsii. NCBI lineage: Eukaryota > Metazoa > Echinodermata > Ophiuroidea > Amphilepidida > Ophiuridae > Ophiura > Ophiura sarsii. The sequence goes on from CM069458.1 coordinate 25,985,665, forward strand.
ATGAGGATAAATACCAACACTACATTGTCCCAGATCAGACTAGATTCCCCGGTAGGCAGCTCACATATCTCATTACCGTTATCATTTGTATTGATGTCCTCTGAAATACAAGTAATGATTGGACAATATTACACCTATTACATATTCATGAGCTAGTAGTGTCATTTCATTGGACAATCAGACTAGATTCCCCGGTAGGCAGCTCACATATCTCATTACCATTATCATTTGTATTGATGTCCTCTGAAATACAAGTAATGATTGGACAATATTACACCTGTTACATATTCATGAGATAGTGGTGTCCTTTCATTGGTCAATAAGACTAGATTCCCCGGTAGGCAGCTCACATATCTCATTACCATTATCATTTGTATTGATGTCCTCTGAAATACAAGTAATGATTGGGCAATATAACACCTGTTACATATTCATGAGATAATCGTGTCTTTTCATTGGTCAATCAGACTAGATTCCCCGGTAGGCAGCTCACATATCTCATTACCATTATCATTTGTATTGATGTCCTCTGAAATACAAGTAATGATTGGGCAATATAACACCTGTTACATATTCATGAGATAATCGTGTCTTTTCATTGGTCAATCAGACTAGATTCCCCGGTAGGCAGCTCACATATCTCATTACCATTATCATTTGTATTGATGTCCTCTGAAATACAAGTAATGATTGGACAATATTACACCTGTTACATATTCATGAGATAATCATGTCTTTTCATTGGTCAATGAGACTAGCTTCCCCGGTAGGCAGCTCACATATCTCATTACCATTATCATTTGTATTGATGTCCTCTGTAATACAAGTAATGATTGGGCAATATTACACCTATTACATATTCATGAGATAGTGGTGTCATTTCATCGGTCAATGAGACGAGATTCCCCGGTAGGCAGCTCACATATCTCATTACCATTATCATTTGTATTGATGTCCTCTGAAATACAAGTAATGATTGGACAATATTACACCTGTTACATATTCATGAGATAGTGGTGTCATTTCATTGGTCAATGAGACGAGATTCCCCGGTAGGCAGCTCACATATCTCATTACCATTATCATTTGTATTGATGTCCTCTGAAATACAAGTAATGATTGGACAATATTACACCTGTTACATATTCATGAGATAGTGGTGTCATTTCATTGGTCAATGAGACTAGATTCCCCGGTAGGCAGCTCACATATCTCATTACCATTATCATTTGTATTGATGTCCTCTGTAATACAAGTAATGATTGGGCAATATTACACCTGTTACATATTCATGAGCTAGTGGTGTCATTTCATTGGTCAATGAGAATAGATTACTATTTTGGGGTATATGGTAGTGTTAGGGTTATTATAGTAACAAAACTTAGAAAATGTTTGAAGAAAAAAGAAAATTCAAAAAATTGCTTGTTAACCCTAACTCTACCCCCCACTTTTTTCAGAATTTTTTCTTCAACGCGGAAAATCAACCAAAATATCCCCCCGATCCCCCCGGGATTTGATCCAGGGACCTCTCGCACCAAAGGCGAGGGATTCCACACTTCACCACGGCTGTCAAGCACAGTTCTGGGCAGTGTATTGCCCAGACTGTATGTATTGGGTCCATTTTTTTCATAAAAAAACTTCCATGCCGGGTGGTACCAACGTGCCCAGTCGTGGTACTGTAAAAGCTGAAATATTCGCGGTGGTTTTATTTTCGCGTTTTTCGCGCAAAATCTTTTTCCGCAAAAATTATAACACGCGAAAATATTGCTTTACACATCCATGCAATGCTTTCAGACGGTCGCCGGCAAAAAAAACAATTCGCGAAATGTCTTTGATATCAAAATCCGCGAAAATATCTGTACGCGAAAATATTGGCTTTTACAGTATTTTGGGGTATATGGTAGTGTTAGGGTTAAAGGTGTATGTTCTGATCACCTTTTTTAATATCAGAAGAATCCCCCATACTTTTCTCATTATGTCTGTAAAATCTTAGGGGCCAGAAATGTTCCATTTAGAAATTATAGGCTAAAATGTGGCGAATTACTGCCAAAGGTGGTTAACCACTAGCCAGTTTGTGTGCTACTCAATGGGCACATTTCTTGTGACCTTGTGCTTATAAAATAAGAACCATTGGCGTTATGCAACTCAAATTTTGGAATGCTACAATTTTAAGGATGACCTTTTCTTGTAAAATAGAAACAGTTGAAAATCGGGCCAGCAATCAACACATTTACCTTTAACTGTGATTTGATTGATTGATTGATTAATTGATTGATTGATTGATAAATCTATATTAATTGATCAAATAGCTTACCTGCAGTGAAATCATCCTGGAGACAAACAACACCCAGTAGTTGTATAACCCAACATTGTTTCTTTTTTAGAAAGCTCTTCATATATGCACATGTCATGATTTGTAAGAACACCTTGGATAGGATCACAAACAGGTTGTAGGCTAGCAATAGGTTCCACCTGTCAAAGTAATGTACAGAAATAGAGCAAATGTTACATTAACACTTTCCACCATATAAATCAGATTTTTTTTCTTCAAAAACTTTTCACATCTTTTTAAGTCTATCTCAAGAATTACTGAACCAATACTACGCATTTTTATACTTATTTCAATGCATATCTCATGGTGATTCCAAATATGGTGATGAAATTCAATAATTTTGACATTACTGAAAAAATGTGCTCAATTATGGAACTGTCGTCTGCAGACACCTGCTGCATGGAAAGTGTTAACAGGCTTCCAATATCTCTACATAGAGTTCAGGTAAAATAACATATATTCAAATATCAATATGATTTAAGGATGATGTATTTTTAAAGTGACACTTTACTTTGCAAATGATGTGTATTTAACCCTTTGAACACTGACACCCCTGAGTAAACAGTAGCCCCACCCTGACACCCCTGCCGAAATACCCCTCAATAGGGCATAATGTCACTGTCTGTTACGTGCCATAACAGCTACTAGCACTTTTTAGTTGCCCTATACATGCTTACCGTGTCTTGTTCATCCTTATTACTATAGTCAGAATCATATACAGTTAAGCCCACAATTATTCATACCCCTTGAAAAATATGAGTTATTTGCATTTTTCTCATATCTATACCAGCTGGAGTGGTGGAACTTTCGCTTTACACTAAAGACAATTAGTTTGCAAGTACAAATCAATATATTTGGGCTCAACATATTTTGCATAACAATAGAATTGAACAAGAATTGTGTTTTTATGCCTGTCCAAAATTATTCATACCCCATGCCAAGTCTCAGGATTGAGGCCACTTTTTGTGATAATACACATGCTTTTGACATTCCAAACATTCTTTATATTGTGTGATAGGCTTTTATATTGTTATGCAATTATTCCATGATGTGTGCATACAATGTGGATGCATTACAAATGTGTGCTATTGGATGTACAGTGAGGGATATTATAGGACAACACTCTAGCTCTTTGACAGCATGGTGAAGGCGATCAAATAACTCAGTGAGGAACTTTTTTGTGAATTGTGAATGCTCACAAAGAGGGGAAAAGGCCACAAAGCTATTTCGAAGCAATTTCAAGTGCCAAATTCCACCATATAAAGCATAATTAGGAAGAACAAGACAGTTCAAATAAGTTCAAATCAGTTAGAAACCTTGAAGAACACGGTCAGACGCCAACAGTGTCCCCTTGTTGGACAAGAAAAGTATGGTGAAAGGCCAACAACAATCCACATATCACCGTCAATGCTCTCCTGAACAACCTTGGTGAGTCTTGGACCAAGATGTTAAGGCAGACACTACAGCAGACATAGTACACAAAAGTTCTCCATGGACTTCGACCAAGAAAGAAAGACTCTACTCCTGAAAAGAGACAAGAAACTCATCTAACATTTGCAAGAGCACTTCTGGACAAAGATACAAGTTTTTGGTCTTCAGTGTTGGGGTTGTCTTAGATGCAAGACAAGTTTCTCTGTGTCTCTTTTAAGGAGTAGTGTTTTTTTTGGTCGGCCTCCATGGAGACCTCTCATGTGCAATATATGCTGGAGCGTCTGCCATGATATCTTGCTCCAATAAATGCCCAGGTTGTTCAGGAGAGCATTGATGGTGATCTGTGGATTGTTGTTGGCCTTTCGCAATACTTGTCTTGCCAAACAAGGGGACACCGCTGGCTTCCGACTGCATCTTTCAATGTTTTTTCAGTGAGTTGAATGTCTTGTTCTTCCTAATTATGCTTTGTATGGTGGATTCTTGCACTTGGAAATGTTTAGAAACGATACGCATATTAGGCTTTATACCGGCCGCCAGTGTTCAAAGGGTTAATCGTTTCAAAAGAGCATGTGTGGTCAGTGGTAAAAGATTGTGAGTTCTAGTCCTGTTACGGCCAATGCGTTTGTATTCCTGAGCAAGACACTTAATCTTGATTGCCTCGTCGACCCAAGCGATATTTGGATAGCTGTTAGGAAATGTTATAAGCTAAGAGCTGATAGTGATAGGCTGTGTGCATTGGCCTGTAGCCGCCTAAATGAAGCGAAATGATTCTGATGATGTCATGATGATGGCAACGGTAATGATTGGCTAAAAAGTGTGTTGGGACTGTGCTAGCACCGTGTAAAGTGCTATATAAGAACTGTCCTTTTTTAATTATTATTGTACCAGTTAGATAACAGACAATGCATAGAGAGAGAACACATGTCAATTGTCATGTAATTCATGACTTTGCACGTTAAATATGACCTCCTCACTCATTCTCGGTTCTATTATATGAGCATATTAACATCAACACTAATGAAGGAAAAAGAGAAGCGCTCGCATGCTCATAATGATATGTGTTAATCTTAATTGGTTTTATCACTATAAACCCCATGAGGGAGAGGGAGACAGCATACACAATTCATAACTTAGCATGTTAGTACTTACCGTCTCATGATACCCTGTGTGGGTTTTATGAGCATATTAGCGCCAACTCTCATGAAGAAGAATGAGAATCCGATATAGATGAGACCAAATAGACTAATACGACTGGTACCAGCCAGGAAGATGATGGCTAATGTGGCCCAATAATTGTAGTTGAAGACTACACTCTGTTTGGAAATATCAAAGAGAAAAATAGAAAATTAATGGAGCATTTTCATGATTGTAGCATCTCATTTTTTTCAATAATCTTTTAATGAGAAGAATTATGGCCAATGTTTTCAATGTAAAACTCATTTGAGATGTAACAATGAAAACTCTTTAATTAATTATTTCAACAGTAATGTGAACAATTCATTAACCCTAACCAGGGAGAGTATATGATGGGAGGGGAAATTTGAATCACAAAAATGAAGCCTCCTACATATGGGCATATGGGCGTGGGTACGTGACACATGTGACTCGTAAAATGAGGGTGCTATCTTGACAACGCTATGATTGACAGCACAAAAGTCCTTATAAGGCAAATGAAAGGGCGAGGCGACTCGTAATATGGTGGTGCTAGCACAATAGAGGCGTCAATCTTGGCAAAGGGAGTCTGTGTACAGTGGCACCGGCCTGCCCTAACCCTGCTAAATCCAACAGAATCCAACAAAGCATCGTGCCGGTGCACCCCCATTCCCCAGTCTCATTGTGCAATCACATAAAGGTACAAATGGGCTCCGAAAATTTTGGGACATACCACGGTAGCGTAATGCATGATCACCGGGACTATTGAACCCCCTTTTTCATGTTTCCATAACCCTAAACCTGCTAAATCCAACATAATCCAACAGAAGTACCGCGACGGCACACCCCCATTCCCCAATACACGATTACGGGACTCCGCCTACGGCGGCCCGGGTTTCTGTGTTTATTTGTCCCGTCTTTCCCGGTTAGCTTGATTGCTAAAAACACCCATGCATGATGGGTTAGGGTTAAACACTAGCTTTCAATTCACTCCAATGTTATACTCCATACATCTTTAATTCACTGAATTTCCAATTTTAGACTCCATAATCAAACAATGTTTTATTGCTTACCTTGACAATGTCCAAGTAGGATCTGGAAAAAATAATTTAAAAAAAATATTTTTAAGACATGTCATTCACATCATCAAATGCCACCCTACCATCCTTGACCACACTTCGTTTGATTAAACCAAAGAAAATACCAGTTAATTGTCCCCTTTTTCAAAAGGGTTGAGGAAATCCAATGTATCTTTTTTATTTTTTAGTGCAATTAGTTTAAGATATCAAAGTACATATGAAATGACAAGAGATAATAAAGTCTGCTGTCACTTTGCTATACATTGGAAGGTGTCCTTTTAGTGCTTCCTGTTTAACTTATCAATGTAAATTTAGGTACCCGATTGTCCGCTATGTTTTCTACATCTACATATGGCTCATAGTTGTCGGTCACCACCAATGACTTTTATGCTCATTATGTACTAGCCAGTTGCAGACTGTGGCGATTTTGAGTCGCTCGAGTGGACTATGAAATGCAAATCACTCACAGCAACTCGACAGATCGATTGACCAGTTGCGCACAAGTTGGATTGATGTCAACTGCAGCGACCTGGCGCGACCTGGCGCGACCTGTCCCAACTTTTGACTTGATAACATTCGATTGAACAACAAATTACGTCATCGGGAACGACCAAGATCGCAAAGTGACCTAAGTATGCAATCCGCATTACCTTTTTCAAACTACAGGTGTCCTTCTATACGTTTCATTCTTAACTTTTAAATGTAAAGTTGGATACCGGATTGTCTGCTATGCTTTCAACATCTACAAATGCCTCATAGTTATTTTCTTCAGAACTACAGGTGTCCTTTCATAGTCAGCGGCGTCATAATGCTATAGACATAATGTGTGTGTGTATGTGCGGGGGTGTGTACATCTGTACAGAAGTGCGTACTGGACGCTTTCAAAAATGACAGCGGGTCCTAAATTGGTCAATTGCAAAATCATCACAGGCATGCAATGCATAGTTGTTTGCACATTTCATGCATCTGGATGCAGCTCCGCGAACAACAACAAGACATGCTCGCATGAAATAGCTTGAATTTTGTCCATAACATTATGACAGTGACTCTATAAATGTTTCATTCTTACCTTTGAAATGTAAAGTTAGGTACCGGATTGTCAGCTATGTTTTCAACATCTACAAATGCCTCATAGTTATATTAAAACTACAAGTGTCCTTCTATAGTCAGCGTCATAATGCTATGGACATAATTCCAATGGACCTACGGCACATAATCTCCTGGCCACAGTTCGACATACGTGGGCGCACTTCGATCAGGCTGCGCACGCATGCTTGAACTCACAAAATACTGCCAACCAACAACACCAAAGCACCTGATTGGTCAAATTTAAACTGATGCCTTTTTAACGATCGTCACGCTGCGCCGTATCCACCAACGCAGTGCTCCCGCTGCGCCATAACCACCGACGCAGTGGGGCGTGATGGTGCGTGGAAAAGCTCATGAGTTTTTCAGTTCTCACGTTTGAACACCAACCAATCAGAGCCTTGAGGTCGAGATGACGTAGTGCGCACAACGGATAACCACTGCACCATTTTGGGGTGAGGTTGAGCAGGCGTACTTTACGCGAGCTCAACCTCATGTGACGTGGGTCCATCGTGCATGCATAAATCTGTACCAGCGTGCATGAGTAAACCTGGAAGTGCGTAACGGAAGCTTTCAAAAATGACCGCGCATCCTAAATTGGTCAAACCTGAAATTGTCACGCACAAGCATGCATAGTTGTTTGCGCATTTCATGCATCTGGATGCAGCTCCGCGAACAACAACAAAACATGCTCGCATGAAATAGCTTGAATTTTGTCCATAGCATTATAACAGTGACTTATATTTTTATAAACGTTGATTCTTACCTTTGAAATGTAAAGTTAGGTACTGGATTGTCAGCTATGTTTTCAACATCTACAAATGCCTCATAGTTGTCACCACCGGGATGGCTGGCTGACTCAGTGGAGAAAACATGCCATTGCAAACAAACAAGCAGTAACTGGAAGAAGTCGGCTGTGGATAAAATGTTGTTTAATGTAATATTATATTGTGAACAGATTAAATCAAAAGAACATGGTTTATTTTTAAAATTTTAGAATTTGAAATTGTATACCAACTAATCATGACATTAATTAGATATGAGGAAAGCATGAAAATCTAGCTTAAACAATCATGGTATACCCTTAGCATGAGATATTCATGAGTTTGATTTAGGCAAATAAGGCTGCATAATTCTTAACTGGGGGTTTCGCACAAGACTAATTCTGTGCGCAATCTTCCACAAAGGGTATAAACCAAAATTAAAGACAAAATTTGACATACATTTACATAATGATACGCAGCTATAGAAATACCCACATGTCTGACTTCCCGGGGTTGTCTAGGAAGGAACCACACTTTGGGGACTTAGAATAAATGTATTTATAACCCTATATTTTACAAAAGATTATAAATCAGTTGAAAAAGTGGTCCTAGTGGAAATCAAATCATGGACCTTTGCATTGCAAAGCATAATAATAATAATAATAAGCATTTATATAGCGCTCTAGAAACACAGCGCTTGCCTCTTAACCACTAGACTAGGGAGGGGTGAACTGGCCAGGGCATGATTTTAATCCCTTTTTAAATATTACGGAATAAAGCTATACTACTATTATGATCAGTACATACATATGATCATCTACCCCTGGTTGACAGTCATGTGGGTATTTCTACTACTGTATAATGATACGTGCAGCATATCAACCCAACCCCTTGTTTGTATGAACAAACATTATTATTGCAATAAATTTGCCCAATAAATTGCCATGGTAATAGAACCCTTAACATATTTATAAAGTAGATTATCAATCACTGGAATATCCATTAAAGGTCATTAATGTAATTGGACCGATAGCTTACAATTTGTTGACTGATTGACTTATTGATTGATTGTCTTGCCATATTCTACATGCAATAATATGATATAAACATGCGTAGCCATGACAATATACTCCTTGTTATACTCTATTTCTCTTAAGATTTGATTCATTGATTGATAGTCTATGCACTTTAAACTTGTATGCTACTCAATCACCATGCGCTGATACACACTCACAATGAAAATGCCCATCAATGATTACGTTATACATCCATCAATTAATTACATTTATAAAGGCTGTCAACATTGCGAAAATTGCACTGAGGAGAAACAGAAAATATTAAGGAAGTTTGATCAATGATTTTATAAATTACATCAAGCTAGCTGATGATATCAATCAGACAACATCAAGGTAGCTATGTAAGATAGTGAGTGTGGAGAACCATTGCTTATCCAGGATAACACTTGTAATAGGTTAGCAAGCATCTTACCCTAAATGTTTTGGAGGGCTGGTATCAAAGAAGATTTCTTGTGCAGTCCAACATGCTTAGCATCATTACAGTGCAAAAAAGGAACCCCCCCCCCCAAAAAAAACCACCACAAACAGTGCATTAAAGTAATTAACAACTGCAGGTTGTCTGACCTCCACCCTACAATACATGGTACATATACCGTATTATCCCTATTAAGCGCCCATGTCCTTATAAGCGCCCACCCCTGTTTTTCTCAATGATTACCAACAAACAATCCCTAATAAGCGCCCACCCTTTCAATTAACGTAGCACTGTACAATAACATTTTTCACCACGGCATACTTCAGTAAAGCGCAGTACCAGTTAGCCTGACGTCATGTGGCCACAGTGAGACCACTGTGATGCCACAATGTTGATTTTCCCAAAAAAATTAAACAGTTAACTTTTCGATCGCACATGGTTTTCCGCTAGTGCAACCTCGCCGAAATTCGACAGTGTTTACGATAAATGAGTTTAAAAAAGGTAACTTAATAAGCGCCCACCAAAATTGACTTTGCTAACCGCCCTGGGCGCTTAATAGGGATAATACGGTAGGTATAACTTAAAAAAAGAAGTTGAATTCCAACTAAAATGTGAATGTGTTATTCAAAAAATTGAGGGTCTCTAGGAAAAACAAGAGAGGACTGAATTGATGAATTGATGGGATTTTCTTAAAAGACCCTCGTTTAACATCATTATATGCCTTACAATGAAATTTAATGTCAATGGGAACCAGTAGATGTGGTGACAGAAGCCAGTGGCCATGTGATGAAAGTTTAGCATGCTGGACTGCACAAGAAATCTTCTTTGGGCTGGTATAGAACTATGTGATAATCCCTTTTGGGAGAATCTCCTAGTAGTATGGTCTCATACGACAAGAAAATATTGTTTGAACACTTTGTAGGTCTTATGTCAAGTACCATTGTAAAATGTATGTGCAACCTCTAAGACCCGTTTTCACTCTTCAGTTGTACATGGTGAATCAAGTTTATATTAGAAGTCACTCCCTATGTGTGTTTATGTCTTACCTAATACGAAGACAGGATTTGGTGGGCTGATATAATCTGGTATATAGAACCATGTGATAATCTCTTACCTAATTCAAAGACAGGATTTGGTGGGCTGATATAATCTGGTATATGGAACCATGTGATAATCTCTTACCTAATTCAAAGACAGGATTTGGTGGGCTGATATAATCTGGTATATAGAACCATGTGATAATCTCTTACCTAATTCAAAGACAGGATTTGGTGGGCTGATATAATCTGGTATATAGAACTATGTGATAATCTCTTACCTAATTCAAAGACAGGATTTGGTGGGCTGATATAATCTGGTATATAGAACTATGTGATAATCTCTTACCTAATTCAAAGACAGGATTTGGTGGGCTGATATAATCTGGTATATAGAACTATGTGATAATCTCTTACCTAATACGAAGACAGGATTTGGTGGGCTGATATAATCTGGTATATAGAACCATGTGATAATCTCTTACCTAATACGAAGACAGGATTTGGTGGGCTGATATAATCTGGTATATAGAACTATGTGATAATCTCTTACCTAATACGAAGACAGGATTTGGTGGGCTGATATAATCTGGTATATAGAACTATGTGATAATCTCTTACCTAATTCAAAGACAGGATTTGGTGGGCTGATGTAATCTGGTATATAGAACCATGTGATAATCTCTTACCTAATACGAAGACAGGATTTGGTGGGCTGATATAATCTGGTATATAGAACCATGTGATAATCTCTTGTGGAAGCATCTCTGTCCAGGGATAATCTGTATGTGACACAAATTAGTACACATTTTACAAAACCAATAAGGATGCAGCATTTTAAGTTGATTTAGAACATGAAATGTTTTTTAGTTTAATGAAAAAGATGTCTGATTTGCGTTCATCCTTCATGTAATATTTAACAAATTTAATAGTAATGGTCAGAAATTAGGTAACGGTTAGGGATAGAGGGCTGGAAATTGTTTGCATATTACATGGAAAAGCAACCCTCATTTCATGTTTGACAAGAATCAATTAGGGGGGGGGGGGATATGCAATCATCCCCATGTTATGCATGATAAAATGCTCAACGTAATAGAAATTTCTAATTCCAGAACAAATTAAACTGATTCCAGGCAATTTTTACAATAAAAGCCCAAATTTGTGCACGCTTTGTATTTGTACCCATTTTTACAAAAAAATAATGTTCAACCTAATTTTGTGTCTTGTCTCTGGTTTCCCCCTTAAAATGTTGATCAATCACCCCCCCCCCCCCCCCCCCCCCCCCCACCCCCCACACAATGCCAACAACAATTTACACCACTGCCCTCCTCACATTTGAAGGATTGATTTATTTCAATGGCAATTTCTGGATTATAATTATTTGTAGTACAATTAAAATGTAATTTTGTACAATTATTATTCTTATTTTCTTATTGATAAAAAGAAGTGCAATGAGAGTGCAATGCACTGATTTTTAACAAACCCACTTCTTACTTTGGCAAAGTACTGGTGGTAGACCAAGAGCTCCAGCATATGTGATTGGAAATAGTATGACCAGGATTATGGCGTAAACTGGCCACACAATGGACACCGTCCTACGTTTTGAAAACACCATACAGATCATAATGAATAGATAGATGGCGCTAAACACATCCAGTCTGATGGCTGCAACGATAGCTGTGGTCACAAAGCAAATCTGGCAAGGAAAACATTAAAAACCATAAAAAATTAAAAGTGTTGGACGTTTACAAATCGTTTGTTACTTACACATTCAAATGTTTCTGAAATTATAAACTAAGAACTAAATCTAGAGTAACAAGTCACATAAAACACACCAAGTCCATGAGATCAAATCAATAAGTTTATGATAAGTCATTGATAAGTCATACATGTATGCATCAACCATTTTCATTAGTGTTCCCTTTTTTCTCCAATTGTACACACACCCCAAACTTGACATATTCTGGCCCAATACCCCAAATAAACAACTTTACATAAACACTTGATACTTTGATAAATTGACACTAACCTCCAATCCAAATTTATAGAAACAGAAATTTGCCAGATATTTTAGGGCAAACTTAAGTCCACCATCTGCCTTTTCTCTAGAGATCTTGGGGAATATGATGTTAGTCTCCGGTTTGATCATGCCAAATTTGCTACGGTGTTGCTCCTGGTGCAGGGCGACTATTTTCTGTAGGGTCAGCATGGTGATAATGAGAACATAACCCTATAAAGACAAATAAAAGCATTGGGTTGGTTAGGGTTGTTAATTCAATGATCGTTTGTCTTTTATTTAAACTTAACACTTTCCATGCGGCAGGCGCCTTGCAGACGACATGGCAATATTTCACAAAATGTTTCAAAAATGTCAACATTATTTAATTTCATCACCATATTTGGAATGACTGAAAGTTGGGAAAGGTTTTTGAAAAAAAAAGTTTTGTATATGGTTAAACTAATAGCCGCGTGGAAAGTGTTAATGAAGTGAGATACTCAGCTTCAACCTAAAAACACCAAATTAGTTATACAGAACAGGGAGAAGTGAGGGATATTGTGAATCGAGGGCAACATTTGAACTAACCAAGTAAGGGTTGTACAGAGTGAGTCAACATATTCAGGTCCTGTCTTAAAACAGTCTGTAAAATTATTTCTTGATTAGTTAATTGAGTACAAAAAGTGTAAACACTTTTTAATAATTGGTAACGGTTGCATAACAATACACAAATGTATGCGATAATTACAACATATTGACGGAAAAGCACAGTAGTTAAAGTGCGTCTCCCATGAGGAATAACCGATGTGAACAAAATACAAATTAGGTGAAAGCTAACAATATGCACTTGTCCTGCATATCATTAAATTCATTAATCTCTGTTTATTTGGACTCACCCTGTATTAGCTTTGCTGTCAAATTGTTTATTTTTACGATGTTCTATGTTAAAACAAAATGGCTGATTGTATTCCGTTTTGGTTTCTTAAGACAGTTAGCTCAATTCTCAAGACGGTAGATTTGCTTGGACTTTGAGGTCACTGTCATGACTGTATAGTTGCACAACCAAGGGCCCTCCTATTTGGAGAGGGAAGAGGTATATGACCCTAACATCTGAAGCATGACCCTTACAAACTGAGTGGTTCGTGAAGAACAGGCTTAGAAACTAATGGCTCAATTTAAAAGTAATGTTTTAAATGCAAATGTTCTCAATTTGTGAAGAATTCAAAGAATTATAGGTCCGACGAACAAAAGCAGGCAGGAAAGTGGTCTTCTGAGAAGCAGAAGATTAAAAGGGGTGCTTTAAGGGGGACTCAAGGAAGTAACTTTATGAATTTTGTGAGTGCTGTAATTATTGAACTATGACTCCAATGTATATAAAACTATACATTTTTGGAAAGGAAATGGATCAGAGAATCTAAATTTGGTTTTTTTACCCATTTTTTTTTAACAAAGCTAACAAAAATAGTTTTGAGTAAAAAATGCCCAAATCGCTTGATGATGATGTAAAGACACTAACTTAGGGACACATTTCTCATTTTTTAACCTAATCTAATATTTTTGTTGAATATAAATTTTGACTAAAAAGTGCCACAAAAAAAGAAATCCATTTTTGTTCTCACTTTTTTGGCACTTTTTGGTCAAAATGTCAAACAAATAAAATCAAAATCTTCCTTGAGTCCCCCTTAAGACCATGCATATTTAGTCCTTTCAGCCATTCCATGTAAGGGTTGCAAAAAACTCAAAAATTGAAATGAAAGGGATTCACAGGAATTCATTTCAGTCAGTTATATTTCATTAGAGTAATACTGAAACCATTCAAATTTCAAAAAAAAATCAAACTAGACCCTTTTACTGTATATTTATGGCCTCCTGAACTTGTGGTCAAAAAGAGGTCTCAGAGGTACAAATCACAAAGCAAAGAAATATTTGGAGTTAAATTCACAAGCTGTTGCTCAGTCTGCATTTATAAGATAGCTGTTGCATGTAATTTGACAAAACATTGGGTATTTTGTTCAATGCCATTAGCATTTTTCCAATAATTTCTTCACAAAAACACCCTAAAAATATGTCACGCGAGTCACAAAATAAAACAATCTTTTAAAATTACTAAAAAAAATAAAGAGATTCAACTAATGGTTGATATTTGCAATTGAATTAGTGGTGCTTTATCAAATAAAAAAAATAAAAAAATAATTTGCCCTCCATGTTATGCCCTACAATGAGCTACTGTGTCACGCGAGTCACACAGTTGTGTCACGCGAGTCACATTTTCTACAGGCCACTACACACAACACAGAAGCCTGGGCACAGTGTAACTCATGCACATAATGAGATAGGGTGTTAGGTTCCTAGTTCAGAAAAAAACAATTTGGTCACACTTGTAGAATTTTTTGGAGAGCCATTTGAATCAAGTGATGTCAAAAAACCTGTTTTGTAGCCTGTCACGCGAGTCACGTCAAATAAATTGTGATATCTAAAAAAATATTGGTTGTATGGCAAACATTTGTATACTTAACTATGCATGCACAATGTCTCAACTCAAATAAGTGATAAATTAAAGTAGAGGAAAGCTAGTTTTCCACTGGTAATGCATTTAAAGATGGATTTTTGTAGAAATGTCACGCGAGTCACGCTGGAATGGCTGCTTTGATAAAGGGGGATGCATATTTACTATACATTAAAATCTTGGTAACATTATAGCAAAATTGTCACATAAAACGAACCACTTTGCCGACAAATTTAATTAGGTATTGGTATGTTCTTTCTTATACATCAAATGTTAGACTTTAAACCATATCTAATAGTTACATCCATGTACTATCTGTGTTGAACAGTCTTTCTAATTGATTTTCATCCTATTATTATGACCTGGTCCTAATGAACCAAACAGATTTCGGAACAAACTAATGAAATATTTCTCCTACCTTCCCAGTTGTACCTTGTAATTTATCCAGACCATTGTTTAGAGTAAATTGAGTGTATTTCAGTTGTTTATAGCATTTTGTGACATACATTCTGTTACAGTTCCCAGTCCTGTTCTAGTTTTTGTTGAAGTGGGGTTATAATGTTCAATCAAATTTTAATAATCTGAAGAGCTTTGGGACAAACAATTCAATAACATTTAACATTTAATATTTTACTAAATATAAGTTTAATACCTCTAATGATACATGATAATACTTACAATAACATAACTATAGAAACTTGATACACGTTTGATGCCCCACCATTCTGCTTTGCTGAAATTCTGGGTTATCGGGAACTGGTCACCAAACTGTATGAATAAATGTTGAACATATAAAAAGGTGAATAGATTTGTTTGAGAATATAACAATGTATTAATTTAACACCACGCGGCAGGCATCTGCAGACTACATTCCAAAATGTCACAAAATATTTCAAAAATTTAAATATTTTTAAAATTTCATTACCATTTTTGGAATCACCACGTGAAATGCATTGAAATAAGTACAAACATGCCTAGTATTAATTGAATAATCCTTTGGATAGACCTGAAAGTTTGGAACAGTTTCTGAGAAATCTGTTTTGTATGGTAAAACCAATAGTCATGTGGAAAGTGTTCAAACTGCTCCATCAGTCTCAGGCATTAATTGATGGTGTATATCAGAGGGAAATGTTAAACTTTGATGACAATGCACAAGATTTGAATACATCAATTCTTTGACACAAAAGTACTTCAAGGATACCAGTGAGATTTGACATATGCAGGCATGTGATCCAGTGTGTACATGTTTTGCATACATGTGTGCTCGAAGTTCTCTGTATTAAAGGTGGTGTTAACCCTAATAATATGAAATTTATCAAGCGCTGGAACTATTGAACTATTAATGTGATGTACATAAAAGTATACACTTTCGGAAAAGGAAATGAGTCAGAGAATCCGTTTATGGTAACACATTTCACTACAAATGCTAATTTTTAAAATCTGACCAAAATGTCATATTATTAGGATTAACACTCCCCCTTAATTCCCTGGTGTTAGGAGGCTAGACAATTCAAAGCTGATTGAAACACACATATTACACATATCGTCAGCCTGCTTCGATAATTGCCTAACTCACTTTTCAGCGAAATTGAGATTTTTGCATAAATCATGACTTTAATAATACCTAAGTCATTGACCAATCAAAAGTGTTGATAAATGCACAATTGCAATTCTGCCTAAGTCAGCATTGTGAGTTAGGCAGATTGTACTAATTATGAAAATTGTTTAAAATGGGTCATATTAACTCGTATTAGGCATATAACAAGCCACATTTCACTTAAAGGTATATCCTCAACCTAATTCTATCCAACAGTTACTGCTCCTGTTGGAATTCACCTGCACTATTCATGTTGCTGTTCAACATATCGTCAGCCTGCTTCGATAATTGCCTAACTCACTTTTCATACTTTTGTTGGTTTCTAAGAACTAGAAAAAATTAGTTAGGCAATTATCGAAGCAGGCTGACGATATGGCATATCATCTTACCTCACTGACTGTATCATTACAATCAGCCATCAAGTTATCCACTGGTAGTACCTCCAATTGACTGACCATCTTCAAGGCTAGTATGGCAGAGGTAAACATCATAGTGAATATAGACGCCACACGGTAGAAACTTGGGAAGGGTATGGCCAGAAATATCAGCAGAACAAAGACAAAATTACACGCAGTCACCTGGAATTGAAACAAATTGAAGCAATGAATGTGCTGCAATTATAAAAGGAATGATTGTGATTCTGAACCGATCTCCCAATTATATTGCCTAATATCATGAATATATGCAGCATCTGCATCCAAATCAGATATTATCGTATCATGACAACCTAGTCTCTTTCTTATTCAGTCAACTTTATAGACTGATTAGAAAAATCTATCAGTATCTATATGAGTTGTCTTATTCTGGTTCTGTCTTGAAAAAATTACTGAATTCAAATGTTGATTCTGTTCAATGGTCTGTCGTTCTTGAACAAAAGTCACAAATACTGATTAAATGAAACACAATAGTCCCTTCCACCATATATTAGTCACCCCTATACAATGTTTTACATGCAATAAATAAAGGAAACAAATATGTGAAACATGGTCTGTAAGTTCAATTCGACCTAATTCAAAGCTTAAAAAGATACAAAGGTCTGACCTAAAATCAAGCATAAAATGTAATATTCAATAATTACAATTGATCATATAATCTTTATTACTTATTTAAAAGCAAATTAATTAGTGGTCTCCATACCACTTTGTGCCTCTTACATACTAGAATAGCTTACCTCTTGCGTAACTACAACCACAATGGTTGTAATGACTAGCTTAACCATGTGAATCTCTAATAGTCTCCATACCACTTTTGTGCCTCTCATCTTATGATGGCTAACAGAGTGCATCAGATCTTTGGTGCAAGCTTCTTTTAGCCTCGCCTTTGTCCATCTTTTATCTAAAAATATCAAAATACAAATAAACATTCAATGAGCTGGTATAAATCCCTGATGTATGCCTTCATAGTAGTTGGAAGAACTTTGGAAAGCGTGATATGTGAGCGTGATCAGATTGCTTGCCATACATTTAGCTTATCTATTTTCAGACGCAATACCAGTCACTATAAGCAGAGATGTGACTGAGTGATTGAGAGATTTCCTGAAAAATTGCGAAGGGCGAAGCGCAGCGAGCAGAGCTCTCGCACCTCACGGCACGCGGTGTCAACATTTTATAGGGGCTTGTCTGGAGAATAGGATATAGATTATCCCCCCCCCCTAAAAAAACATGTTTGACTCTTTTTATGCTGAAATATCATCATCCGAAAATTTCCGGAAAAATCACATCTCTGTATAAGCAGGTTTCTGTTCGAATGCAAAAGGTGGCTATTGGTGGTGATTGGTAGTGATTGCCTGAACAGAAACATCATCACTACCAATCACCACCACTGTCACCACTAAAATAACCCATTGGTGGTGACTTAAAGGCGAACTACCAATCTGGGTTACTAGCCACATCCAGTTCTATTGGTAATTTGACAAGGTTACAATTTCTCCATGTTAACTTTGTACAGTCTATCATCAAGTGAACAGGTGTATGACCAGTTCATCTGTGGTGAACTACTAAAGTGGTAGGCCAGCTTTAAGTGGTTATGTTGAACAGAATCAGGCACGGATTATTTTAGTGGTGATGACATCCCATGCGCCAAGTTATGCTTGGGGCCATGAATGAAAACAAAAGCATGACGGTTTGCTTGGATATGCTTGCTTTGCGCATATTTTGGTGAACTTCCAGTATCACCCCTTTTGCTGCGTCACCACCTTTTGGTGCTGAACAGAAATGTGCATTTGGTGGTTATTGCTGGTAATTGCTGGTGATTGTTGATTATGATTATCACCACCAATAACCGGTTATTGGTGGTGATTGAACAGACACCCGCTTTATGACAATAGATAGCCAGAGATGGACTACATCTGTGTGTGAATAGAATGACGGACTTCATATTGAGAGTTTCAAGCTTACGAAATGTTGAGAGTTTCAAGAGGCCGAAATACATGTAGTAAATAATTTAATCATGACTGACTTCACTTAGCATCATAAATTATCCTAAGATCAATTGGCGACTTGACGAAAAGGCATATTGTCATCATCGTCATCTCTCAATTACAAACAAAGGTTTAGTAGTAGTAGTCACCCATACTAATAATTAATCCTAACATCTTAAAGACAACATCACTGATTGACTTTTTGTCCTCTGTACATATTTCAATTAGTATGTTTATGACAGCCATATACCAATTTATCTTTACAACATCATTTAAATTAGATAAAGTTAGTATTTGTTATTGAGCCTTTTTCCAATGGATAAAAAGATCAAAGAGCAATTTAGGCATGCGAATGTTCAGGTTGAAACATTTTATGTAAGATTTTGTTTATTTTAAGTCTCCTTTAGGATTTTCAGCTTTACTTTCATTCTAAATTTTTTTATTTTTCCTTATTTCAAAGATCAATACTACAATTCTTTCTTCAATTTGTCATTCTCATGCCTAAACAATGTTAAACATTAAAAAAATGATACATGATTGTTTAGGTAGCACTTGAAAATTGCAAAGGATGAAATGTTAGCCTGCAACTGCTGTTATTACTTTACAAATAATATAAAGACTGGCATGAATGAAATTAACAAAGACCTTATAAATACACGGTCTCGAAACCAGGTACCGTATTATCCCTATTAAGCGCCCAGGACCTTATAAGCGCCCACCCCTGTTTTTCTCAATGACTACCAACAAACAATCCCTTATAAGCGCCCACCTTTTCAAATGGTCAGCATCCTCAAATGACCACTTGTACATATATTTCATTTAGTACATGAAATGGTCAGCCTCCTCAAATGACCAATTGTACATTTTCGTTAGTACGTCAAGTGGTCAGCCTTCTCAAATTTCCACTTGTACATTGTATTTAGTACATCAAATGGTCAGCATCTTCAAATGACCATCATCTTCAAATGACCACTTGTACATTTTATTTAGTAACATAAAAATTGATAAGATCATGTATTATGTTGATTACATGCCAACCAGGCTCAGATTGTGGCAATTGTTAGTCCCTTGAGTGGACTGTGAGAAACAAATCGCTTACAGCTACTTGTCAGATCAAACAACTGACTGCGCACAAGTTAGATTGAAGTAAACTGCAGCAATTTGGACCTAGCAGCCTGATGCGTCCTGTTCCGATTTTTGGCAAGTCATGTGCGGTGGTGTGGACGTAAAACACATTATTGGGAATAACCTGTTTCATTTAGTGACCCAAGAATATAATCAGCATTAGTATTTAGTTACCCATCAACCTCATTACAGTCTATTTCACTATCACGACACAGTGACATCAATGCGTCATTCACTGATCGCAGTACATAAATGCGCGCGCCAATCCGAGACACTCTCGCACATACACATGTGTAGAAAAAAGAAATGTGTGCCAAATGTTGCACCAGTAAAGTTACGTCATTGTCCAGAGGTGATAGTGAATAAGCGTATGAAGTGCTTAGGAAAAGAAAAGAAAGTCATACACTTTGTTTATGTCCTATAGAGTGAGTTCAAGTTATTTTTTGACCAAACAGGCTAGATAGACATTTTAATGAATCTTTTTGGCAAACTATTTTGTACCAAATTTGCCACAAAAATGCCATAATTAGGACCAGTTAATGAAAATCTGTGACATTTCCAAATTTGCCTATTCAATACACTATGCGAGAGAAAAGGCTGAAGGACATATCCCGTATTTGTCCCCTATTGGTCACTGCGCGGGAGAAAAGACCAAAGATTACCAAAAACACATATCCCGTATATTTGTCCCCTATTGATCACTGCGCATTTCCCCTGCGCGCTAATCCAACTTTACAAACTGTCATGCATGGGTAGTGTTGCATGTGTAATCGATATATCACAGGGTCATCCAGGCCATGCAATGCACACACAGCATTTTCTCTCCACGTAGTGTGTTGAAAATGCGAATTTGGAAACATCACAGATTTTCTTTAAAATAAATGGGGCTAATCATGGCTTGTTTTGAGGCAAGTTTGTGCCTCAAAGATTCATCCAAATGTCTATCTATCCTGTTTGGTTAAAACATAATTGGAAGTCACTCTATAGGACATTAACAAAGTGTATGACTTTCTTTTGTTGAGCACTTTAGTTGCCTTGACAATGATGACATGTGCTTGTGAATGGGTGTTACACATAGCTTCAGTACTGCCAAGGTATAGATTTCTGATAATACCTTATTTAACTGACCATTCTTACCCATCTCTTTCGAACCAGCAAGTAATCTTAAGGCTTTCATTTCTGGTTCTAGTAGGAAAAATATTGACTGGTCAATAATAAATTAAAGTCAACTGGACGAGTTGCTACTTAAAGTAATGACTTGTCAATAATACATTTTTTTTCTTTTAACCAACCAAAATGTAGCACTTACCCCTATTACTAGGGAATAGGACGAAACCTTTCTCACCGTTTTGCCTTAGAACATCAACATACAATGACTGAATGAGGTTACCAGGCTAATTGCAACTAATGTTTAATCATAATTCACTGTGAACTTCAAAAATTAATAAGCACTAACAAAATCTATTAAATAGTTGATTGCTGTTATTCCTTAGCATCAGGTCTGTAAATTTGCCAGTAGTTTACCAAACCAACACACAAAAATTAATTGAGAAATCCTGTTAGATATATTCCAGCTAAAACACAAGGACATATACATTTACATAAAACAGACTCCGTTATCAACATGATTACAAATTAAAATGTAACATGGGTATTAATTATTCCATGAGCAGATTTCCAAACTCAAAACAATTTAACTGTCCACATTAACATTTTCTAAGCACTAAATATGCCATTAAGCTCAACATATTTGTGACCCAACATGATCATGAAGCACAATGGGGCAGTAGTTAATTTGATTTAAGAGCAAAAATGTGGGTCATTATAAGTCAAATTTATAAAAGTCTTTCTTATCTTTGACACCTCTTGTATTTAACCAAGGACTAAAATTCATGAAAATAAAGAGTTCATCTACAATTTTAGGTATTTGTTTTTCATTCACTCTATTGATTTTTAAAATAAAAAACCCTTTAAATGTCCATAACTTGACGATTTGTTTTTGGTGTTTTGAGACAAAGTGATTTCAATAATCCGTAACTTTGGTTACGAATGAAATATAACATTGACCTTGGCACCAAAATGTCCCTTAGTTTCAACACATTATGATTTTCATATTTCCCCCATTGTGCCTCATTTAGGCCTAAAAAAATAGGGTAGGTAGGTCGGATTTTTATTTTTTTTACCATACAGACATAAACAAATGCCACAAATACACATTTTCACTGTTTTTTTCTTTTTCTCTCAAAAATTTCTTTTTTAAAAAAATTTAAAAATTTAAAAATTTAAAAATTAAAAAAAAAAAAAAAAAAATTAAAAAATTAAAAAATTAAAACATGTTTAGGGTCGGCGGTTAAAATAGGGTCGGTCGGGTTACGCCAATCAAACCTCTCCTTTTTTTTAGGCCTTACTTGCGTTGGGTCATATTTACCTTGTGACATGCCTGCATGAAGTAATGAAAGTTTATAAAGTTGTAAACCATAAATATAAATACTATCCTGGCTGGTGCACTTGCAAATTGTTTTATGCCAAGCGGATCATGGTTCAAATAAGCCAGTATGATGATCAATCTGTTGGGGTGTACATTATTAAGTCTATAGTGGAATACAGTGCATCGAGTGCTTGTGATGGAACAATTGATTGTACCATAAACTTGATGGGACCTAAAGTACACTTTGTCCAGCAATGAAAACAGTGTGATCTCTAATTTGCTCAAAGATGAAGCAATTTTCAAAGGCCAAGGATTCAAAGTAAAATGTTCTAACCAGTAAGATTATGTATTAACTATATAAAATTATGGATTTTGGATTTGGGGCCAGTGCAACTTCTAGAATTTAGAAGTACCAAAATGTCTATAAATTTGTTTTCACAAATTAACAACTTGCTCTTACACAGTCTCATATATTCCACTATTGTATTTGTCCCATAGTAGGCATACTATGTGTCATAGTTGGTCAGATGACCTCCAGTATACACCCACATGCAATGTATTGGGAGCTATGGAAAGACATTCATTCTAGTTGTGGGGTTGACTGTACCATTGAGAAAAAAATCCCTCTTTTTGAATATGTTACACCCCCACCCTTCCTGAAGATATGGTTAAGGGTTCATAATTCTTACTTTCAATACTGCTAGATGTAGTTTCTGATATCTGTCTTTGGATTCCCTTTTGTTTTCTTGCACCAGTTTCTTCATCTTCATCAAGCTTTCCTAGACTGTAAAAACAATGTAAGCAATTAAATCGTAAAACAGTTTGGTCCATATCTTTTAAAGTTATGCTTTAGTTTAGAATACTTGGACATGATATGCACAAGTATGGTACCCAAAGCAGGCTGCATCTATAATGCAAAAGGTTATTGATGCTTATTGGCGATGATCAGTGCTCATTGGGTTTATTGCATTATCTTTTGGCAGGTATGCATGCATATATTCTGCAAAATCCAACGAAAAATCAGACTACCATCATGATGTAACTGTAGGTGGTTGGTTTTTATACCAATTTATTATTACAAAATGTGGGAGTACAAACAGGACTTTATCAGACATTATCTACCCTGATACAATGAGGTACAAAATGTATGTAGGGTTTAGAGCCACAAGGTCCTATCTCTACTAGCTGTTCAAATTAAGCTGGCGGCAACAGGTGTATATTTAAGGCAGCCTCTTTTGCTGAGCAATTGATATGAACTAAATGTAACTCAGAGCAGCTATTGCAGATATGTTACTTTTGCGCTATCCTCTTGTGAAGTGAGAAGGCACTATCTGTAATAGGTGCCATGTGCTTCTGGTGCTTTAAGGTGTGTCCATGTAAAAACCAAATTTAATAAAGGGCAGCTATTGCACATAAAACTGTGTGGCACTAAACCCATGTATCAGACTCGTATCGATCTCGTATCTATCTGTAGACTATCAGTAAATAGCTGCCATGTGTTACATACGCCTTGTGCTATATGGTATGTCCTTGTAAAACTCCAATCTAATAAGGGTCAACCATTGTACATGAGACTTTGTGGCACTAAACCTTCACACTGTTTTAAAAGGGGGGACTTAAGGAAGTTTTTGATTTGATTTTTTGAATTTTGTGAGTGCTGTAATTATTGAACTATTAATCAAATGTATATAAAAGTATACATTTTTGGAAAGGAAATTGATCAGAGAATCCAAATTTGGCGTCAATTTTGACCAAAAAAGTAGATTTTTTGAGAAAATCACAAAATTCACTTTTTTGACCCAAATTTGTTTGAACAAGGCTAACAAAAACGAAAATTGAGTAAAAAATGGCCAAATCACTTTATAATGATGTTAAGACACTGATGAAGGAAAAACGTGAAAAAAAATTGGTTTTTTTTTGGTTTTTTTTACACTTTTTTGTCAAAATTTCAAAAAATATTGGATTAGATTATAAAAAATTTTTTCGTCCCTCCAGTAGAGTCTTAACATCATCATCAAGTGATTTGGGCATTTTTAACTCAAAATTATGTTTGTTAGCTTTGTTCAAAAAAATTGAGTCAAAAAGTGATTTTTTGTGATTTTCTCAAAAAATCAACATTTTTGGTCAAAATTGATGCCAAATTTGGATTCTCTGATACATTTCCTTTCCAAAAAGGTATAGTTTTATACACTTTTGAGTCATGGTTCAATAATTACAGCACTAACAAAATTCAACAAAAAACTTCCTTAAGTCAACTTACCTATAGCCAGAAGACTTTTCAATCTCTGACATCTTGAGGAATCGATCATGAAAGTAGTGTAGTTGTACCATAAAGATGATGATAAAAGCGGTGGGTATGAGTAGATTGATGAATAAGTCCTGGGTGCCGTACTGCTCTAGACCTAAGTCCTCTAACCTACAAAAAATGCAACACCTAGTAGTAAGTGTTTTGCCAATTTGGAACTGATCAAACTATAAATGGATGTTCTGACAACCAGTATTCAGAAACAGCAACTATTACTTGCCATGACACACAGTATGTCTTGTGAAACTATTTGTCTAAATTACTATTGTTACTTAGCTTGGAGCCTAGCTATAACTGGTAATTTGGTAGGACTTTTTGGATTGGGTGAATCCTATTTTTTCTGTTATATACTGTTATATATGTAGCACTTTCTTATATCTACTTACTTTTCTTGTGATAACCCCGTTCCATTTGTCCACATGTCTGGGAAGTTTTCAAACTGATAGGTGTAGATAAGCACCAGAGTACACACTGAATACAACACGACGATCCACGAAAACGGTTTGGAGATGAACCGGAAAACAGTGAAGGATAGCTGCAAAATGGAAACAAAAAAATAAGCAATGACTTTTCATGAATACATACATCCTCTCATATTGTATCAAATTTAGCTTTTAGAGTCTGTGATTTTTGACAGTTTTGTTGATGTTGAGTTTTGGTGCAGTCACACTCCCAACTTAGTTTGTCAGTCTTTGGTACAGTCATCACATCACCAATTTATTCCCTCCAACCCCCGGGATTGACAGGTATGTTGATGTCAAGTTTTGCACTGGGTTTTGAACATGCAGGATAGAGTGATGGGTATGTGTATGTCCCCCATTGACTATTTAAAGCACTCCAGATCCTTTAATTCTTCTATCGACCAGTGAATTGTCGCTACCAGTTAATCAATAATATCGATGGGGTCTACCCGCTAGTCATAAGGACAGTTAGTCATAAGTTAGGGTTAGGGTTAGGGTTTAGAGTTATGGTTAGGGTAAGGATTAGGGCAAGGGTATGGGTTAGGGTTTGGGTTAGCGCTAGGGTTAGCGCTAGGGTTAGGTCAGTGAATAATGAGCATTATGACTAGCAACCCTTATGACTAGCGAGTTTGACCATATCGATACACCAAGGCTGCGTGTAGAACAAACCAAATGCTAAAATGAAACACATATGGTTATTGACTCATATCTCTGTTAATATTCAGTCAATAGTTACATGCAACATCTAAAATTAAATTAAAGAAATTTCTTTTCAATTTTATTATTTAATATTTTCATATAGGAGCTATGGATTTGGAGTTATGAGCATATTTACTATATATATGTTAAGTTAGTTTTTGAGCACTGTGTATAAGCCAACCTCAGCTGATGCTCCACCACAAACAAATCATTATGCACTTATCAATTGCATCCCTGGCCCCAGAGGACCCAGGATAGCATGGATTAGGGCCGGGACGTACTTATTGCCGATGTGACAACCCGGGTACAGTCATGTAGGTCCCCACAGGGCGGGGCACTATTTTGTGTACGTCCCCGCGACATTCCCGGCTCCCCGTGGCCAGGACAAAGGTACAGTCCCAGCCACCCTTACCCAGGACAAGTGTACTCCCTGGCTGTAACAGTCCGTTAGTCCCTTAAATTCTTCTGCAACCATAACGGGATGCATTTCTATGTGTTCCCTATGTGTTACTACATGTAAGCTTATTCCGTCAAGCGCATCGCATCTTAGGCTTATGTATAGCTACGTCCGGGGTGTACATTTGTGTACCTTTAGCGTACGTCCCTGCTATACGCTCGGGCTAGCGGGGGGCACAGTTTGTACGTCCCCGTACACTCCCCCGCATAGCCGGGCACTGTTTTTCTGTACATTCGTGTACAGTCCCGCATGGTCCCCGCCATGTCCCGGGTCCCCGAGGGCCGGCTTGCAATTGACAAGTGCATTATGGTACCAACAAATGTGACTCGCCAATTTAGAGCTGATCAAACTATACCTTAAAGTCTTTGCAATAAAGAAGCTGCCACATTGATGACATAACCCAATTGTACAACTAGGTGATATACACTGTACATACACATTGGTGTTTATTCTGTCATATAGACTCGTATATCTGTCAATTGCGTGGCTTATTTTGTGTATTAAAGATGGCAGGTTTAAATGTGATTATACCAAAATTGGCATGCAATAACACTGGTTTCATACCAATATATATGCCTACATATCAAGTTTGATAACAATGAAATGTGTTATATTTTGATTCATAATATGCTGGGAGATGAGCATGGTAAAACGAGCATACATTATAGACATTTCTGTAGCAAATAGACTAGTCTTAGAGTAATGTGGCTTATGAAGGAACTCAAACCCAGTTGGCAACTCAATACTTAAGAAAACAACTAACTAAGCCAGTGTTCAATTTATACCAAGGCTTAGATGAAAAAGTCAGGGAAGAACCATCCTGACCTATTTTAAACTTTCAAGTGAAATACATGCCATGGGGTAGGCAATGAAAGGTACCAAGTGTAGAATATATTATCACTTTACCATGGCATTTTGGCACCTGAAATATGATATTTCAAAAAGCCATAAACAGTTACTTTTGTGACATTCTGTATACTTATGAATTACCCACTAATTAAGCAATTAGATTTGATAAAATAAGATATATCATATATGACTCCTCTATTATTGTATTTGTGCTGAATGTATATTCTATAATCAACTGAGTGAACATGTTACCAAAATCTAATTTGATTTTCCCCCCTTCAAATGAGATGCAATGCCTTCAAGTAATGAACTATTTGATCTAGATTTGGTATAAGGTATGGTATCAGTTATTATCAAAGCATGACATATTGCATAAATTAGTGGAATATCAATTGAGCAATAGTTAGCAGCAATACAAGGGGTATCAAAAAGTTTTAGAAATCACCCAGAAGTGAAGGAGCCAGAAACTTCATTTTGATATGTGATCCTTCAGACATCTTTACATAGTCACTGTGCAAAGTCACACATTTCTCCCACTCTTTATTACCTGTCCACAGACCGCCATTGTAGAGATCCTCAGATTGACCGCCATTAATTGATCCTCAGTTTGCCTCAGATTGTGTTTTTTCCCCAAAACAGCAACAAATAGTTTAAAGTGTGGACAGAAAGGGTCAAAGGTCATGTAGGGGTCATCAGATGTCAATCTGTGTACACCCCATGTTACCCATAGTATTATTGTCACCAAGCTTGTTTGTAATGACCTTTGACCCCTTTCTGTCAAAACTTTAAACTATTTATTGCTGTTTTTGGGAATAACATAATCTGAGGCAATCTGAGAATCAATCAATGGCGGTCAATCTGAGGATCTCTACAATGGCAATCTGTGGACAGGTAAAAAAATGTAGGAGAAATGTGTGACTTTGCACAGGGACTTTGTAAAGATGTCTGAAGGATCACGCATCAAAATGAAGTTTCTGGCTCCTTCACTTCTGGGTGATTTCTAAAACTTTATGATACCCCCTCGTATGTAAGATATGCTCTGCTTCAACTGAAATAGAGAGGGCTACTAAAATTATCTGAGCAACAGTTCATTTACCGTATCACTTACCAGAAATATATTAATGATTAGCAGAAAAAGCGCCATGTACACAATCTTGAAAATATCCACATTAGACTCGAGGCTGACAAGCAACAGCATAGCGCCACACAGCAAGATCCAGTACTTGGAGAAGAATTGCCAGACCATATTACCCAGGGCTGACATTGCTTGACTGTGTGCAAGCTCTATCTGATCGCCGTCGCCTTCTTTCATCCATTCACGTAGGGCTGATAAAAAAAATGAGGAAAATATTTCATAAAATAATGTGATATCAAATTAATTCCATGGTGTGATTCCATTTTGCCTTTATGTTTACACTTTCCACGCGGCAGGCGTCTGCAGACGACTTTCCAAAATTTCACAAAATGTTTCAAAAATGTCAAAACCATGATTGGAATCACCGTGAGAAATGCATGGAAATACATACAAATATGCCTAGTATTGGTTCAGTAATCTTTGAGATAGACTTTAAAAATTGCAAAATGTTTCTGAAAATCTGTTTTGTATAATATGGTAAAACC
This sequence comes from Ophiura sarsii, assembly GCA_035610835.1. NCBI lineage: Eukaryota > Metazoa > Echinodermata > Ophiuroidea > Amphilepidida > Ophiuridae > Ophiura > Ophiura sarsii. The sequence goes on from CM069458.1 coordinate 26,014,499, forward strand.
AATAGCCATGTGGAAAGTGTTAAATATGTCAATGTCCAGTAATGAAAAGACTTAAGACTATAAAGAACCTACATTGGTTGGTTGTCCTTTGTACCTCTCCCGCGAGGAGGAGTTGGTAGGGAGAATTTTTGTAAATGTTCAGAAGTATGGAAAATTCCAATCAAAACAATATTCTTACTGTTAAAAATGTCAACATTTTCAACAACAAGGATCTTGGAAATTGGAATATTGATTAGGGAATAGTAGATGAAAGAAAGGGGAAAACATTTTTTCTTGCCATTTTGACAAATTAGGAGCAGGTGATGAAAGAAAATCAAACCACTTTCTTTCTTCTTTTTTTGTCTTTTATTTTTATCTTCTTTTTTTTTTCTTTTTTTTTCTTTTTCTTTTTTTTCGTCTTCTTTTTTTCTTCTTTTTTTTTGTCTTCTTTTTGTTGTCTTCTTTTTTCGTCCTCTTTTTTTCGTCTTCTTTTTTCGTATCCTTTTTTCACTTTTTTATGGGAGGGGTGAATATAAATTTAACTTTTACTAGAGATTAGCTATTCATGCCTACTCATGAAACTTTTTCAAAGATATACACAGACGTTGAGTTCTGTACATGATTGATGATTGCATACAGGAAGTATTTTGGTTCACACGCATAACCAAACAAACTGTATATGTGACCCGTCACATCAAAATGGACATCTGGGAGGCCCTCGTCAAATCTGAGTTATTGGTATTACTTGAAAGAGCACATTTTAAACTTTGAAATGATACCATGTTAAGGTAATCTGATTTTGTAATCACAAGATATGATTTAAAGAGGCAAAATGTGTTCTATAATTTTCTTTATATTTCACCAAATACATTGGCCTCTATCTCAAAACTGTGTTTGCCGACAACATGTCCTTTTGGACGTAACTGGTCACACCTGGTCTGTTAATTTGATCTTCTGATAACATTTAGAAACATTGTTTCCAAACCTTGAACAACACTGAAGTAAGATTAGGCCTGTTCAGGCGGTCACTAGTCTTAAGTCTAGTTAGTCTCGAGCTGTAAAATAATCTAATGCAAATCCAGAGTGCCTGTCCAGACAACAGATATTGCTGCAGTAGCTTCGAGACTAACTCAAAGTCGCACGATTCTCAGATTTCAGGAAGTAATGCATTGATCACTCACGGTTAACGTGTTGAAGGATTCACATGGCAGACATGCTCTCGACTAACTCTTGGTTAGTGTTTCGGGACTAGTTAGCCGCTAGATCTTTTAGGGTTAAAATTCCAGCTTTAGACTCGAGGTTAGTTAACTATGACACAATTCACACGGCCATTAACCGAGAGTTTAATCTCGAGACTAGCGGATTTGATGCTAGTCTCTAGCTTAACGCCTTCGTCTGAACACTCCTATCATCACTTAACAGACAGTAGTTGATAAAAGGAAATTATTGGTTTCCAAAACATCAAGGTTAATACTCGACTAGGTTAGAAGACCTTTTATAATACAGTCTATACTTAACATTGCACTTTTGAGAAAAAGTTTAAGAAATCAGGTCTTTTTATCTCAGAATTAAGCAAATATTGTAATGATTAATACATGTATTATTACATGGTATTAGTAAAGAAGAAATGTGGAGAAAATTTATTGAGAAAAAATATTAAAAAATATAAAATGTTTACTGAGCATGTACAAACATCACTTTTGGTTTTGATCATTGGCATGACAAAGAAAGGGAAGAAATCTAAATGAAAAGCACCTAAAGGGCATTACATACCATACTTTGTTTTATGTACCACTGCGCAGTGATGTCGGAGTGTAATTCAGTGAATGCTGCTAATTGTGGTTTTCTATGTTATTCTTATCGCTTGAGACAAATGGTTCTAATTGTGTATTAATGTTGTGCAGATCTCTGCAATATGCTCTGACATCACCATACAGAGTGATGAATGCATTGCTTAAAAGTGAGTGACGTGATTTCAGCCAAAACCTGTCACTCAGTTCTACTATTGTATACAAAGGGCTAACATTTGAGTTAACTTGCTCCAGTGGTTCTTATGATAAAAGCAAAGAATTCACTTCAAAATTTCCCAAACATTTATACCACATTTGGAGGTTATATTCATTACTTGTTTCACTTATCACATTTAAAATAAACTCCTCTCTGGCCTAAGATTTTGCCGGGGTAATGAGAACAGTTTGGTGCTTCCTCTGATACAAAAACAAATCTAAATTTTGATGAGAAAAAGTAACATTGATCGGGTCAACCACCTTCGCACACATGCCCCTTGAATTATATTTGTTCATACTGCATGTGTATCGAACATTGTATCCGTAGTTCAATCAGTTCCAAATTGGTGAGAAATATTCGTTTTCTATCTCTTAGCGCGCAAAAGTAATCCAAGTGTACAAGCGCGATTTTGGCCATATGAACGTTATTTTGGGCGAATGCAGGCATCACCCATTTGTTACACGATGCGTTTGTTGTGATCATGCGCGTCTACATCCTTCTGTATTAATTCACTGCTGTAATGAGGCTCGCCAATTTGGAACTGATCAAACTATAGCATATTGGGTACACAGTGGAACACATTTTTCATCAACATTAGTGATACATTCTACTAAGTGACTTTTTATTTCAGTGAGCACAATTGCCTAGCAGAACATTAATTTCTGCAAGATGTATACTAGCATATCAGTTTATTATCTATTTAAGAACATATGCCATGTTTCAAGGATGGCGGCAATTCCCATATCTGATCAATCACATAACATTTTCAAAACAACATACGTAATTGAAATTCCTAATTGACGTCTTTGATCAAATCAATGAAATTCTACACTATTCACATTTACCATTGCCATGGTTACCGACTAATAAACACAAGACAGTCGATATTGTTATTACAGCATAGAAGCAAACATTAGGCAATCCGCTGTTTGTAACAAAGCATTAATGAATAACAAGGGAGAGTCCCGGACGGAGTTCTAATCAAATTTCTACGCCATCAGAATTGCGTTATTTACATTTAATTTGAATTGAAAAGTGCAATTATGAATTCCCACTGGTTTATTGCATATCTTATTTCATTATTGAAGAATCGCAATAAGTACTAAAAGAAGTAAATTATTCAGAAAGTGAATGTTTTTGGAAAGAAAATCAGTCGAGAAAGCCAAGTATATTATGATATAAACTACCTAAATGACTTGGATAGCATTTAACTACAGTCCTCAAAAGAAATATGCTCATAACTCCAAAACTATAGCTTCTACGTAAAGATATTAATATAATTGTTTAAAGAAAATTCTTCCCTTCAATTTGAGATATTACACTTGAAGATTGACTGAATATTAACAAAGCTATGTAACCAAAAGCAAAACAGAGTCTGTTTTTCATTTTAGCATTTAATTCTTCTACATGCAGCCTCGCTGTAGCAATAGGCAGATCATTGATTAACTGGTAGCTTCAATTGATCACTATCATGCATGTTCAAAACCTAAGTGCAAAAATTAGAAAGTTACACTTTCTCTTATTCTTTTTGGTGTAGCATTCTTAATCGTTAACGGATCTTCATGAACAATATCTTAAATTGAAGAGGAGAAATTAATTTATAAATTTCAGGGCTAAACATTTGGCGCGAATCTAAGAATTTGATTTTCAATTGGTTTTCGTGGACAAGTTTGCGAGAGTCTAGTCGGATTCTCCCAAATTTAAAAAAATCGCACACAAACTCAATTGCTGAGAATCTTGAATTCTCGTAAAATGTGGTTGCGAGAATCTGTTTGGATTCTCACGGTTGCGGGAATATGTTTGGATTCTCGCAAGGTGAAACGAAATTCTAGCCCTGAATTTGTAAATAGATATTTTAAGTTGGAATTATATTTTTAGAGGTATGAGCGTATTAATCACCGGGAAAGTTACTTGTTTGAGGACTGTAAAGAAGAACTTACCCATAGGAATTATTTGGCTTCCTTCATCACAACTATCATCTTAGCATTTAAACCAAGCATTAAAATCAACTCAATCAGTACAAATTCTATTACAAATTACACTTTCTGTTTCTTGAGATTGAAATTTCTGTTTAAAATATCCACTCAGACTAGATAATTGATTTTCTTGTATATTTTGACAATGTTGACTTATAGAAACCTCAACTACTACCAACCATTAATTAACTTGTCACATCAGGGTATAACGGTGGAGAAGTTGTCGGTAACAATTCTATTATGCCAAGAACCTAATGAAAGATTCCATTTGTAGTTGAATTAAGATCTTGCAATATGATGAAAGCATGCACCAGGTCAACCTCACCTTTAAAATAGTGAAACGGATATATGTGGTGCCCAACACATAGCTTGACATTGTATCTCTGATGGTTACTGAATTATGTAAGATTGCGTTCGCATGTGTCTGACTGTGGCCAGGAGGATATGTGCCGTGCAGCCCTTTTATGGCAAAAGGATGTATCTTATATGTACTTTCCTAATGATATACTTCCTTTTAACATGGATTGTGTTAACTTGGTTCAATAATCCTCACTAAGAAAAAGGTTGCAACTTGTAAAGACACTAAAAGTAATATACTGCCTTTTACCACTACATGATTTATGGAGAAAAAAGCTAACTTTGATCATGTTAAAAGGAAGTATACTGTTAGAAAACTACATATAAGATACATTCTTTTGCACAAAAAAAGGGCTGCGTGGGTCCATTATCAGGTTTTGTGGTCTAATTTGTCGGAGAAAACAGAGGAACCTGCCATCTTCTATATTATATCATAGATAATGAAATTTGAATGACTTACCGGGTACTTCTTCATCTGGTCCTGAAAAGATCATTGCAAATGCCTGCATGGTAATACCCTTGGATTTTGGACAGATCTCTTCCAAACAGCGCTCCCTTAAAAACTGACGGAGTGTCAGCCAAAACATGCCAGTGAATATTATCTGAAAGAAGAGAAATTTCACATATCAAGGGATGAGTATTGAAGACAAAGGGCCCTTGGTGGGCATATCTGACATATTCTGACTTACTACCCACCCAAGGGAGATAACAGGGGCAAGTGCCCTCCCTTTAATGGCTTTTACCAGATCAAAAATGTTAATAAAACCTATGCCACATTCAACTTTTTCTTTCCCTATACCAAAGCAATCTATCCTCTGATGAGGCCAATCTACCCAAAATCAGAATTACCTTTTTTTATAACTGACCCCTGTTGTGACCTCAATCTTACCTGAACACCCAGGATCTTTCAAGTTACCATTCCACTTTATGTGACAGAAGCTCTTCCATCGTTAGATTTATTCCATAGACAAACTAAAGACAGAGTAGACTCTCTGCATACAGGAAGAGGAAGAGTGACCCCCCACCCCCCCCCCACCCATGATAAGTGACCCCTGTTGTGACCTCAATCTTACCTGAACGCCTAGGGGCACACATGGATTGACATATCTCACTACTCCAATCTCTATTAATTTCCCATTCCCGTATGTGATGGCAGCTCTTCCATTGTTAGATTCATTCCATAGACAAACTGAAGACAGAATAGACCCTCAGCGTACAGGAAAAGGAAGAGTGACACCCCCCCCCTACGATAAGTGACCGCACGACTGATGCGCCCCCTATCTTACCTGAACAACCAGGGGAACACATGCATTGACGTATCTCACTACTCCAATCTCTTTCAAGTTAATATTGCCTTTATATGACGGCAGCTCTTCCATCGTAAGATTCATTCCATAAACAAACTGAAGACAGAATAGACTCTCAGCGTACAGGAAAAGGAAGGGTGACTCCCCCCCCCCCCCCCCCCCCAAGATAAGTGACTGCGCGCCCCCAATCTTACCTGAACACCCAGGGGAACACATGCATTGACGTATCTCACTACCCCAATCTCTTTCAAGTTAATATTCCCTTTATACGATGGCAGCTCTTCCATCGTTAGATTCATTCCGTAGACAAACTGAAGACAGAGTAGACTCTCTGCGTACAGGACAAGAAAGGGAGATGTGTAGAGGGCTCGTTGGCGGGTGGTACCGGCTGGGACTATCCAGATAGCGCAGGCCCATAGCAACAGGACAAAGGTCAACCAACTGTGATAGGTGATACTCCATGCCTAAAATATATATAAAGTAGAAAAAGATCAATATTTCAAATGTGGAACATCTGAATGATTAGTATAATACTATAGTATGATCAGTTCCAAATTGGTGCAGCCTCCTTACAGCAGCGAATGAAAACATAAGGTTGTAGGCGCACATGAACGCAACAAGCACACTGTGCACTAAATGTGTGACACGTGCGTTTGTCCAAAATCGCACGCGTATTGCCAAAATGTAATTTTTATCGCGGAGAGATAAAAAAAACATATATTTCTCGCCAATTTGGAACTGATTGAACTAAAGTCACATTTGCGGTAGTTATGACTCTCTTACAACAATTATTCTTGTGATTTTTGGGAAGAAATTCTAATTGCTCAAGCATAATTCATAACTGTGATATTAGGGAAGTTGATTTTCTTATAACCCTAACCTAGCCATATACCACAAAATACCACGCTGGTACTGTGCTTTGATTCTGGTTTTCCTGGATCTATCTCACTGCATCATCATGGTAGGGTATAAATAGCAATACAAAAATGAGATTATTTTTGTTAAGCTAGACACTATGGTGTTGCGGTCGTATCACTCCCTTCTGCACAGGAGTCCCAGGTGTAATCCCAGGCATGGCCAAGTGCAAATTTCTTTGTCCCCTCTTCCCCAATGGCTTTCTCTATGTAGCCTCAGCCTGCCCGATTGTTAGGGTTAAGATATGGTGACATTAAAGTTTGTTTTATTCCCTAACTACAGTTGATTACTCAATGTAATATTTGGAGAGAAGTACTCCATGTCCAATTACTGTGCTGATATTTAAGGGGAATTCATTAAACTATATTGATTAATCATCCAGCTTGCTCGTTAAAGATGCACATTTTCCATTGACATTAAAAACATGAGAGGAAACCAGAACAGACAGAATGACATAACACACATGGCTTGGAATGTAATTTAATATAGTATTTTTACCCACAAAAACCCCTTCTAAATGATCAATGTTCAAGCGGTAGATGTCAAGCTAACTTTGATGTCACCTATCATCCACGATCAGATATGTATTTGACGTCAGCAACGTGAATAGATTCATCACACCTCACAAACACACCCCAACACAATATCACACTAACGCCACAGAAAAAACACCCACCATGTTCAATGGGCAAACGGACCTCTCAGGTAGGGTCGGTTGTTTTCTTTGTTTGTTTTTTTGTTTTTTTGATGTGTGTTTTTTGAGGGGTTCCTAGAATGTTGGTGAAAATGTGGGCGAATTTTCAACAATTTTTGAAAAAGTTCAAAAAGATTCCAAAAAAGTTCAAACAAATTTGTAAACAAAATTGAAATATCTCAAATAAAAGAAATGAGTCGGTCAGGCCTGTAGAACAAGGTCTCCCTCCCGCCCTCCCCCTGCCTAAGCATCTCGCTCTCTCTAGGGGGGGGGGGGGGGGACGGGGTAGAGGCAATCACTGAATGTGATTTTAAGCCTGTCCCTACCCGTAAGATTTAGACAAGTGGTTTCAATATCTCTCCTATTCATTGGCGCGATACATAGCAACATTGATGAATACGCTACAATTTAAGTACATCAGACACATTGCCACTTAACATGTGAGAGATTTCCCTGCGGGTAATTTTCAAGTCACAAATTGATGCTTTGCCTTCAGAATACAGATAGCTTGACAAGAGTTCAATTACAGTAAAAGCTAGTGTTGATATCAAAATGCCCTTTTTTGAAGACAAATCACATTCTGGTATACTGCAGAGATGATATTTCCTGAAAATTGCATATTCTTAATCCTTCTTCCTCTGATTACTAATGATACTTGTTCCCTGAAAATCTCCTAGAAATCATTTTAATTCCTGATTTCACAATATTTCTGACAACTAAGATCCGTTCATACTCCTGTCGTTGCACATCGCCCAATGTCGACGGATATCGACACACAAGTTGTATCAAAGTCGGCCGATGCGCAACGACGCGGGTAAGAACCGACCTTAACGTGTCTGATACTGGTACACATAGACTGATAAAATCAATTTTTATACATCAATGGAAAGATGATCAGAGTGTGGTGACTGACTGGTTGGCCTGAATGTTGAAAACTGTCTTCATTAGTTGTTGTTTTCTCCCCCCCCCTCCCCAAAAATTATCAAATTAACCCCAACATTCGAAAAATATTGGCTATTCAAAACAAGTTCCATAATACAGGTAGTTTGTAGAGATATAGCGTATAGGTCTGTAGGATTGGTATATGAGTAGTCAAGAAATACAAATTTGGTGTATTTCTGCTATGAAAGCTCTCTTGACAACTTGTAGTCTTTATATCAAAGCTATCAATAGGTCATTATTTGTTCTTAAACAATGCTTTAATTCTGCAATAAAACCCTCCATAATAATTCTGACAAAGAACCCCCCCCCCCCCCCCCCTCCTCTTATATTAACCCTTTCCTGTATTTATTTTTCAAGGATCAGATGTGCAAACTTTTCAGTTTAAAATTAAACATTTATGACATCTCCCCCAAATAAAATGACAAACTCTACGTATCAAATAGTTAGTTATGCCCCCCTGATCAAGACCCTAGTTCACGGGTAAAACCTATGACACAGTTTTTACGTAATGTTATCCTCAATTATGTGTTCATTATTTACATAAATTACCCGGGGAAAAAAACACCATCAAAACATCAACAAAGTGTGATGTTCAATACACACTGAAACATACCATAAAATGAGACATATCCCATTGAAACAGACCAGTTGTCTCCAGATATGAAAATTAAGATTTGAAATTCTTGTTAAAGAAATATTTCTTAGCTTTAAAATGACACCTAATTTGTCAAACATGGAACACAGGTTTTATGCAACTCAGAAGGTTGAATTTTTTTTCTTCATTTCTTTATTTTTTTTTCTCAACTTCTTTTGTTATCTGCAGTTGGGCCTTGCCGACAACTTGTCAGTTCCGATGCGATGGGTCACAAATAGACACCGTCTATCCAACCCCTTCAAAGATTGATTGCGTAGCAAAAAGTATCAAAACCTCAACAAGTTCCCCACAAATAGACACCCTAGCCTTAAAATGACAATTCCAAAAATGTGACAAGAATAACGTGACAACGTGACAGTTCAGGGGAATAAAAAAGTATACAATGTAATTTAGTACAATGTAATTTAGTATGTCCTACTGCACACTATTTTAACACTTTGCACGCGTCTGCAGACGACATTCCAAAATGTCACAAAATGTTTCAAAAAAGTCAAAATTATTATATTTCATTACCACATTAGGAATCACCATGAGAAATGCATTGCAATAAGTACAAACATGCCTATTATTGGTTCAGTAATCCTTGAGATAGACCTTGAAAGTTGGCAAAGGTTTCTGAAAAATCTGTTTTGTGTAGGATAAAACTGATAGCCACGTGGAAAGTGTTAACACTTTCCATGTGGCTATTAGTTTTACCTTACAACACAGATTTTTCAGAAACCTTTCCCAACTTTTTAAGTCTTATCTCAAGAATTACTGAACCGATACTAGGCATGTTTGTACTTATGTTTATGCAATTCTCATGGTGATTCCAAATATGGTAATGAAATTCAATAACTTTTACATTTTTGAAACATGTTGTGACATTTTGGAACTGTCGTCTGCAGATGACTGCTGCGTGGGAAGTGTTAAGATGTTTGATTGGCTCGGTGTTCGATAGATTTTCACGAAGTGTTACTTCTTGTTTACATGTTAGATACAGTTTGAATGAATCAAATGTTAACTATCTTGTTGTTTTAAATGTCAAGAGCACAGAAAGGTGTTGAAGCATCCTAGTTCAATTACAATCACTGTCTGAGCTATGATCTGAGAGCTGCCAATTATTTTGAGAAAACTGATAATCCGTAATAAGTGCTAGGTAGTGTGAAAAGGTTACCTGACATTTTGATGAATTCGAGGTTTTGAGTAGTACAAATATGTGTTTGATTTTCTCTAGTTGCGGCACAAATCTGGTCAGTGCTGATGTATATTTTGAATTGAATTCTGACATTTTTCATTGCCTTAAACAGTGTTCCTCAATTCAAAGTGATTTTCTCAAAATAAACCACATTGACTTGTCCCTGTTTGTACTCCAAATACTTCAAATATGTGGGATGAAGTAGCTACACTTCCATTTCAAAGTTGACGCCTTTTAAAAACACACACAACAGGGTCGCTCTTACCAAAAATTGTGCTTTTTTTTGGATGTTTTTCTACAATTGTGCATTTTGTGTATTTTTCAATAATTGCACATTTTTCACCCAACAACCTCATTTTCTTCACATTTTGATCTATAACCCAATACCAAAAATCCTGCTTTCACAAAATTACTCCAAAAATTAAGGGGATTTATTGCATACGAGTACGAGCTTTTACCCACATAGTCCGCATATTTTTCTCTGAAAACTTTGCTCTCACCTAATGCCCTTTACCATGAAAGTGCTAGCTTAACGCTTTCCACGCGGCTACTAAATACAAAACAGATTTTTCAGAAACCTTTCCAAACTTTGAAAGTCTATCTCAAGGATTACTGACCCAATATTGGGCGTGTTTGTAATTATTTCAATGCATTTTTAATGGTGATTCCAAATATGGTAATGAAATTCAATAATTCTGAAATGTTTGAAACATTTTGTGAAATTTTGGAATGTCGTCTGCAGACGCCTGCCGCATAGAAAGTGTTAAGACCGATATTGAACCGCCTCCATGCTATGCCTCGCATCAAAACATAACTGACATTTAAGGGTTTTGGGTGTCTTTATTAACACATTATGGGTTTCTATGAGAAGGTGATGACTGATAGAATGATGGCTGCAGCAGGATAGATTTACATTCATTATCAAGCTGGTTTGGTTGATTGGTTGGGATCTAGGATACAGTCATTCAATACAGGTGTGAGAATCAGATGCTACACAGTCAACATTTTAGGTACTGCCCATCCCTATTCCTGCTAAGATGACATTACTAATTTGAAGAGAATAGGTTTGTCGGGGGGGGGGGGGGGTTGAGTGGATATGAGGTCACAGGGTTTTCCGCCGAATAGGGTCCCATTTTTCACCCATCTGGTAAATGAATGACCCCTTTTCATAGACATTTTTGGTCAATTAATGGGTCTAATATCCTTAAATTTGCTGTTTTTCAAAGAAATTTTAGCAAGATCTGTCAAATAAATAGGAAAATTATGGTCTCTGGTAAACATATGGGTCCATTTCCCCCTGAAAATTGGTAAATGTGTTTATTTCTCAATACTCCGTAACTCCTTGTTCCTTGTATAATTTGATATATTCTTTTTGTTTTGTTTTTCACTTCATGAGGGGGAAAACTTGAGAACTTGGCGAGGGTTGCTGTTTCAACTGGGCAAGTTAGCGGCAATTACCGTTACCAAACCTAATTTTTGTAGGATTTTGCCGTTAAAAACGTGGCTATATTTGGCGAATAGGCATGTTAGTACCGTTGTAGAAACACGCTCACAGGGTAGTAGTTTCAAAGTAGATATTGCTATTTCATAGAGTATTCTGAAGTTTGGAAGCAATTCTTTCAAACATATTTTTTTCAATAACTGAATGTCTCTTTAAACATAGAGAGATGTGTGTGTGACGCCAATGGGTTATCTTGGATGTCAGAAATTAAAGAATTAGAAAGGGAATATATTACACTTGAACAGATGGGCCTTGTAAGACCATCCATTCATTCAGACGAGCAGTATATAAGTGCACTTTAATTCTTCATACCATTTGTCAGCAATTTGACAATTTCTGCCTCCCCTCCTCAGCCCCAAAATCCAGGCATAGCAACTGCTAAACGCCAGAGCCAAAACAAATATTTTAATAAAACAAGACTTATGACAAGTCAGGACATCAAGAAAAATATTGCATGAAAAACATTGCACTATCTTACAGCAGGACCATTTATATCTAGCTATTCATCCACTGTCTTTAAGAGAAGGCATCGTACCATTCGGACAAGCTAAATGAATACCATTGATGGAGGAAAGGTTAAACCTTTTTTTTAAATTTAAATATGAAGCAAGAATGAATGTCCCCATAAGCTTATGCAGGCCCGCAACCAGGGTGATGGGGTGCCCAACCCTCCAAAAATTCAACAACAAAATGTCAGAGAAATGCTGTTTGTGAGTGTAGCGATGAAAATAAATTGGGAAGTCCACATTTTGGTAGAGGTTCACCTTTGCAAAATGTGCCCCCCCCCCCCCCCCCCCCCCCCCCCCCGCTAAAAGGGTCAATATTTAATTATTTATTCCACTTTTGATTTGACCAAATTCCTCTCCCTCCCCATGGAAAAATCCTGGTTATGGGCATGAGCTTTTGAATAAATTTGTACCACTTCAGTACTACTTTGAATGCTGAGTACCATTTGTTCATGTAATATCATCCTCTGATCTTATCAACAAAACTTTTTGTCAGGCTTAGTGTGGATGAAAGAGGTCCTGTTGTGAGAAAAAACCCGTTATTGCTCGCAATTGTAATACTGTTCATTCCAACAAATGCCCTTGTAACACTTTCCACATGGCTATTAGTTTTACCATATACAAAACAGACTTTTCAGAAACCTTTCCCAATTTTATCTCAAGGATTACTAAACCAATACTAGGCATGTTTGTACTTATTCCAATGCATTTCTGATGCCGATTCCAAATATGCTGATAGAATTCAATAAATTTGACATTTTTGAAACAGTTTATGAAATGTTGGAATGTTGTCTGCAGACGCCTGCCGGTGGAAAATGTACTGTTAACCCTCTTGATGCCAATCTGTGGCAACAGTATCATAGTTATAGTTATGCCTCTCAGTTATACAGATTTGGGATGGGTAGATTTTCTAAACTGAGAGGCAAGTCCAAAACCTAGCTCTAAGCCCCTGATGTACAGACACATGGAATATCAGATGGATGAAAGACAAAAGGACTCGTAGACAACTATATGAATCCTGTCATCACATAATGAGAGTTAAGTAGAAACATTTTATTTTCAGGTTTGTCCAGATTACAAATGCTCAAGGAGCAAGCTTTAAAACGATATGCAACAAGTCATAATTGCTCAATGATTTCCCCGTTAAAAATCAAATTGAAGTTGCAAAATTCCTTTGTTTTTTATTGACTTTTGGCATGTTCATTGGATCATATCTCCTTATGCACACTTGCGACTTAACGCTCATTAAGCGGTGACAGTTTTCATATTCCCTTCCCCTGTAGCCATGGTTATACTTACCATCATAACAACCAAAGCTCCTATATAACATTGTTTTGTAACATAAGCCATCACCGTGCCAACCTTACTAGTCTGGGTCGCTTTGTCTTCTGCTGCTGCATGGCTGGTACTCTGCCTTCTTTTCATTTTCCTGTGTCTCAGCTCCGCACTGCCATTTTTATGATTTGTTGCACCCTGTACCTGGTCGGATGGTAGGGCCTCATATGATGTGGCTTGATTACCATGCTAAAAGTTTAAGACAAATTAGAATGTTAAAGGTAGATGTTTTCCGATTTTCAACTTGAAGTTTTCTATTCTACATGAAAGGTCATCCTTAAAAAAGTCGTGTTCCAAAGTTTGAGTTGCATAGCTCTAATGGTTCTTATTTTAGACGCACAAGATGCTGTGAACTGTACCCATTGAGTAGTACACTAAACTATATCGGTGGTTACCACCATTCGCGGTAATTCGATGTTATTTCATCGATTTCTCCGTAATTATACCGATTTAGGCCGTCAAATTTCAGTATGATGAGAAAAATACGAGCTTTCATATGATATGAAAATCTCTGTATGTTTGAAATAATTCTGTGTTACAAAAATGTGATCGGGTCATCTACCTTTAAATAAGTGATTACGTAGTCAACCTACATCTTCTACCTAAAGATCTATTCTGAGGCAGATCTTGTCGCTGTTCTGTCAAAATGTTTCTCTGGCCCTTCAGCATGTATAAAGTAAAATTTGCCCAACAGTTATGCATACGAAGCATTGCTTTATACATGTTCAGTGGCAAGAGCACTTACGAGGTTTTGATAAATGTATTTTTGGCCCTTGAACATGTTTAAAACAGACTGCCCAAAGGTTATAGGAAGTATTACTTGATACATGCTGAAGGGCCGGATGGAGTTATGAGGTTTTGAGAGTGGCGATATAAGAGAAAACTTTACACAAATAAACATACCTTTTACTGGATACATGATTTGATGTCAATGACATTTAGTAACAGTAGAAATGATAAGAGTATATGGTTATGGTTACTCTAGTTTGTTGCTCTATTATGCTCATAAAAATCCTACAGAAAGTTCATGTTAAAGCAATGTTACACATTGAAAAGGGTATATTGCATTTTTTTCAAAATAAAAGATATCACTTACAATCGTGGACAATATTGTTGGGACGCTTTTATATATGTAAAGCATTTGCTTTCAATTCATTTTCTCAAAATGGGGACAAAGTTAGACGGAATACTTACAACTAGGCTAATTTGTGATAGCATATTCATAGCCAACTAGGCTAATTTGTGATAGCATATTCATAATATGAATATGCTACAAAAATCGTCGCTGTTCTGACATACCGGCACATCACAACAGAAATAAGTAAAGAGAAACCCTGTATTGGTTTCATATCCCCAGATGATTACTTTGAATATGAAACAAAATTAGTCAATATATATTTTTTTAATTATAGCTAAAATAGTGTAGTTTTGCTAAAAAGTGGTTTTTGCTCAAATAGTGGATTTTAGGTACCAGGCGTTCATCAATTCTATTCTAGTGTCTTGATATTGTGTTTATTGTGCAATGCTGTGGATTTTACCTGTATTTAATCGCAATTTGAAATCTTCCTCTGTATTGATTACATATATTTTGTCTTGACAGCCCAAGGCTAGTCAGGCGATTGCAGGCCGGTTTTAATGTGCAGTATAAGTAAAGATATTGGAACACTGGGATTGTTGATCATATCTATTGACATTTTGCAAAAATGATATAATTTAAAATATCAATTTTGTTTCGCCAGCACCTGTTTGACTGGCATGGTTGAAACAAGTATTGATCAATATAAATAATTAGCCTCTTCAGACAGTGTTTCTAGTAACGTGGCTGATTTAATATTAAACAAATATTAACCCTAACTCTACTACACCACACGGCAACTGTGCGGAAAAAATGTTTTTATAACCCGGCGTGCATGTTTTTGGGCTTTTTATAACCCGCCGTGCAGGTTTTGGGCTACAAAACGGACCCAGGCTATATAACGAGGCGAATATACTCGCCGAGTGTCGACTGACAGCCGTGGTGTAATGGCTAGGATCTGGGCCGTGTGCTGGAGGTCCGTGATTCAAATCCAGGGGGGTCAGGGTGACCTTTCTGGTGAATTTTTGGGGTCGGAAAAGAAATCTATTGCTGTGTGGTGATCTAGAGTTAGGGTTAAAGTAAAGGAAACTGTGAAAGTGTAAATACAGGGTGTCCAAAAAGTAAGGACACCTGTGTTTAATGATTGGTAAAAAGGTTGGTAAATCATAAACAGTGAATGTAAAGATGAGACTTATAAGTCACTTTCATAATGATGGACGAAATTCAAGCCTTTTCACGGGAGCGTGTTTTGTTGTTGTCCATGGAGTTGATGCGTCCAGATGCATAAAATGGGTGAACAACTATGCATGCGTGTGACGATTTCAAGATTGACCAATCAGGATGCATGGTCATTTTTGAAATTGCCTGGTGCAATGGGCAAAACAACTTTGTTTGATTGTCAATAGATCAATTTCAAAAGTTGGGTCGGTCGGTCGGGAAAAGGTTATTTTTGTTTTGTTTTTTGTTTTTTTCTCCCTTGCCCTATTTTCAGGTACCAAAAGTAAAATGAGATGTACTTGTTGTGGTAACTAAAATTGGGGGGGAAATGTTCAGGAGTATCTTTATTTTCTAAACACTTGGGCTACTAAACAATAATTTTTAATTTTTGACTAAAATGAGTAAATAAAATTGAAACAAACAACAACAACAAAAATGGGTCGGAAGGATTTATTTTTCTTGGCCTTATGATGCTGACTTATAGGCATTTTTGTAATTTAAAACATGTAATTTATTAAATTTCATCCTCAATAGAATTGCATTATACTACCTTTATGTAGATATTTAAACAAAATGATTTATTGATATTGAAAAGGTACATGTATTATAATTGAAATGACACCACTCGCGTATTCACCTGCGTGACCTCATAATGTTGACTTCAGCATATATGCCCGGATTTTGATTCATGAGTTGTGTATAATAATTCAACGCCGCCGCCTAAGGTTTCTGATGAACGTTTTTGAATCAATCTATTTATTCATTCAAATCCCTGACCAGCACTCTTGGGAAAAATCAACTCTTATTTTCTCATATATCTCACTGGAGTAGCTCACCACTCGAAGTGTAATATGGCGGTTTTTTGTATGAAATTATTTATTTATTCAAATCGCAGACCAGTGCTCTCAGGCAATATCAACTCATCTCATTCTCTTTGAAGTAGTTCACAGCTTCAGGATTCTTATGATGGTATTTTGTATGAATTTATTTATTAAAATCATTGACGAGAGCTTTGAGGCAAAATAAACACTCATTTCCTCATATCTCATACTCCTTGGAGAAATTCACCGCTCCATGATTCTTATGATGGTATTTTGTATGAATTTATTTATTAAAATCATTGACCAGAGAGCTTTGAGGCAAAATAAACACTTATTTCCTTGTATCTCGTACACTTGGTCTGGGTTGTTACGTCAATTGAGCTTCTTCATCACCACAGGCTCTATATAGTAAGTTCAGTACAAATTGTGAGGCTAGTATTTATCGGTACACCAAGATTCCTGACTGATGGTAACTATCCCAGAGGAAACCATTCACTTAAATCGATATGGGTATTAAAGTGTGGAGGTTAAGACCTCTCCATTTGCCCCTCTTAAGTTCCTTTAGGTACCTTTCTTTTTCACACCCAAGTGATTCACTACAACCATGCCGAAGAATAAGTTTAAATTTGTTTTTCAATGTTGTCCTTCACCTTTCAATATTGCTATATTTTGAAAAAGGAAACAACTCACAAGACTTGCTTTTTTACATGGTCGATTAGTTTACAAGACCACACCTGAATGAAGAGGAAATGCTTAAAAGCAGGGTAACATTTTGGTCTCTGGCTAGTCTTTAAACACCCTTTTCAAAGAGTTGAACAAATTTGAGCCAACAACGGACATTGTAATAAAATGTAATGTAAAATGATGGTGATAAAAATGAATTATACTCTGAAAATAATGACTATTAATAGTTTAGACATGAACATTCTATCAATGTATGTAAATTAATAATAAAAAAAGTTATTTGATTAATGACATACTTTCTATAATCTATAACTCTCGGTTAGTGCTTCAGGACTAACTGCTATCTAGATCTTCTAGGGTTAAAATTCAAGCTTTAGACTCCAGGTTAGTTATCCATGAGTCGATTCACATTGCCGTTAACCAAGAGTTTAATCTAGAGATGAGTGAATTTGATGCTAGTCTTCAGCTTAGCGCCCATCGTCTGAACACTCCTATGGTAATCAAAATTGATAAAACAAAGCTACTTTTAAAGACCCTTAAAGGTGTATGTTCCGATCACTTTTATTTGGCTATGATTTTTTTCTTCAAATCAGGATATTTTGATATCAGAAGAATCCCCATATTTTTCTCATTATGTCTGTAAAATCTTAGGGGCAAGAAATGTTCCATTTAGAAATTATAGACTAAAATGTGGTGAATTACTGCCATAGGTGGTTAACCACCAGCCAGTTTGTATACTTCTCAATGGGTAAAACTATTGTGACCTTGTGCTTCTAAATTTAGAACCATTGGAGTTATGCAGCTCAAACTTTGGAATGTGACAATTTTAAGGATGACCTTTTATGTAAAATAGAAAACATCAAGTTGAAAATCGGGCCAACAATCAGAACATCTACCTTTAAGTGATTTGAATAAGATGGAGATCCTAGTATGTTACTGTCTTGAAGTGAAATGAATTAGAGTAAATGTAACATCGCATTTCTAGTATCTACTTCGTATATTGGTGGTCACTGTAACATGTTTCTAATGGATGGTTAGGCATGACAGAGGACGTATGTAGTGGCGGTACCAGAGAGCCATTTCCCTCCAGTAACGATCCTTTCCCCTATTTGACCCCCCAGTCAGCTTAAGCCCCACACAATTTTGTCCCCAAAACAACCAAAAATAGTAATTTAAAAATTAAAAGCCGACATGTTTGTGCGCTTTGCTCGCATCTCTTTTGTTTTCTTGACCCCTGTTCCCCCCACCCCCCCCCCCCCCCCCCAATTCTTTACCGCCGTTTACTGGTGCCGCCACTGGACGTATGTTTGGGATGTCAAACAAATCATTGCTTTCTATATGAACAGGTTGGGCCAGAGCAGATGGGAGCTCTGGTTGGATCAAACAAACAGAAATATTTTCAATTTGGTTATTATTGTTTGTTGTAGGTATGGTGCGGTTTGAATTTCAGTCTCAACACCTGATAGTTGTATTGAATACAATGAGTGTTCCATCCAAGGATTTCAAGCTTGTGCCTGAGAGCAATTAAAAAGCCATTACATATGTCATACTCTTTCCAGGATGGAATTGCGCCAATTTGTCACCACGACAGTTCTGGGCCAAATGAGCACTGTGTGCCATTAAAGGGAAAACTAATACTATAATCAGTTCATTAATTTCTCAATCCGAGTGTCACGCTCGCTCGCATTCATCAGAATGTTGCACACACAATGCACAGTGTAATGACACACTGCATTCCATAACATTGAGATCCCTTGCACTATACGGCTGTAGCGTTTACGCATCAGTTGCATAGGACGTGTGCGTATTGTTCCAATACTTGAGAAATTATTGAACTAATTATAAATATCATGGTTGTACTTTGTAGCATTTGAGTCTCATTGGTTGTACTTTGAAGCATTCGAGTCTCATGAAATGCTTCTTACTAAAACCAACTCGCACCATATCTACAACAAAACTTTGTATTTTTACATAGCCTAACCTATAGATACTTACTAAATGGTCAACCAGTGCAAAAATACCTTTCTGAAAGATACATTCAAATAATTTAAGAAAACATTGCAATACTTGTGTTGTGTTGGGGTGTGTTGTGTTGGGTTGGGTTGGGTTGGGTTGCACGGTGTTTTGTTGCATTGCTGAGTTGTGTTGTATTGCGTTGCATTGCTGTGTTGTGTTGCATTGCTGTGTTGTGTTGCATTGCGGTGTTGTGAAACTTTGCCGAGTTGTGTTGTGTTGCGTTGGATTGCTGTGTTGAGCTGCATTGCTGTGTGGTATTGTGTTGCGGTGTTGTGTTGCATTCCTTTGATTTACTCTACATTGGGTTGTGTTGCATTCAATTCTGTTGCTTTGTGTATACCATAGGGCATGAAATAAGTTTCATAAAACCAAGGAAGGGCGTAGCGGGCTGAACCAGTCTGATGAAGCTAGCTTAAGAGTGAAATGAACTAATACATTACAGAAATCATCTTCCCAAATCAAACTTCTTCAAATCAACATTTTTTAACACTGGTTGCATGTAAATCCTCCACAATAAACTTGAGATAGAACTTTGTCTGCTCTGCTCATTGATCCCATGTAAAATCCATGATGCCCATGTGTATACATGCATAGTCCACTTGCTTTTCACGCGAAAAGGAAGTATACTGTCAGTAAACCACAAACAAGTTACAACCTTCTGACATATCACACAATTGGGAGAAGATTTCAAGGCCATGTGTCTGCCGTCATTCCTCATCAATACAACAGGCAAGTGGTCGATGAAGGATCTTTATCCTCAATATCTGACCAGTTTTGCCTATTAACATAGCCCAACGTTTACAATAACCATCGGTTTCGAAGAGACACAAAGTCACTGTAAAATCCACTTCAAACGCTTTGGATATAATTCTACGAAACCTACATGTATGCCACTGTGTATTTTGACATAGACATAGCCCAAAATCCTTTGTATTCTGAATCTGCATACTGAATATGTGCTGCACATAGAAAATTCTTTCACAAGTCACGTAGCATACAATTGCCTTTCGGGAGTTGTGTTCAAAGAACTACAACCGTAAAAGCCACCCCAACTTGTTTCAGCAAAAGTAATTTAATTTGCTGAAACATTTTTGTGTGTCATTGCCAAATCCATGAAATCTGAAATCGTTCGATACTGGGACATATAAAATGTACCAGTATCAAGCGATACTGGAACAAAATTATGTACCAGTATCGTTCAATGCTGGGACAAATTAAACTGGTAGTATATGTACCAGTATCGCCCGATACAATTTGGTGTCCCAGTATCGACCGATACTGGAACACTAAAATCGTACCACTAGTGAGCGATACTGGCAACTTTTATGTTCCAGTATTGAACGATACTGGTATACCACTATCTGGGACCTTAGGTACACTTTCCCAAACCCTGATCTGAAAATGTCTCCACAGATAATATACGTACATGAAGCTGATGTCATTTTCAATATGACTTGATGCGACTTAAACAGAATCAATGACTTGACTTGAGCCAACCAATGACTTGACTTGACTTAACTTGACCTATTGACTTGACTTGACTTGACATTTTGTGACTTGACTTGTCACTAAAGATTTACTGACTTGGGTCACAGCATTGCAAGATGGGTGAACTAATTGGTGGCTCATCTACATAACCTTATATCCACTGAGCCCCCCCCCCCCCCCCCCCCCCCCCCCCCCCCACCTCCCACTCTTCTTTATATTTAAGATCTACAAAGGTAGCCCGATTGAGCTACAACACAACAGATAGTTCAACACTGTATCCATCCTCGTCAGACAGATTATATACAGCTGGATACACCTTTGCTGACGTGAGTCGTATTTGGACATCCTATTCTGGACATTCTAGTTGAGGTGGTTAATTAATCTAGCTTATTGTCGGCTACTGATGAAACTATTAGCTCATTGTCGGCTACTAATGAAACTATTGGTTTAATATTTCGCCTTGCGATAAAGTTCACGTATGAGAATTTGAGGATAATTTCATATCATTACGATCTCTCGGTATGCAGCATTATCCCCTTGAAGAAAATATTAAATGGGGATTTATCATCAGTTATAATTATTTGATTACTGGCACATCCTTAACAATGGTGGCGCTATACTCTCTCCCCAATCTGTATCCAAATATGCAATTAATACAAAAGCTTTGTTCATAGTATAATACAAACAAGAGAACATTTGACTGCTATGACTTTGGTCACTATTCACTTATGTTTTTAAACACTTTAAGTATATGATCAGAACATTGTGAAAATTAAACTTCAGGTTTTAATTTTATGTAAGTGACCATTGAGACGACGAGAAAAAAACCCTGTTTTGTGGGCGAATAGACCTCTCAGGTTGCGTCGGTCGGTCAGGCTTTTTTTTCTCCTTTTCCTCCTTAAAAATGACACAATTTTTTTACACTGTTAACATTTTGCCATTTTTTGACAAACTAAAAAAAGTTGTGTCGGTATTCATTTTCTATGAAAATGGGTCGGTCAGGCTTGTAGAACAAGGTTTCTGTTTTTTCGTCGCTTTATCGTTAATTCTTTGTTATAATAACAATTCAAAATCAATATTAATGACATTCTTCATGATTGAGTCAAATAGAATAATAGTAATAATATATGGATGCAGCTGAAAAAGGCATGACCAACTGACCGTAAGCTGTCATCTGTGATAAATTTTGTCTGTAGTTAAAGTTGATATTCCATTTCAAGTTTAATGTATTGATCAAGATAAACAAAACATTTGACTGTATACAATATATCAGTACTTAGATGACAAATTTACGAATATTAAACAAATTGAAAAAATATATGAGGAAAAAAGGAAACGGTCAATTGAACAAAAAATAAACATTGCAAAAATGTCCGCCTTGCATGTCCATTCTATGCCACGAGACCTGACCTGCTGTTGCAGTCCGATTATTGAAAATTTTAACCTTGTACAGCATCATCTGCCATAGTACACAGTCCCATGACCCATATACACCAGTATACCAAAGAGACTGACCACATAGAGTCTGGGTATCATTTATGATACACACAATATGTAGAGTGATAGAGAAAAGCATGTGTATTTAGATTTAGATGGGACTTTGTCAGAGAAGATGAGCTTATTGCACCCAGCTTGCATTTACAATTGAATTAAAGTCAATTTCTAATAACCATATTATCGTGCCGAGATAAACTTGGGAATGGGGGTCCATTGGCGCGGTGCCTCTGTTGGATGTGGCTGGATTTAGCATGGTTAGTGTTATTGTACAAAACACCTTGTCAGATTTTTGTAATCAAATATTTTCACTTGCTGAATCCATTTTACCTACATATATGAAGCATGATTCTATTTACCTCTTTGTTTTCAATTCCATTTGTTCTTTTTCCTCGTCTGTTAGAGACATCTTGCTGCATGAAGGAGAGATAAAACACCAACATATCAATACATAGACAATTCTTTAATAGATACTATGAGGTTTAACACTTTTCACGCGGCAGTCGTCTGCAGAAGACATTCCAAAACTTTACAAAATTTTTAAAAATGTCAAAATTATTGAATTTCATTATCATATTTGGAATCACCATGAAAAATGCATTGAATTAAGTACAAACATGCCTATTATTGGTTCAGTAATCTTTGAGATAGACCTTGAAAGTTGAGAAATGTTTCTGAAAATCTGTTTTGTATAATATGGTAAACCAATAGCAGCGTGGAAAGTGTTAACAATGTTTCCTGTTGCGGACCACAAACCGGTAATCAAAATATGAAAAATTGATTTCATTTTAATATTAGGATCAAAATAACTGTGATATAGCCAAATATCACAGAGAGCTGAAGAACTCTTCAAATCCAAAATGAAAATATTTTGGAAATTCCAGTCTTCTTAATTGCAAAAAATGGTTTAATTAAAGTACACCTACTGTTTATGTGTTGTGATCAAGCAAAATGAAATGGAAGTCACAAATAATGATTTTGAGTAATAACCAAACAAAGGATATAATTTTTTTTTCTTCTCTATTGTTTTGAAAACCCTTTAATTGCCCATATCTATGGGAGTAATTGTCCATTATTAATGGGGTTTTATTCAAAATGTTGCATTGCCCATGACCAATACAATCAAGTAGACAACTAAAAATTAGATATTTTTGACTTCAGAAAAGATACAAAAGTACCCGCCCAACTGACGAGTAAAAAAAAAAATCGAACTCACAGTGTAAGTGTGTTACACTGGTGGAATTTCTGTTTGGCAGGGTTCTTTTGTGAGTTACCTGTCCGACCGGGAGGAAGGTGCGATATTGGCTTATTAGCGCATTAGCGCAATTTTGCAAATGTCGCTAATTGCACCAAGTTAGCGTGTAAGATCAATGTAAATTAGCGATAATTGCAGTGCTAGTACAAATGTGCGCTAATGCGCTAAAAACACATTAGTTTTTAGCACAATTAGCGCGATATCCCGTGTTCCTAGCGTTGTACGCGCTAAAGTGCAATTTCTGAAGATGAACCAAGTCTAGGAGTCGCGCAATTAGTGCTAATAGCGCTAATAGCGCTAATTGCACTTGATTAGCGTTGTAATCGCTAAAGTGTAATTTCTGAGGATGAACCAAGTCTAGGAGTCGCGCAATTAGCGCTAATAGCGCTAATTGCACTTGATTAGCGGTCTTGCGCTAATAACGCTAATTGCACTTGGTTAGCACTCTGCCGCAATTAGCGCAATTAGCGCGATATCCCGTGTTCCTAGCGTTGTACGCGCTAAAGTGCAATTTCTGAAGATGAACCAAGTCTAGGAGTCGCGCAATTAGCGCTAATAGCGCTAATAGCGCTAATTGCACTTGATTAGCGTTGTAATCGCTAAAGTGCAATTTCTGAGGATGAACCAAGTCTAGGAGTCGCGCAATTAGCGCTAATTGCACTTGATTAGCGGTCTTGCGCTAATAACGCTAATTGCACTTGGTTAGCACTCTGCCGCAATTAGCGCAATTAGCGCGATATCCCGTGTTCCTAGCGTTGTACGCGCTAAAGTGCAATTTCTGAAGATGAACCAAGTCTAGGAGTCGCGCAATTAGCGATAATAGCGCTAATTGCACTTGATTAGCGTTGTAATCGCTAAAGTGCAATTTCTGAAGATGAACCAAGTCTAGAAGTCGCGCAATTAGCGCTAATAGCGCTAATAGCGCTAATTGCACTTGATTAGCGGTCTTGCGCTAATAACGCTAATTGTACTTGATTGGCACTTTGGTGTGATTCGTGTGTCCTCCGGAACCCTGCGGGGCTCTATATAAACATGCTCCGTTAACACAACCTTTTTAGAGACACCCTGTATAATTATGATTTGCTTTAGTGAAAAAATTAATGCATAATAGCGTTTTTAGCACTTACTTGCAAAATTAGCGATAATAGCGTTTTTAGCACCACCGATGCTATTAGCGCTATTAGCGCTCATGATGCAATTAGCGCTATTAGCGCTATTAGCGCTAATTGCGCGATGGCATACCTCAATTTTTTTGAAAATTTATTTGATATCGTATAATAGCGTTTTTAGCACTACTTGCAAAATTAGCGATAATAGCGTTTTTAGCACCACCGATGCTAATTTCGCTAATTAACACAGATGCTAACTCCCCCGCGCTAGTGCGCTAAAAAGCCAATCCCGCACCTTCTACCCGACCGGCTGGTTGAACAAAATCTGAGGTTCCAGCCCTGCTTCAGAGTCATTTTGCTTGATCGCATCACATAATTATTTGCACACCATCCACAAATAATACAAGTACCCAATTCTTGCACAGCTGTTTAATCCCACATAATGTGTCCGTTTTATTCTGAGATCACCGTAACTTGCTGGCCCAGTTCTGTTTTTAACTGATTCAAATACCTGAATACACTGGCTATCTTTTGTAGAAATTTCAGAACATTTGTTGGTGCCAGTTCTGAGATATAGAGCTTTGAATAATATTATTTACTATAATAGCGCCCTCATCGGCCACATTTCCCATAGAGATACATGTAACATATGTATCAAGTAGAAAATGCTGATAATTTAAAAAGGGCTCGAACAATTTTCTTGAAATTGTCACCGTATACTCTTATTCATTATCACTACCTAAATCAGGTCAAACCATAAAAGGGCCACTATATAATTCTTTTTTTTATCCCATAATTTTAATTATAAAGCGGACAGTCAAACAGCCGTGCCTCAGCACCTTTTCCCTCCACCTCCACCCAGCTATTGCATGGCATCAAACAGGTGGTCTCATTCTAATATTATTCACTCAATATCTATTTCATCGCCAACATTAGCACGATAAATTTGATAACCCTATCACAATCGTAATTAAGTGTTAATTTTTCCCAGCCAGTCCCTGCCTTG
Source organism: Ophiura sarsii (assembly GCA_035610835.1). Lineage (NCBI taxonomy): Eukaryota > Metazoa > Echinodermata > Ophiuroidea > Amphilepidida > Ophiuridae > Ophiura > Ophiura sarsii. Next base: position 26,040,016 of record CM069458.1, read on the forward strand.
ATTGATTACCTGTGGCAATTTAATTAACAGGTTTGTCTTATAATAATATAAGCAGACCTCTGAGACAAGAGGATGGATCAATATATCCCATAATGCATTGTTATAACGTCATATTGTACCCAAGCACCAAAGTCAATCATGTAGTACAATGTATGTTCTCAATAGGTTTACCTTATATTGAGAATGGCAAGACATGATCCTTCTGGTTTCTAGTTACTGACCCCCCACCCCACTGATTACTGTTTGATACCCTTTGAGTGCATTTTGCTTGTAAAATTACACCTTTTCCCTTTTTAAGTGATCATAAAAAAAATACAAGAACAAAGTCAACATCAGTTTTGACACATATTTTAGGTGTGCTCTATCATTTTTATTGTCTACCTTATCACATACAGATTTAATCAACACATCTTAGTCGGCTGCATCACAAAATACAGATCTATTCTGATACAGATCTAGTTGGATTTGGCCTCAAAGTTACTTATTTCTAGATCACCTTTCCTACGTAGGATGTTCGTATGCGTATGAAGAACACGCATTAATGTTTACCGGATAATTTTAAATTAAGATGAATAAGTGTTTAATAGTTTGTCACAGAAACAATTATTTGTCAATTTGTATTCATTTTCTTGCATCAAACACATTTGCAAATATGTTATGAAGCCTTGTTACCGGCAACATTAATTACTTTGTAGAAAAGAATTCTAACAGAGTGCATTGTGGGAATGAATTTAACTGTCTGTTTGTATCAAGCTTATTTTATGTAATTTGTGACTTTGTTTTGGATGCAAGCCATTATAACATGGATCTCTCTAATAATTAAAAATGATTATTTATAACAGAGAAAAAATACAAAATATGAAAATTCCACCACTGAAATGTTTCATACATTTGTAATAACCCTAACCCCTAACTGGAGTTTAACCGGGATCACAATTTTGGAAGAGAAAACACCAACTAAATTTGTTTTCAAGCAATAAACGTTTTTTATTTCATGTAGGTGAAAAAGAACATCTGTATTTATTCAAGAACATCTTGTGCCTGAACTAAAATCTTAAAATAAACTTAAGAAAATGAGCATATCTTTATTTATTTCAATAAAGTTTGTCCCCTTACAACGTACAAAGAAATCTTGATTAAAACTGATTTTCTTGAATCTATTTTAAAGTACACAGCTGAGCCACGGTCATTTGAATAAAAATATCACTTTTTTAATTACTAACAAACTTAATTGTGGTAATATGAATTATAACACCATAAATTACCATTTGTCTTTACTAATTTTTATAAGTCTAGACACAAGGGAACATTTCTCAAATTAATAATAAGAAATCTTTATCCATCTCATTAAGTAATACGTGTCTCCCTATTAATACGGTCTATCGGGGAAAGCAAAGGTCGCCTACGCTATATGTAGGTGGCAAGTAATCCAGACCAAGCATCTCAAAAGGATTTCTTTTTTCTTTGCTAAGCGGCTTCTTCCCCGTAAAGTGTTTTCCATCCCGAGGCCAGTGCTTCCGAAAAACATCGGTCCAAGTAAACAAATTTATAGTAAAAAGAAGCCCAATTACTTTCCATGCGGCTATATTAGTTTTACCATTTCAAAACAGATTTGTAAAAAAACCTTTCCCAACTTTCAAAGTGTATCTCAAGGATTACTGAACCAATACTAGGCATATGTGTACTTAATTTAATGCATTTCTCATGGTGGTTCCAAATATGGTGATGAAATTCAATAAATATGTCTCTCTTGAAATATTTTGAGACATTTTGGAACTGTCGTCTGCAGACGATGGCCGCATGGAAAGCATTAACCATTAGTTTCAATAGAATATTAGTGACAACAAAGTAGCCCAATTTCCATTTCAGAACATATTTTAGTCTTCAAAAGTAGCCCAATTGGGCTACTAAATCACAAGCTTAGAAACATTGTCTGCCCTAAAGGCTTCCTAATCTCTTCTGCCCGCAACCTCAGCTGATAAAAATAAGTACAAAGGTGTTAGGGACCGATCAATATTTCCTTGCAGACGCGTGTGCGGAGATGTTGACAAGCTATCTCCTGAGCAGTTAGTTGCCTTGGTGGCAAAAGGGCATCGCTCCATCAAATTTGATTGTGAACATTCATGTGGAAAATGTTCAATTTCTAAAGGTGTGGAAATGGATATTAGAAGCCATGTACGAGAGAGGCCCAGCACAAGGAGAGCAGCTAAGAAATGGTCAGATAATGCCAAACTAAATGTTCCTCGTGTAAGCACATTGCACATTTGTTGTCTAGGGCAGCGAATGGTCCATTAGAAAGGACATCTATTTGTCATAATCCAGGGGTTTGGGATTGTGGTCAATTTGTGCACATATTATAGTTTGATTGCTTTGCACACATACTGTACTTTCATCTCGTCTCAGGTGGGATGATGAACAGTACATATTCAAGTGAAACTGAAAGATACATCATTTGCGCACCAAAGCCAGGGATTGCGTTTAATCGCACAATTACATACACCTAAGCTTAACTGTCTGTAGATGACAGTTCCGAAATTTCACAAATTTTTCAATATTGTCAAAATTATTGAATTTCATCACCATATTTGGAATCACCATCAGAATTGCATTACAATAGGTACAAACATGCCTAGTATTGGTTCAGTAATTCTTGAGATAGAATTTAAAAATTGGGAAAGGTTTCTGACAAATCTATTTTGTATATGGTAAAACTAACAGCCGCGTGGAAAGTGTAAGAACCATGTGACAGATGAGATGACTATTTCACATGAGATGAACTATAGAGATAGCAATTGATTTTATATATCTGATTGGAAAGCAACGTAACTTAGGGCTAAAAATCAGTAGGACAAATAGAGAAGGGACCCTCCAATTCCCTCTGTAAAATGTTATAAGGCCAAAATAAATGAATACTTTGTCTCAGCGACCCGCACGCATTGCTTTTAAAATGAACTACGCAGCCATTTTTCCCCCTTCTTTAAATATTTGTTTACACTAGTTTGTTTCGGCGATACTTGGCAACTTTATGACTGAGAACACACATTCAACTAACTTTGTGAAGTTAAGAGATAAAGAGAACACAAGCGTACAATGTGCATTGATCATGTCTGATTACTTTTATTTAAAGGCAAAAGCAAAACTATTGAATATATTTGGATTTTTATAAAATTTAAAAAAATTAAATAAATAATCGCATATAGGACATAGCTTTTAGCCAAAAGGTGCTGAGTAGATATATTACACTCTAACCAAAAAAGGTAATTCAATCTTGCAATTATGCTTACATTTTGGGGATAAAGTCCCCTTCCCCTCTTTCAGGCAGGGTGGCAGGAAGCTCTACCTAAAACTAGTGGAGCCCCATGTAATTACGTCTCGTCACAGAAATTTGCTACTTATGAGAAGTGGAAATCTTAACAGAGCATTTTATATACAGAGAGCTTTAGGTTTCAATTCCCACATCAGTTTTCTAAATCTGGCTAGATTGAAACAGTAACATTTTCTTGTTTGTTATCTCCGTGATTGACTTCAAATGGAATTCTGAAAAGGGGTTAAGTCACAATAATGGAGTTCTGAAAAGGGGTTAAGTAACACTCAATGCTAACCTCCTTTTTGATATAGCGTTCTCAATCGCAAATAGATCTTCCACCGTCGGTTTTCCTCACAGAGCAATTTTATATTGAACAACACTACAGAGAGCTTTAGGTTCTAATTCCAACATCAGTTTTCTAAATCTGACTGGATTGAAACATTTACATTTTTTTTCTTGTTGTCTCTGTGATTGACTTCAAATGGAGTTCTAAAAAGAGAGTTAAGTTACAATCAACGCTGACCTCCTTTTTGATCTAAAGGTTTCACTTCCAAAATCAGTTCTTTAAATGACATTTTCACGTTGTCTTCATGGTTGACTGCAAAGGACGAATTCTAAAAAAGAGGGTAAAGTCACAATCAATGCTAACCTCCATTTCAATCTAGGGTTCTCAATCGCAAACAGTGGGTTTTCCTCTATATTTTAGATGAGGGTTAACATTTCAGGAACTCTTCAATGTAATCATTATCATACTTGGGGATTTGTTGAATGAAAGTAAATCTTAACACTTTCCATGCAGCTATTAGTTTACCATACAAAACAGATTTTTTAGAAACCTTTCCCAACTTTCAAGGTCTATCGTAAGGATTACTGAATCAATACTAGGCATGTCTGTACTTATTTCAATGCACTTCACATGGTGATTCCAAATGTGGTTATGAAATTTAACAATTTTGACATTTTTGAAACATATTGTGAAATTTTGGAATGTTGTCTGCAGACGCCTGCCATGTGGAAAGTGTTAAAGAAGGGAAAGTGCATCTTATGGTGAATTAATACTCCCAATGTTGATTGCTTTTCGTCGCTGTTCTGACATACTGACACATCTCTTTACTTATTTTGTTGTGATGTGCCGGTATGTCAGAACAGCGACGATTTATACTCTAAGTGCAAGAATATATGCTTTCTACTGCGCGTTCTAGAGATGATAAATTAAAAAGTTGTAATATCAGAAAATAGATCTAATCACGCTTTGAAAAATGTCTACATCAGATAATGCTCTAATGTGATGAGTTCATTCACTTATTTAATGTGGTATCACTCCACTCTTTAAAATGGTCCAAACTCCAAGTATGTGTGTTTTCGCATAAGCATCTTCATGAATTATTGCACAATGCGGATTTGTGCAGTTCTGTTAATTTAATCTATCCCAATTTGTTCTCAAAGGCATTGAAGAACAGTCTTTTTTTACTAGTTTGTTTCGGCGATACTTGGCAACTTTGTGACTGAAAACACACATTCAACTAACTTTGTGAAGTTAAGAGATAAAGAGAACACAAGCGTACATGTGCATTGATCATGTCTGATTACTTGATTAAAAAGGCAAAAGCAAAACTATTGAATATATTTGGAATTTTTATAAAATAATATTTAAAAATAAAAGTCGCATAGGACATAGCTTTTTAGCCAAAAGGTGCTAAGACAAAGTGGTTTTTTTTTTTTTACCTAAGTAGAGTGAGAAGATACATTACCAAAATAGGTAATTCAATCTTGCAATTATGCTTACACTTGGGGGATAAAGTCCCCTCCCCCTCTTTCAGGCAGGGTGGCAGGAAGCTCTACCTAAAACTAGTGGAGCCCATGTAAATACTTCACGTCACGTCACAGAAATTTGCTACTTATGAGAAGTGGAAACCTTAACAGAGAGATACAGAGCGCTTTAGGTTTCAATTCCCACATCAAATTTCTAAATCTGACTGGATTGAAACAGTTACATTTTCTTGTTTGTTATCTCCGTGATTGACTTCAAATGGAATTCTGAAAAGGGGTTAAGTCACAATAATGGAGTTCTGAAAAGGGGTTAAGTCACACTCAATGCTAACCTCCTTTTTGATATAGGATTCTCAATTGCAAATAGATCTTCCACCGTCGGTTTTCCTCACACAGCAATTGTATATTGACTACAGAGAGCTTTAGGTTCTAATTCCAACATCAGTTTTCTAAATCTGACTGGATTGAAACAGTAAAATGTTCTTGTTGTTTCTGTGATTGACTTCAAATGGAGTTCTAAAAAGAGAGTTAAGTTACAATCAACACTAACCTCCTTTTTGATCTAAAGGTTTCAATTCCAAAATCAGTTCTTTAAATGTCATTTTCACGTTGTCTCCATGGTTGACTACAAAGGCAAGTTCTAAAAAGAGGGTAAAGTCTCAATCGCAAACAGATATTTCAGTAGTGGGTTTTTCTCTACATTTTAGATGAGGGTTAACATATCAGGAACTCTTTAATGTAATCATTATCATACTTGGGGATTTGTTTAATGAAAGTAAATCTTAACACTTTCAACACGGCTATTAGTTTACCATACAATACAGATTTTTTAGAAACCTTTCCCAACTTTCAAGGTCTATCTAAAGGATTACTAAATCAATACTAGGCATGTTTGTACTTATTTTAATGCACCTCACATGATGATTCCAAATGTGGTTATGAAATTCAACAATTTTGACATTTTTGAAACATATTGTGAAATTTTGGAATGTTGTCTGCAGACGCCTGCCATGTGGAAAGTGTTAAAGAAGGGAAAGTGCATCTTATGGTGAATTAATACTCCCAATGTTGATTGCATTTCGTCGCTGTTCTGACATACTGACACATCTCTTTACTTAATTTGTTGTGATGTGCCGGTATGTCAGAACAGCGACGATTTATACTCTAAGTGCAAGAGTATATGCTTTCTACTGCGCGTTTTAGAGATGACAAATTAAAAAGTTGTAATATCGGAAAATAGATCTAATCACACTTTGAAAAATGTCTACATCAGATAATGCTCTAATGTGATGAGTTCATTCACTTATTTAATGTGGTATCACTTCAATCTTTAAAATGGTCCAACTCCAAGTATGTGTGTTTTCGCATAAGGGAGCAGTTCCATTTGTACGCGATAAGAATTGCGAGAATGTTCCGGGCCCCGATGAGTTTTTTATCAGGCCCCGATGAGATTTTTAGCGCGTACAGTTGCGAGTAGCAAAGGATTATTTATTGAGTAGCATATTACCGCTTGTTTAAATATAACGAAAGGTAAGTGGTCGGTATGTAAATAGAGCTTCGGGTTATTTATTCTAGTTGTAAGGTACAAATTCAGCATTTCATGTTTTTAGAGATAATGTTATTGATGAAATTTATATTTTGGGAGCATACCCCAGGGTATTGCAGAGGCCTCGTATCGGGCCCCGATGTCTATTTTATCGGGGCCTGATGTCTATTTTAGCGCGTATCAACTTGAAAAACATCGGGTCCAAAACATATCAGGCCCCGGTACAGTCACGATAAATTTATCGCGTATAAATGGAACTGCTCCCTAAGCATCTTCATGAATTACGGTACAATGCAGATATGTGCAGTTCTGTTAATTTAATCTATCCCAATTTGTTCTCAAAGGCATTGAAGAAGTCTTGATTGACATGGGATGGGGTGGGGCTAAGAAGGACATAATTCACTGGTGCTGGGTCCTAGAGGCCTGAAAAACGGGGATGTTTTAATGATTTAGATTTCAATTTTGGAACTAATTTGAACATTTGTGACCCGTCACGTCAAAATGGACATGTTGGAGGCCCGAGTCAATTCTGAGTTATTGGTACGATTTGAAAGAGAATATTTTAAGCTTTGAAATGATACCTTGTTGAATGTAATCGGACTTTGTAATCACAAGATATGAATTGAAGAAGCATATTTTTGTCGATTATTTTCTTTATGTTTCACCAAATATATTGCCCTCTATCTCAAAACTGTGTTTGCCGACAACATGTCCTTTTTGACGCGATTGGTCACATTTGTTTTCACAAATATGCGCATTGAAAAAGGTCAAGGGCCCATAAAATTGAGAGCTAAGAAATCAAATATAAATGTTTCAAAGTAATTTTGCAAAGTTTCATTTATACAAATAACGGACTTGAATTTTCATCTACAATTTCAAATGCTGCTTGGTCTTATTATTACATATGAGAGGACTCCACAATATTCATCTATCCACTGGCCCGGGTCAGCTCTCAACAACCTTGCTCAAATACTACATAACAATGCGCAAGTGCATGGTCAACTTTGCGATACAAAATCCATTCAAGAAATCCCCATATTAAACCTCCTCTATAGTTTAATCAGTTCCAAATTGGCGAGAAATATTCGGTTTTTATCTCTCTGCGCGCAAGTAATCCAAGCGTAAGCGCGCGATTATAACCACACGCATACGGTTTTAGTCGTACGCACGCACGTGTCACGTATATGATGCACAGTGCATTTGTTGTCTTAATTCGCTGCTGTAAGGAGTCTTCTCCAATTTGGAACTGATCAAACTTTAGTATTCATCAATGTTAAAACTTTTAAGTGTTAAAACACTTTCCACGCGGCTATTGGTTTTACCATACAGAACAGATTTAACAAAAACTTTCACATCTTTCAAGGTATATCCAAAGGATTTCTAAACCAATACTATGCATGTTTGTACTTCTTTCAATGCATTTCACCTGGTGATTCCAAATATGGTAATGAATTTCAACAATTTTGACACATTTTTGAAACATTTTGTGAAATTTTGTGTGAAAATGTCGTCTGCAGATGCCTGCTGCGTGAAAAGTGTTAAGAGCCAACTTCGATCAGGATGAAGAACCAAATCAGGTCAGCTGCTTGTAAAGTGGCCATTTCCACATACTCTTGATCCATTTTCACTCATTTTGAGTGAGGCCATTTTGAACTTTTTGTCAATTTCATTACACTGAACTACCCAGGCATGAGAATACACCTTCATAAAAAAAAAGTCTGGAAATTGTAAATAAAACTGGAAAAGCGCGTAAAATTGGACAAAAATGGGCTGAAAATAATAAGGTTTATGACAGGCCTACTTTCATAAACCAATTTATTTACCGGGGCAGACACCGTCTGGGCTTTCCCTTTTGCAGTGTGCGTCTGTGTGTCTTGGTTACCACTCAGTGGGCCAATCAGCAGCCTTGTTTTCATGCCCGCGTTTTTTCGTCCTTTGTTTTGGTTCTGGGAGAGGTTCCGTGCTTTTACCTTTCTATTATAACGTTCATATTTCTTATTGGCTTCATCGAGACGGGTCGCCTTCCTAAAAAATTATTCCTTGGAATACTACAAGGTTTTACTTATGTTTTTCTGCTACCGTTTTCTACTTTACTGTGACTGATACTGATAGTGATATCTTCTTTGGATCCAGCAAATCGTCTGATCAACCTTGGAAAATTACGTGGTTGGTATTTTGCGTCCACTATCGTGATAGACTATAAATAGTATTAGTTTTAACAATATACGGTAAATATTAAATCACCGATCTAAAAACATCGACATTTTATTATAACATGGGTCGGCCTGAGAAAGGTACTATTAAACAGGAAAGCGACCACACAACTACGGTCTCGGCTAGAAATCCACTCGCAACGAACCCATTTGGCCAAACCGTCGAATCTCTAAGTATAAAATAATAATAATACTTTTCATATGTTGATCGCCATCTATCATGACATTTTATACTGCTTGCGTACGAACCAAACCGGTTTGAAAACCCGACAGATCTATAAACAGAAACAATGACACAAACGGCGGATAACAACAATTATCATCGATCACAATGGTACAATGCGACGATACCAATGCGACTGCCTTTGAATACACGTTTCTAACAAGAAGAAACGCGAGAACATGATGCAGAACTGTTGTTTTGTTTGTACCAAGCCCAAGGAACGTACAGAACATGAAATGGCCGCGATAACAGCGGTCGCAGCACCTACCGACAGACGTTTAACGGGTACCGTACTGGTGATAGAATCCGGGGATAAAAATGTGAATTTCCAGACAGAATTTGGCAGTCAACAAGCGACTATGTGATTTCCGATATTTTCCGTCCATGGACCGGTCATCTAGTCCAGCAGAGCTTCATCCAAGCAGGAATTCAGATGTAAGAGTTTTAATTATAATTATGCCTCATATTTCAGACCCCAGGCCCAATCGGCCGCTACTATACAATGTTAATTAGTAGCCCAATTCATTGTCATTTATAATTCGTAATCCCCAGAACATTCATCATGATTGAGCAAAGCTTAGTTTTAGTATGAAATCCACACTTGAGTTAACACCAAGGCTTGTTATTCCCAGGCCATTCATGCCATAGAGCAAAGTTCTGTATTAAATCCACACTTGACAGCATGGCATGTTATTCCATATAATTTCTCTTCCGGCACATGTTGCAATTTAGATTATTCAACACACTCGGATTTTGAAGTAGTTTGAGCCCTGGTCATGCTGGTTGAGCCATAAATAAGTTGTTATAATAAATGGGGCATGACCTTTTCACATAGCTAAAGTATTTGACCGACATTCCGAGATATGAACCTCATGGTGCTGATGATGTGCCTCAGGATCAATGTACAACATATTATAATATAATGTTGGGCGATTAGTTTAATCAGCCATTACCTGTTATCCTAGGCTAAGTGCATTTTATATCCAGTGCATTTTATATCCTTAGCGAGTCACTATTTTTAGGCCTGTTCTGACTTTAATCGTCTATCATTTATGGTGGAGGTCATGATAGTCGGGCCTTATATTAAAATACATGTCATGCATGTATGGATCATTTATTAATTGCTGCTGTTCAACATTGTCATTTCAACATCTTGTTCAATTGCATAGGTTTACAATTTTAACTGGACTTCATTGCCTGTTTTGCTTCTTATAAAGCCATGTTTATAAAAAAATATATTATTTGATTGTGTACAACAATCAGTTGGAAAACCTTTAACCAAAAAGGAAAATTAGTGCCAAACTATTTTGCACACGACTAATACAATGTATTATAATTATATACAATTATTCTCTAGCAGGTTCAGTTTATCAATGCATTACTAATGATTTGGGTTTGTGCTTTTGTGTTGGACTTAAGTAAGTATGCATATTCTTGCCTGTAAGTCATCATTATTTATAATGAACCGCTCGGCCCACCCTCTTTTAACTCACCAAGGGGTAGCAACTCGCTCTCAAATACCCAGCAACGACAATGCAACTAATTACTCTTGCGAGTGTCAACTATTTTGTTCTACGGACAAAACTTTTCTTACCTTCGGTATCACCATGATGTTCGCATATTTTCCTTCCCAATTAGTTTACACATCGTTGCATGCATAACATATGGTGCGAATCTTGCCGGTCAATATCATGTGATGGCATCATAATTATTAATTTTAGAATAACTTTAATATAGGTAGCTATGCAATCAGTCTACCATACTTGGGCAGCTTCGAGCCATATTTCATACTGGGAACAAGGGAACAGATAAATAAATATGATGCGTAAGATGAATGGGTCACTTCATAACTCTTAGAAATGCTGTATCAGAGCTAATTAGTCTCTGGCAATATTATGCAAGGTATTTAATTATGCTGATGTTTTACATGATCATCTTTGTTACTTTGCTGTTAGTTTTCTAGCTACAATAGTGGTATTTCACCGCAGCTTCTCCCCGTGTGATATTATATTATTCATTTCGCTGTGTTGGGCGGCAATACCGGACACACAACTTCTAGGTACTGTGTATGTATAGGGATATCCTACATGAATATCTGGTACGTTTTATAGCTATAAGAGTTGTTGTTTTACACACTGATTCTCTCCATCTAATATTATATTGTTCATTTTTTAATTGCAGTGCTTCACTTTATACACTTTGTATTGTGCAGTTTATACCGGACACACAACTTCATCAGTGAGGAGATGAATGGTCTACTTGAATGGCATAAGCAGTCAATCCGCTACAAGTATCCTTATTAGGATGCCAAATTGGAAGACTGTATATTCCTGCATCCTTATGTAAGCATGAAATGGTGTATACAACATTTTTGCGTCACCTGTACATGTGAATATATCAATATTCTGGCACCCTTTCCACCATGTCAACCTGTGCTCTGGTAATTTCCATCGATTGTTCTGTTTTTGCTCTTCTAGTATTGCCGCCTGCTTGGCAGTGTTGATGCACATGCATGGTCACGCTAAGATATGTATACCTCAGTTATCTACTCATTTATTTAATGCATGCATATGTTACAGGAATGCTACATCAGTAGGACATCTTATGCCAGTTGGCCCTGACTCTCTGAATAATTGTGTGAAACTCTTTATCCATTCATAGACTAGACCTAAAAAGGGGGACAACCATGTCGATTGAAATGTTGTGTTGAGCTGATACTTTGTGCGTCTCACTCACACCTGTATAACTACAAACTAATTGAGCACCATCTTAGATCAAGGGGTATAAGGTTTAGTTATTGGTTTCATTATGAGTGATGGGTCCACCACCGTTACATTTATATGCCATACACACATTCGTCATAAATGAGGAATACTCTGGTTGTATACCCTGATGAAAAGCATATGAAAATGTAATGAAAAGCAATGAAATGTAAAAAATAATATTTAAAAAAAAAATGTGAACATGTAATGAATGAAAAGCATATAAAAACGTGTTATGTAATGATATGCAATGTAAACATGATGAAAAGCATATGAAAATGTGTTATACATGTAATTGATATAAAATGTTACCATGAAAGGTATATATGTGAACATGAATGTAAACATGCCGAAAAGCATATCAAAATGTGTAAACATGCGTAAAGCATATGATATACAATGATATGAAATGTAACCATGAAAATCGTGTGAATGTAAACATGCTTAAAAGCAAATGAAAATGTGTATATCAGCAATTTATGTGCTCGCTCTATTATTGCCATTCATTCATTAAATTGATACAATAAATTATGCAGATTAGACTATAGGACATTAAAATATTTACATATTCATATGTTGAATACCATAAATTTGAGTCAGTATACAATGTGAAATTAGCAGATGTTACTTCTCTGAGCTATTCTCTAAGGGTAGGGGTTGGTAATCTACAGATCCCTGGAATCATGTGCTGACAAAAGTTATAAATGACTCATCTAATATAATATTGGTCCTTGTCAATTCATTAGTTCAACCATCATTGTGTCATCTCTGTAGCATAACTCTCTTAGGTGTTTATACATTAGGTTTAGGTATTTTTACTTTTCCAAAAAATTTGATGGTTGTTGATGATGCAAACACGTCTGTTATCAATTTATACAATTATATTTCCATGACTTACTATTATTTGATTATACAATTAGCATCGTCAAATGGACGATCAGATCAATCTATTTATACAAATATTGTATGTATGATAAATTTACTCTCAAATGTATTATTAAGGTACTATTATATCATTTAGTGACATATCATGAATAAATTAACACTATATGACAATTTGCTTATATGATTTGCAATGTAAACAGGCTGAAAAACATGAAAATGTTATGTAATGATATGCAATGAACATGATTGTAAACATGCCAAAAATGCATATGTAAACGTATAAACTTGCTGAAAAGCATATGAAAATGTGCTATGCATGTACATGATATACGATGTAATGTTATGCAAAGCATATGTGAATGTGTTATACATGTATTTGATATGAAATGTAAACATGATGAAACTATGTAAAATGTGAAAAACTATGTGTTATTCATGTAACGATAATATAATGAAACTATGTGAATGGTGAAAGTTATGATAGTAATAAACAATAAAAATAAAATAAAATAAATAAAATAAAAACATGTATAAATATAACTGATAGTAATAAACAATAAAAGATAAATAAAAATAATTTTAAAAAACAAAAAAACTTGCTCCAACACTCAAGGGGGGGGGGGGGGGGGGGAGGGGGAGGGGCGTTTGTTTGGGCAAGTGTTCATATGAAAACTTGAATGGTGTATATTTCGGCAATTTATGTGCTCACTCTATTATTGCCATTAATTAATTAAATTGATACAATTAATTATGCAGATTAGACAGATAGGACATTAAAATATTTACATATGTTATCTTCCAGGGCATCTCCTAGGGGTAGGGATTTCAGGTAGTTTCACAGAATCCTATCATATGTTGAATATCATAAATTTGAGGTTCCAATATACAATGTGTTTTAGCATAATGTTATCACTCTGAGCATCTCTCTAAGGGTAGGGATTGGTAATCTACAGATCCCTGGAATCATTTGCTGAAAAAATGTATCTATGGCTCATCTAATATAATAATGGTCCTTAGTCAATTCATTAGTTCAACCATCATGTGTCATCTTATGAGCATATCTCTCTTAGGTGTTTATACATTAGGTTTAGGTAATTTACTTTTCCAAAAAATTGATGGGTTGTTGATGAAGCGAACATGTCTGTTATCAATTTAAACAATTATATTTCCATGACATATTAATATTTTATTATGCAAATAAGCATCGTCAAATGGACGATCAGTTCAATCTAACTACATGTATGATAAATGTAATATCCAATGTATTATTAAGGTACTACTACATGTACTGAAATATCCTGAATAAATTGAAACTATGTTAAATGTAATTCTACAAATGAATGAGGTAATTAAAATTACCAGTATAAATTGTAGTGAATAACATGTGATGGCATATTTGTAATTCTACAAATGTAATTCTACAAATGAATGAGGTAATTAAAATTACCAGTATAAATTGTAGTGAATCCACATGTTGTGGCATAGACTTTTGATGAATGAAAACTATGTTAATTTTAATTCTACAAATGAATGATGTAATTAAAATTACCAGTATAAATTTGTAGTGAATCTACATGTGGTGCATAGTTGGAATTGATAAAGAGTGCCAATTTGGGTGCTCAGTAAAGGTTAATAAAACTCGATGTAGCCGATGAGCAATACCGTCAATTTTGTATCCTGTGTTTGTTATCTGTAAATAAATAAAACTGTGAACTTTTGACATCACAAAAAACTGATTCCAGTGTTTTAGCTGGGAATTCTCATGCCTGTCTACCTGTGCTCTCTATCATATACGTTTTATTTTTTTGCAGAGGGGGATTGAAATGTGATTGAAATTCATTATTGGAACAAATATGCAAATATGTTAAGAATTTACGGTTTAGGATTGCGCTGTGCATTTAATAAACAATATTAAACCTTTTTATTCAAATATTTCAGCAAATCTTTGCATTTGTACAACTATACTTGGAAATAAAGTCACCAAATGATCTCTTTAGAGATGCGCAATAAACACTATTGGCTGTTCACCAAAGGACATCTACCGCAGCTGTCAATTGCAACATTAGCTCATTACTGTTCATTCTTAGCAAGAATGATTTATTTGTTTAATTATCTGTCATTTGTTTGTTATCCAATTCTTTAATTCATTTGTTTTTTCTTTCTTCTTTTCAGGGAGGAGGACAATTCTTACCTTTTGAAACATAACAGATAACACAGTGATAACGAAATGAGGGCTAAAGCAGTGCAAGTCACTGAAGCATATTACCCTCAATAAAGAAAGCATAAATAAATAAATAAATAAATAAATTAAAAAAGTGTAAAAATAAGCACTTCTATAGTTGAATCATTCCACATTGGCAACCAATATCAGGCTTGTGTTTATCCACGAGCACTTTAAAAATCCCTACTAGTGCAAGCGTCTGTTGGGGTGTGTGTGTGTGCAACGTACATCTTATGTGCATCTCCGGCACTGCCCGCTGCACTTATACTTGCCTATAAAGTGTAGACGCAAATTTAAACCAATTAATACGCGCTACAGCAGGGATTCTTTTTGCGCGAGGATATATACAAGCCTCACAAACCTCGCCAGTTTGAAACTGACTAAACTATAAACACTTATACCATTACCATTTAAAAGTGATGAAACTTGGCAAGCTGCATATATGCCTATTCAAGGTTTAAGCGCACAAAAAAGTCTTATCTACAATAGCTGCCAGGTGTTGAATACTTAGCATCCTATACTCTGTTTGGCCATCTCGAGACAGTGACGTAACTGAACAGGCGCAGCTTTTACGCACGCATGTGTATCTTCCGCCTTTCAACGCTCGTGTTTGTACGTCAGCGCCGCGAGTATGCACGCGCGTTATGTGATGCAATTAGTAGAATACGCGGTTACGTCACTGTCTCGAGATGGCCAAACCTGTGATTGGTTACGGACATTACATAATACTGTAAAAGTGGACATTTTTCACGCTACATTTATTTTTGCACTTTTTGCGCCAAAATAAGCAAGCGCCAAAATAAAAACGCATTAATATATTAATTTTGTATGTAGTTCTATGTAAGGAAGCTCAATATCGCAAAAACAAAAACAAACAAAATTGTTCAAAATGTGCAAAGCGTGAACAATTTCATGTGTGACAATTTCCACTTTTACAGTAAGGCTGCTGAGCGATCCAGGTCATTCCTGATGACATGTTTTATGTGATTTACAGTTCAAATGAATGCATTTAAATCAGCGGAGACTTGCCAAAATTTGGAAGAGATCGCAAGCCTCAAAACTTCCACGATCGCTGCAGTTGACTTTCAAATTTGTGCGCGACTAGTTGTTGATCTTTCCTGTAGTAGGGAGTGGTTTGTGTTTCATAGTCCACTCAAGCAAATTACAAATCGCCATAACCTTATAACCCACAGGCGAGTAGGTATTACACATTGGATTGCATGATACTCTATTGCATGATACTCTATTGCATGATACTCTATAGCGTATCCAACAAACGGCAGCCATTAAAGACAGGGCCTTGTAGCACTCAACCTTCCATATATCTATATAACTCAGACACACTGTGTTTTTCACAACCTGACCTCTTTAAATGACAATAAATACAATAAATATTGATTGAACCACCTCCTCGTGAATCCCTTAAGACTTACCGTAGAGCCGTCGCCATCAATCCACGTTCTGACCTGGCAAGCCGTGTAGAGGTAAAACCCCAGCAGCACGAGTGGATTGACATAAACGGGCCAATTCTGATCTTTTAACACATGGATTTGCCTCGGTTCTGTGCAGTCGGTGTACACGATCGCCGTCAGACCAAATAACCTGGAGCGAGAGAGTTATCACCGTAAATTGTTAGAATGGTTAAAAGTGCAATGTTATGAGTACAAAGTCGCTTGTTTTAACTTTGAATTGTTAATGCTTGAAGAGCCTAAGAAGGCTTATTAACCACATAATCCAATTTTCTTTGCCACAGATGTACCCCTGTTAGCCTGTAACATGTCAATATGTCAATCAAATTAAATGTGTACACACACTATTTCTAGGAATGCATCTCCTGGAACAGAGAAAATAGAGAATCTATAGTTCAGCTCAACATTGACGAAGCCTCTTTACAGTACCGAATGTATATAGAAGTGCGCAGGCACGAAAGAAGGCACCAGCGCACTGTGCATCATGCGTGAATGCAGCCAAAACTGTGCGTGCAGCCGTAATTGTGTGCGTACGCTTGTGTTACTTTAACGTGCAGAGAGATAAAAACAAAATATCCTTTGCCAATTTGGAACTGATCAAGTATAAACTTCAATACCATTATGCATTCATTCATTATGGCATCTTTAAAAAAAAGTGTACTCTCTACAAACCTGAAATTTTAACAAAATATCATCTGAACATAGCATGATTTGCAGCTTTATCATACACAAAGTGAATAACTTTGATATGCAGTTTATGCACAAATGCAGAAGTTTGCTAAGATAATGCAATTTGGGGAACTGTTGTATACGGATACACAGCAATGGTAATCAAATGCATTTTGGCACAGCACTGCTTAAATAATGCTATTTGGGGAACTGTTGTATACAGATTTACAGCAATGGTATCCAAATGCATTTTGGCACAGCCAAGAAGACATTTCAAACATACAACAACAATAGCAAACAAATTCAGGACTTTCTATCTTATTTCTACGCCTAGGACTGGGGTCTGGTTTACAGACGCAAAATCTCTATGATATGTATACAAAGTGTCAAATTTAGATGGAATTTCCCCTATCCAAACAATAGAGGTAGCAAGTGAGGTGACCTGAGCCAGACAGTACATCTGTATGCGCTGATAAAATATAAAAGGTACCACATAAAATATAAAAAGTACCACATAAAATGAAGGATTTTTTATCACAACAATCCAGCATTCAGCTTTGTACGCATCCATGGTGTTTTTTTGCCCGTTTTGGTTGCAATACACCTGTTTTGCATTTGGTTGACACCTACATTATATGTGTGTTATCAAAGACTGTCAGTTGGGTACAAAGACACACCTGTCAAGAAGAACATCACAATATTGATGTCTGTGTCCAAGCGACAACTATCCTGAACAGTCATAGAAGGGTAGCTTTAAAGGCGCACAATCCTTAGCCACATTTTTACAACAACAAACGATTTTTGTCTGGAACGCTGAATTTATCTCAAGAGAACACCAATGCTATCTTTATGTTATCAAACCTGCCAGTTGAGTACAAAGACACCTGTCCACAGAAGAAGAATATCACAATATTGATATTGATATTAACTGTGACAATTTGGTACTATGATACCTCTCAACAGAAGATGATCACAATGTGAAGGATAGCTTTAAAGGTGCATAAACATTTGTCTCACTTTTGTACCGTCAAGGGAAATAGTATGTTGGCTGGAACACTGAACAAGGAACCATTCCATGATTTATCTCAAGAGAACACATGCGATATCTGGGTGTTATTACGGCATTACATAATGCCTTGATGTTATCAAACTTGCCAGTTGAGTACAAAGACATCTGTCAACAGAAGACGATCACAATCTAATAGAAGGATAGCTTTAAGGGTGCATAAACCTTTGTCTCACTTTTGTACCTTCAAGGGTAATAGCATGTTTGACTGGAACAAGGAACC
Source organism: Ophiura sarsii (assembly GCA_035610835.1). NCBI lineage: Eukaryota > Metazoa > Echinodermata > Ophiuroidea > Amphilepidida > Ophiuridae > Ophiura > Ophiura sarsii. The sequence continues at coordinate 26,058,370 of CM069458.1, forward strand.
ATTCCATGATTTATCTCAAGAGAACACATACAATATATGTATGTTATCAAGGCATTACATGTGATCAAACCTGCCGGTTGAGTGCAAAGACACCTGTTCGCAAAAAAAGAATATCACAATATTGATAACTTGTGTCCAATTGGCAGCTATCCTGAACTATCATAGAAAGATAGCTTTATAAAGGCGCACAATCCTAGCCTCAATTTCTCTACCACAAACAACTTTGACTAGATCATTTAACAAGGATATTCTTCTTCACAGAATTTGGCATGATACCAATCCCCCTTACTCTCAATGGATGCTATCTGTGTATTATTAAATGTGACAATTTGTTACTATGATACCTGTCAACAGAAGACGATCACAAAGTTAATAGATTTAGAAGGATAGCTTTAAAGGTGCATAAACCAACCTTTGTGTCACTTTTGAACCGTCAAGGGAAATATCGTGTTTGTTGCCTTGTAATAATAGAGTAAAGCATTGGTGAATTCTTCAACTACCTTACATGTCATAGCTTATTCAGTACTGGTAAAAAAAGTCGGGTCACAATTTTCCTTTTTTGTTGTTTCTTCTTTTTTTGCTAACAAATAGACTGACACATCGTGGTTGATGACGAGACAAAATTGGTAAATGTCAATTTGACTAGTGTTTCCAGTGTGATAATAGTTTAACGCAATCTATTCAAGCAAACTTGTTCATTTCAAGCAGAAAATAGTAATATTTTGACAAATTGGGTAAAATTTAAATCTTAACAACAAAAAATTGACCCAGATTTTTGAGATTTTAGGGTCGGTCACTGAGGGCAACACAAAAAATGCCTAGTTTCGTACAAGCTTATGAGATATGAAACACCCATTTGCCCCACATTTTTTTAACAATTACAAATTATTTTGAGCAGGTGGTGGAGGAACACCAGACAACGTTCTATGTATATAATAAGACAAAAATACTTAATGTGACCTTGACCTTGAACTTGAAGTCAAATTCTGAAGTTCAATGGCAACCAATATTTGCGTCTACCTACCACACCCGATTTAATTAAGACTCGCTCGCAAAAGGACGCACATATGTGTTATTCACGTCAACTAAGTCAACTTGAGTTCATTGGCAATATTATTGATCTTCTCTTATCCGTATCATGCCCAATTTAATTAAGACACATTTCGCTTGATTGAATCGTGTGACAGCTTTGCTACGTTGTTAATAAGGGATGCGCTTTTCAATATTCAGGGGGAAGAATGTTGTCAAAAATGTGCTTCTCCCTGCCCTGCCCCCTTTAAACAAGGGAATAATAAAACAAGAGTAAAAGTGGCTCATCAGATACATATGATATTTGTAAGACAAATCATCTCTTATCCGTATCATGCCTAATTTAATTAAGACACATTTCGCTTGATTGAATCGTATGACAGCTTTGCTACGCTGTTAAGGGATGCGCTTTTCAATATTCAGGGGGAAGAATGTTGTCAAAAATGTGCTTCTCCCTGCCCTGCCCCTTTAAACAAGGGAATAATAAAACAAGAGTAAAAGTGGCTCATCAGATACATATGATATTTGTAAGACAAATCATCTCTTATCCGTATCATGCCCAATTTAATTAAGACACATTTCGCTTGATTGAATCGCATGACAGCTTTGCTACACTGTTAAGGGATGCGCTTTTCAATATCCAGGGGGGGAAGAATGTTGTCAAAAACGTGCTTTGCCCTGCCCTGCCCCCTTTAAACAAAGGAAAATCAACAAGAGTGAAAGTGGCTCAGATACATGTGATATTTGTAAGACAAATCATCTCTTATCCGTATCATGCCTAATTTAACTAAGACACATTTCGCTTGATTGAATCGTGTGTCAGCTTTGCTACGCTGTTAAGGGATGCGCTTTTCAATATCCAGGGGGAAGAATGTTGTCAAAAAATGTGCTTCTCCCTGCCCTGCCCCCTTTAAACAAAGGGAAATGAATAAGAGTGAAAGTGGTTCAGTTAAATATGCTATTTGTAAGACAAATCATCTCTTATCCGTATCTAACCCAATGTATTAAAACACATTTCGCTTGATTGAATCGTGTGACAGCTTTGCTACGCTATTAAGGGATGGGCTTTTCAATATCCAGGGGGAAAAACGTTGTCAAAAACGTGCTGCTTCTCCCTGCCCTGCCCCATTTAAATAAGGGAACAATCAACAAGAGTGAAAGTGGCTCAGTTAAATATGCTTTTTGTAAGACAAATCACTCCAAGATTTTTTGTTTATTCACACTTTAACCCCTCTTTCTACCACCTATCCATCTACCGCTAATACCCAATGATGCCCCCCTAGGATCATTTGCACATCTTATTTTGTGCAAATGGATGAACCCACCAATGTTTTGAGAACATGGCACTTTCACAATTTGGCGTCAAAATCAATGTTAGCAGCCCTAGGAGAGAAAATAACCATTTTCTGCTTGATTTGCGATTTGCATGCAAGACTTTGCCCTGTGCCTGTGTTAATATAAATCCATATTTTGTTTTTAGATACTCGGGGGAGATGAGGTTACCAAAGAAATCAATGTCCATGTCTGATGTTTGACTCAAATTACATACATGAAAAACATAGTAAAAAGACCTGTTTTACACCTTTTCCGCAAACGTATCAAATGTATTCAATAGATTCCACGAGAATTGCCAGTTGAGTACAAAGATAATACCCAATGATGCCTCCCTATAGGATCATACTTTTGCACATATCATTTTTTGCAAATAAATTAACCTACCAATGTTTTGAGAACATGGCACTTTCACAATTTGACATCAAATCAATGTTAGCAGCCCAAGGAGAGACAATAACAATTTTCTGCTTGATTTGGGATTTGCATGCAAGACATTGTCCTTTGCCTAGGTAAATATAAATCCATATTTTGTTTTTAGAAACTCTGGGGGAAATGAATTTGCCAAGGAAATCAATTTCCAAGTCTGATGATTTCTCGATCTTAACGGAAATTACGTAATAAAGAGACTGTGCACCTTTTCGGAAAACATAACAAATTTATTCAATAGATTAAGAGAAATTGTAGGCATTTCTGAGAGGAAAATGTGAAATCTCAAAAAATATTGCACACAAAATATTCAAGAAATAGTTCTATGACTCCCATTTTCTACTTATTTTAATTTAAACCAGTAATTACTATCTATAATACAAGTACGGCACTCAAATGCGATTCTATCACCGATCATCATCGCTCCGCGGTCAAGGAGTATTTTCTTTTCCTTTCCTTATTACTGATAGAAAGAAAAATAAGCCAGTTGACGTACGTCTTGAAATGACCAGGGACATATCTCTGGGGAAAGGGGGGTTAACTCAACATTGCCGATGGGTATATGCCTGATCATTCAAAGTATTGTGGAAAAAGTAACAGGAGATAAATTTGTCGGCAGAATTACAAATAGTGATATCTATGAAAACAGTGTCTGAGAAAAATCTAAAATAGGGTAGGGTTAATATTTTGGATCCTGTATCTCCACAGACAGTGTTACATTTCCGGTAATATTCTATATTATTGTAGTTGTTATTAATTAAAAAAACAGGACATCTTAATTTGAAATATCTTTGTCTTTGCAGGATAAGGGATATGGTTTGGAAAGTGTCCTGGAAATGGTAAAAATGGGTTGTTTTATATTGCCACAATGCAACTCTGTCCATCGAACACTGCCGACTGAGATAGGGAAGCTTTTCAATATACTCCCAATTATAATGTGTTACCCCTCTGATAAAGTGAATATGCTGAGGAAATACTGCGTGGTCGTAGAGATGGAAATACTGAAAGATAACAAATCGGTGTTGGAACGTGGTCGTAATGTTGATCTGAATCTGATTGAGGAGTAATTAAGTTTCTTGAACCATTTGCATCACACGTTGACAGAACAGTGGTTGAAAGGGAGCACTGAGCAGTCTTGCCTTGTGCTGAATGAGGGATATTGTGAATGATATCTTACCTTGTCTTGACCTGATTAACACTTTCCACGCGGCTATTACTAGTTTTACCATACAAAAAGATTTTCAAAACCTTAAAGGTCTATCTCAAGGATAAATTAACCAATACTAGGTATGTTTGAACTTATTTCAATGCATTTCTCATGGTGATTCCAAATATGGTAATGAAATTCAATAACTTTGACATTTTTGAAACATTTTGTGAAATTTTGGAATGTCGTCTGCAGACGCCTGCCGCGTGGAAAGTGTTAACACGATAGCCATGTTAAATCCAACTCACATGCTGCACCGTGACCTCTGTTTTCCCAGTCTCCTTGCACAATCACGGAAAGGTATATATATATAAAGGCTCTGAAAAGTATTTTTGGGAGCACGGCCCCCTCAGCGTCATGCATGATCACTTAAACTCCCACCATGGCAGCCTAGGTTTGAGCCCCGAGGCAGCACACCCCATTTTTCTGCCATTATTTGTCCCAGGTTATTCCAACAAACCTCCGTATGGGTTAGGGTTGATGGTGTCAAAACCAAGTCATCTATCTCTGTGCAGTGCCGTCAGAGTGTATTCCAAAGATAACACCTCATTATTCCACACAATCATAGACAAATCCTGGCACTGGCTCATAATTTGCTGCGACGATCACTCAACTACGCTCCGACGTCACTGCTTAGAGTTAGATGAATGAATGTATGGACCTTTGTGTATATACATCCTTCCTCGTTACTGACTATGAGTTTTAATTCATTACCCTAACCATGTCACATCCAATCAAATCTAACAGAAGCGCAGTGCCTGTGACCCCTGATCCCCCAGTCTATCCCATTGCGTGATCACAATCATACAATGTGGCGGTCCGGGTTTGAGTCTCTGAGGCGGCACACACCATTTTCTATCATTATTTGCCTAAGTTTTCCCCTAATTGATTCATTCCGGCACACCACCCTGAGGGGTTAGGTTAAAGATTCAATAGAAATGTTTTTAATAGTTGTGCATCTTTTTATTTGAATTGTGAGATTCATAATATAGGTTAAGAGTTTAACAGGTTTGCCGTCGGACAAGTTTAAAACTGTCAAGCTTTCGTCAGGATAAGTTCTTACTTCTTCAAGACCAAATTATTATAATATTAAGCAAAACATAGAAATTGCCACTTCTCTATTCTTATCATCATTTGGTCTGCCCCTTGTCTGATGATTTGAGAGTAGGTGCCCCTTTCCTACTTGTGAAAGATTGGTGGCTCTATAAAGAGCCGTTCAGAGATGGACTGCCCCTTGACCACTGAAAACAAAGACTGCCTCTTGTTTACTACAGACTACAAAAAGTCTATTGCACAGTAGTGCAGTCACTGATCTGTAAAGATCTTTTTATTTGCTTGTCAATTATTGGGATGTCAGATTTTGTACGACTGCATTTTTGGATGGTACATTTCAGATCCTTGCCTGCGTCGGTAGCTTTCATTAATTTGTTCACTTGCTCTCTTGCTAGCTTCTTTACTTGATTGTTTAATGCAAGTAACCCAAAGGGCAATAACCCTAACCCTGCTAAATCCAACCAAATCTAACAGAAGCTCTGCAATCACCTAAATGTACATAGGCTTTGAAAAATTCTTTTCAGGAGCTCGGCCCCTAATATTAGCGTGATGCACGATCACCTGGACTCTGACTGCCGGGGGCAGCACACCACATTTTGTTTGTCATTATTTGTCCAGTGTCCCTCCCCCCTCCCTTAGCTTGCTCTCTTGCTCTTTTGATAGCTTGTTTACTTGCTTGTTTAATGCACATACCCCAAAGGACTACTCTTTGCTGTGCATTATTGAATAAGATAATAAAGAAGACTTAATGGCTAAACAAATAAATGACTATACACCTATCATATTCTAGCAACTGACGAGCATTTAGCAGCATTTACTTGCCAGTGCTAAAATTTACCCTTGACTGTGTGGGTGCGAACACCAGCACATAAATCACCAGAAGACCTTTTGACTGATGAGCATTTAGCAGCATTTACGTGCCAGTGCAAAAATGTACCCTCGACTGTGTGGGTGCGAACATCAGCACATAAAAATCACAAGTGCAGCTAAAAGCTGCAATCACCGGAAAACCTTTTGACATCCGGCACTATACCAAAGTCAATGATTGGGAGTACAAGTAGTGTTGTTGTCAATTTCCAGGTATTCCATCAAAGGCACACTCATCATTTGTTATTGGGAAGCGCCCTCCCTTCTACAAATTTGAGATGTTGTGCGTTCTGTAATGCAAAAAAAAGGCCCTTTAAGTGGCTACATCTCTGGGTCAGCCGGTCGATTTTCAGTCGGTCAATTTGAAAAAAAATACGGGAAACATATAGATACGACACAAGAAAATAGATTTTAAAGAACATGCTAAACATGCATATTTCTTCTTTCCTAAAAACTATTGACTTAACACTTACCTAATACTTAACACTTTCCACGCGGCTGTTATTTTTACCATACACAAACAGAATTTTCAGAAACCTTTCATAATTTTCAAAGTCTATCTCAAAGATTAATGACCAAACACTAGGCATGTTTGTACTTATTTCAATGCATTTCTCATGGTGAATCTAAATATGGTAATGAAATACAGTAATCTTGACATTTTTGAAACATTTTGTGAACATTTGGAATGTCGTCTGCAGCTGCCTGCCGCGTAGAAAGTGTTTACAAAACATTGTTTCAAAGGACTTTTTAAACAGAATCAAGTAAGTTGAAAATGTTTGCTCTGAAATCTCTAATTCCATGCACCTTTAAATAAAGTACTTAAAGGAATTTTGACCGCTAATATAAAGTACACTTTCAAAACACACATCAGGCTTTTAGACTGTACAAACATTGTTTACGCATAAAGCAGCTTACTTGCACACAGGGATATAACCGGGCCTCCGGAGAAACAAAAAACTATCATATTTAAGCACTTAAATCTATCAATTGACAGCTAGAGACGGTAACCTAGATCGTTCAACACTCTCATCTCAGGAGACCCAGCAATAAAGCGTGAGACATTAAGTGGAGTAATCATCGACACTTCTCAGTCAATACTTAGCTTGTTAAGAGATATATTCACCTAAATCAAAATCGAATGTTACTTTTACAGTTTGTTTCGCACCAAATTGACATGCTGGATTTGTATTGCTAATTGATTTTACAAGAAGGGGTAAAAAACCTAGCACAAATATCATGCATCTGTAATAGCCGCCAAACGAGGACCTTAATGTGTTTACACACTATCTATACTTTCTAACCGTGGACTGTTCATGGTTGACATAAGGCTTTATCTGAGCTCAAGATGGTCGATAGATGGCGCTGTTCGAAATCTGGGGTATTTACAATACGTCCGCAGTCAACGGTGAAACCTTAAAATATCGGGGTGCGTGTGTAAACGCCGCCAAACGAGGACCTTAATGTGTTTACACACCTTCTAAACGTGGACTAGTTTAGGTCCAGGTTTGTATAGTTCACTCTCCATGTCCTATTGAAGGAGAGGTAGAAGGGAAGGCTCTACCAGGACGCAGAAAAACTGCTTGGAACGACAATATCAGAGAGTGGACAGACGGCAGACTGGTAGCAGCAAGAGTGAAAGCAAGCTAGAGAATGCCGACGGTTCTCTGATGGATTATGGCTAAACAGGAGCAGCAGCAGCTCATGACCTCCAAGAGAAGAACATTTGGTTAAGCACATTATCCAGCATGCTGTTTTCCTTGTTTGAAAAACGGTATGAGTATGAAAGGTTTCTACTATGGTATCTATTACTACATCTACATCTACTTCTACATCATTTCTCGACAGAGTCCTTTAGTCAAGGTCCTAGTGTCCTTGGGACAATGCATTTACAGCTACAGACCCAGGATGATCCCCTACAAAGGAGTCTGTGACAGTGGCGTACTCAGAGGGGGCCCGGGGTGGCCCCCTGAAATAACCACGTCGGTACACACGAGCCTCCGTCGGTACATTTCTGATTTTGACCATGATTTTTTATCTGCCGATTTTGAGGACAACATTTTTTTTTTTTTTTGAGTCTGTAAAAAAAAAAAATTTTTGTCGGTACATCATGCCATTCGTTGGTACAACTATGTCGTGGCCCCCCCCCCAGTTTCCAAAAGCTGGGTACGCCACTGGTCTGTGACCTTTTAATGTGGTTAGGTATTGCTCTTCGGATACAAAGGACCACCATTTCTATGTGACTTCCGAAACCACAGTGCACTATAATAAGCATGCCTCCTTCAATCTGTACAGTCTGAAGGAAGCATGGGGCAAGGTTTGCCGAAGGAAACTCAAGACCAAGTATGTGAAAGTTTGCCACCATGTGGGCTCGAACCCACAACCTGGCTTGAACACTATACGCCTTCGACAGACCGAGTTTTGATTGTACAGTGCCTTAGACCACTCGGCCACTTTGCCACCCTAATCTCTTTCACACATTGTATTATATTTATTTGTCATTATTTTGCTGAATAAACAGAATTTGAATTTGACAACTTGTAATTTCTATTTAAAGTATCTGCAGCTGAAGTATGTACTGAAAACCATCGGTGATAGAGTATTCTAAACAGGCCTAGAAATAGCACCCGCCCGACTGCCGATAGCGGATAACTTTTGCATCGGGTGGGTGAACTTACAAGTGTAAGTGACAAGTGTGTTACACTGGCTGATGGAATTTCCGTTGGGCAGGTATTTTTTGTGAGTTACCTGCCCAACTGTCTAGTTAATCTGAAGTTCCAGCACTGATTCTAAAGAAACGTTTTTAATTCATCATCTATATACTGTACATGTCCTATTTTAGAATTTCCTGCCGACCTATATAATTGTAATGGGATAGTGATTAGGGTATTGTAAAAGTTTTCTTAAACAGCTGCTATAAGCCCTTTGCACACTGAGCCGACCTACATCTATCTTTGAACTACTGTACTCAATCTTAACTGAAAAAAGTGCGCAAGCTAAATGATGATTGATCAATGGCTGTGATGATCCATTTTCACACTTTTCATGTGGCTATTGGTTTTACCATATACAAAACAGATTTTCAAAGTCTATATTAACCCTAACCCCACTACACCATGCGCATGCTGCTGCATTGGCTCGATTACGTCACCTACCGCAGGTATATATGGGCACGAAGTTTGTGCCCGCATATGCGCTGGGGAGTTAGCTCAGTTGATAGGGGCACAGACTGGGGTGCGGATGGTCCCGGGATCGAATCCCGGGGGGTGCTCGATGATTTTTCGGGTTAACAAATGTTCATTTTCCCCCTCCCCCGATACACGCAAAAAACATAGCCGTGGGAGTTAGGGTTAAGAATTACTGAACCAATACTATGCATGTTTGTACTTATTTCAATGCATTTCTCATGGTGATTCCAAATATGGTAATGAAATTCAATAATTTTGACAATTTTGAAACATTTTGTGAAAAGTTGGAATGTTGTCTGTAGCCGCCTACCATGTGGAAAGTGTTAAAACTTTGTGTGAAAAGCATAAATGAATAACAATACTCTTCCCAAGATGGTTACTCTAAATATATTCAAAATATAATCATTTTCAAATTGGCGAGAAATATTTGGTTTTTATCCCTCCACGCGCAAACGTAATCCAAGCGTACGTGCATGATTATGGCCACACGCACACGTTTTTAGCTGCACGCACTCGTCATGCCTTCATGTGCTATGGTGTCCTTCTGCATTCATTCGCTGCTGTAAGGAGGATTCGCCAATTTGGAACTGATCAAACTATAGTAAGTAAATTGAAAATGGACTCTTAACAGTTAATAGGTTTTTGAAGAATAAATCGAACCATGGGTTTATCCTAAAGCTGTTGTTATTCCCCCAATGTTCAGTCCTACCTGAGTAAGATATTCATGAAATCACCATTATTAAACCTATTGAAAAGCTAACATAATTCAGTGGGTGGGTGGTATAATCAGTTGAACGGTGATGAGCTTTAATACGTTCATGAATATATTGCTCATAGGTAGTGCCATATTTTCAACTAATTTCTTCCAATCTTTGTAGAAAAATAGAACAATTCTAGTAATACAAACAAATAATTTACCAAAAATAGGTTTGAGAAGGGGTCATTCGTTTTCCAGATGGGTGAAAGAGTGACTTTATTTGTGACCCGTCACATCAAAATGGACATGTTTGGAGACCTGAGTCAAATCTGAGTTATTGGTATGACTTGAAAGAGCACATTTTAAGCTTTGAAATGATACCATGTTGAAGGTAATCGGAAATGTAATCACAAGATATGATTTGAAAAAGCAAAATTTGATCTTTTATTTTCTTCATATTTCACTAAATATTTATCCCTCTATCTCAAAACTGTGTTCGCCGACAATGTGTCCTTTTTGACGTGACTGGTCACATTAATTTGGCGGTACAAATCCACATACCCTTATATCTACCGAGTAACCCCCTCCCTCTTCTCATACTCACCTGGTTAAGAAATCCTCTTGTGAATCAATGATGCCTACTTCCAGCGGGACGGCATCTTGAAAGAATGGAAACTGGTACAGATACAGCACTATCAGATGACACCCGCTATATATCAACAACCCTAACATCCAATAGTTGAACTTTGACCCCCACGATTTATACAGCGACCACCATGTTATGACGATTAGAAAAGATATAAAATACACAGCGGCTATGGCGGATGGTAGGATAACCCCGGCGATGGCACAAAGGAACATGGTGAGGGCGTTTTGCAAGCCCTCGAAAATGATAGCGGTTTGTGGTGAGGGTTTTCTTTTGGAAGTTCTGCCATTAGTCCTTTCTGTGTCATTTGGGCGAAGAAGTAATGCTCTACATATGCCATATACAATTATTGCAGTGATTAATACTAAGATGTCCGGACCAATCAGGCGGGAAATTGTGCCCAACGGAATATCGTCCAATCTGGGGAGAAACAGAACAAATCATGGTTATCAAAAGGTGTGCCATCAAAATGATCGTTTTCACAACATAGTTTTTATAAATATGTTCAAAATGCCTGGACAGATTTCATTGATGATAAAACAAAAAACAAGGCTAGGATACTTTTGCCAACAAAACTGGAATAATTTAAAGTACTTTTTTTATAAACTGACGGGTTTTTAATTCTAAGCTTTATGGTAAGGATTACTGGATTCTTTCTGATATAATTTGTATGAATCTATTTGTATTGGTTGCTCATGACATGTAACAATATTGTAGCCCTAAAAACCACCTCTCTATCAGTATTTGGGCATTTGTATCCTAATAAGTTTTCAAAAGAGAAAGATGATGTAAATTCCTGCACCAATCCTTTCTTACCGGTGCTCAAATGAACTCACAGACCCAAATCCCTGCCGCCTCTAGTTGGGAGCTTTCTTGATTCAGAAACAGAAACAAAATCTATGTACATTCTCAAGAAATCAAATGAAATAAAAAGTCTGTATAACTTTGATATTGCAGCATACCTTTGAAAACCAAGTTGCCTCCATAAACTCTCTGTACCGTTACCTGTACAGGAAAACAATCAAAATAATTCAAATTGTGAGATTGGAATTTACGAATAATACAGATAAATGACAATTATCAAGAATCATTGTCACATGGGTTTGAAACTGTAAAACTTTCATCAGGAATAACTCTTGATTTCGTCAGAATCAATAACAACTAAAAGCATACAGATTGTCCTTCATCTACATAGTGTATCTCATTTAGGGTGTCCTTTATCCGATGATGTCACAGTAAGTAACCCTTATCTTTTAATAGTGGTTCTGAAAAGAGCCTTTCAAATTAACTGCTCCTTGTCCAAATTAACACATTCCACGCGGCTATTGGTTTTACCATATACACAAAACTTCTTTCTTTTTTTCAGAAACCTTTCCCAACTTTCAAGGCCTATCTCAAGGATTACTGAACCAATTCTAGGCATGTTTGTACTTGTTTCAATGCATTTTTCATGGTGATTCCAAATATGGCAATGAAATTCAATAATGTTGACATTTTTTGAAACATTTTTTGAAATTTTGGAATGTCGTCTGCTGCGTGGAGAGTGTTAAGGAGAATGCGAAAAAGAAAAACCATAAATATGCTACATCCAATACAAGAGAAGGGACTCGGTCTTCAATGAACGTGGAAAAATCAGCATGGATTAAATCTCCAATATCCTATTGTTAACCTGCCTGCATGCCGGTCTCACTCCTAGGAGCCACGGAGGCAGCTTAGAAAATTTCAAGTAATAGCCTGCCTGAGCACTCCAGAAAATTGGGGAAGCATGCCCTACCAGTACCGAGTAGGGAAGTATTTTGCCTGTAGGGGTACTCAAATACTTTTTGGTAGGGATGTGCCGCCAGCAAAATGAAAATTGACCCGAACATTTACCAAATTCGGGGGAAATGGACCCAAATATTTACCAGAGACCCATAATTGTGTACAGATTTGACAGATTTTGCTAAAATATCTGTGAAAAACAGCAAATTAAAGGATTTTAGACCCATAAATTTACCAAGAATGGCATTTACCAGATGGGTGGAAAATGGGACCCTATTTGGCGGCACATACCTGTGACCTCATATCCACTAAGTACACCCCCCCCCCCCCCTCCTCCCCCGGGTATTTTGTAGCACTCGGTGCTGTTATGGTTAAATTACAAGACAATACATGCAATATGAATGACAAGCATTTTGATGCAAAGAGATATTTTGTAATAGGTTTCGCTATTCATATGTACTGTTGCGATCATACATAAAACAAATTTCCAATTGGTATGCTCAAGCGTGAACATACATTTAATTATATGGGGGCAATTATTCGAAGGGCATACTTAGAGAAACTGTGATATTTGTGTAGCACAGATTAGTAAACCTCAAATACTATGTACAAGTAAATCCTCCAATTTTGACAGTTTTATCCCAAACTACTTATTCCAAGAGGATATACATATACACGTAGTGATGTAAGAGTTCCCTAAGGCGTTCTGGGACTCTCCATAAAAGCTTGTAAATTTTGACTGAAAGCAGACGGTACAGCCACTCTAGGAGGAATACAATTTGAATATTGCGGTAATAGTCACGATCCATCACATTGAAAGCTATCTGCGCGTTCATGCCGGCCCCAATATCTTGAATTGTTTTAATTCATCGGTGGTGTAGTGGCTGTAATCTGCAATCACATCAAGTTACGTAAAACAGGTCTTGTATGTGACCTAAGTTGCCTGCAAGATGTACTAAATCTCATGTAAACCTGTGTATTGTTATAACAGGCTACAATCAGGGCTGTCACCAGACTAATCTGAGTGCCGGCTAAATTTTTAAAAACACCCAAAAATCAGCAGATAAAAGCACGATGTCAGGAGATCATAATGCATCGCCAACGTGCAGTGGATCATGGCATGGGATCCAGAGGCCTTCTTAATATCTTTTTAGGGTTTTTTAATGCACTTTGAGGGTTCCTGACACATAATGTCTTGTTTTATGAGGCAGTTTAATGATTTTATCCACAAATTGTAAAAAATTAAAAAAATTAAAAATTAAAATTAAAAAAAAATTAAAATTAAAATTTTTTTTTTTTGAGTGCTGGTCGGCCGAGGTCTGTGCTGGTCGGTGCCGACCGGCGCCGACCAGCGTAGTGACAGCCCTGGCTACAATCACGGTCATAATTAGTTAGAACATCCTGGTAATAATTACACTTTCATGCGTTTACACTATTGAAACATGGCTGTCTTTGACGGAAAGCTTGAAGCCTTTCCTTGACCTGAATAACTCCCCCACCCCACTGGGCAATGTTGACCCCTTCCAGTATCCCGTAACCCAAAAATCATGTTTCAACATTGATCCAGGGGGAGAGGTGGAGTATTTAAACACACATATAAATATAAAAGTGTTCCAACAATATTGTCAGAGATTGTAGTTACACCATACTTTTGAACATACTATACACTTTTTCTACGGTACCATGATGCAAGTGAAGAACATAGGTTCAAATCTTTTGTTTGGAGTCAATTGATAAAATCACGCGAAACCTATATTGCGAAAGTAAAGATCATCCCAAGTTTACTCTAGGAGCTCCTCTTTAACTTGTTTGTATTAGTTCAACCATATTCAACACCCCCCGTTCATCAGTAGGGGCAAACAATCCAAGTTGAACTTGAGGCATTTTTCGGGAGATAACTTGGTGGTGGTAATTGGTGAAAAATTGGTGTGTTCACTCACACCAAGAGCGTCTACACCGTTCCATCACACCAAGCTATAACCTCAAGTTAATGTAACACTCAATGCAGGGATCCTCATATGGACGCAACTTATATCACAGTGACTATAGTTTAATAAGTTCCAAATTGGCAAGGAATATTTGGTTTTATCTCCATGCACGCAGAAAACATACGTGTGCGATTATGGTCACACGCACACGTCGCGCATATGATGCACAATATGCTTGTTGTCTTCACGTACACCTGCATCCATCTGTATTCATTTGCTGCTGTAAGGAGGCTTTGCCAATTTGGAACTGATCAAACTATAGAACTATTATTGAGCAGGATTAGTGACATTTCGAGCGATGCCTATCTCATCAGTTTAATGTATTGGCTATTGCACGGAGGGCAATTTCACAAGACATATTTGTACAGAGCTCAAACACGATAGCATTACACGACGGGCAAGAGGAAACGGACAAGTTTGTTTCCGAGGCAGTATTTGACTTGATCCACAGAGCAAACTTACAATAACCATTGCTCTATCTTTTCAAAACATACAGTCCTTTGCTTATCTTTCATGGGGATATGTTTGACGGTACATTTTGGTATATTAGGCTATTCCTGTTGAAATCCATACACCCCCTGTGGAAGACATGGCATTAATCTTCAACATAGGGAGTGTAGATTTTAAATGGAGTCACCTGAGCAGGTAACCCTATTGGAAATTTACACTCCAGGAGGGTAAGGTAATGTCTTCCATAGAGAGTGTATGGATCTCAAATGGACTAGCCCATTTTGGTAAGCACTTGTAAAGAACCTCCCCTAGGGTTTAAAAATCCTCAGGCCAGGGGTCCAAATTTGCCAAAATTGTGAAAAAACAGTCAGATTACTCAACATTTTTGAGGAAAGGAAAATGAAAAGAGTGAATTAGTTGTTCTTGGAGCACTAAAACATAAAGAACACTGAAAACATAAAGGGTTAAAATTAGATCACGTTTGTTTGCATAGCTCCACACATAATTGAACATTTTGAGAAATTGAAACGTTAATGAAACGGGAAAACGTTTGGCAACCCATAGAAAGTTGTTTATTTTCAAAACAATCACATTTCCCCAAAATTATGTTTTCAAAATTGTATGCAAGAAAATTACAAAAAACTCGTACAAGATCTTGAAAAGTGCCACTTTTCCTGAAAACACACTTTGGGGGAAATGTGACTAGTTTGGGAAAAGTAATAAAGATATTGAAAGGGGGAAACTTTCTATGGGTAGCCAAGTGTTTTTCCATTTCAAAGGTGTTTCAATCTCTCAAAACGTCTAATTGTGTTTAGAGTTATGCAAACAAACGTATACTAATTTAAGGGGGAGCTTTCTTTTGTTAACCCTTTATATATATAAAGCAACACAAATCCACCATCAGAAATATCTGTTTCATTTTGAAATGTTTCTAGTTTTGCTTGAAATTCAGGTTAATATCCGCTCTAATATTTAATGAAATCTTCATTCAAAATGCTTCCATCTAAAAACTAACTGTTACTATACTTCTAAACAATAAAGAGAAAAAATATCAATTTAAAATTTTTAAAAAAAATGCTCCAACAAAATTAACCAAACCATAATATGCCTAAGGGAGTATTTTTTTTAACTGTGACATTCTCAATTATAATTGGGTTCTTTCGTTCCCATCCTTGTAATCAGAACCAGAATCTTTGAGTGAACATCTTTGTACTGCATTAACTGAGGCCAAAGAGGAAAAAACTAACTTGGTCTAATGGGCCCTGCCGTCACATCTTTTTAAATATTATTATTTGATTTATTTTTTTTTTAATCTGAATTTTTTTGAAAAATACCTTTGAAAATTTTGAAATTTTGAAATATTTTTAACATTTGTTTTATTTTTTGAAACGTTTTAGATATTTTGTTCAAGAATTTGAAAAAATAAATTAAGAAAAAACAAAGCTAACTTGACAAAATCTACTTCAATATCTGTCTGCCAATAGAACAGATTTGTTTTCTTATCAACGAACATTGAAATCTTTTAATGGAGTATTTCTAATTCATCCTATGGGTATTTGTTCGACTCAGCACGCCTGTGGTGCAAAAGTGTCAATTGTAATTTGAGATGTGCCTATACCGTTTCAGACTCGAGTCAAATTGAAATTTTCCGTATTCATCGCATCAGTTCATCTTCCTCTGATTAGTAATAATTTTGCGCAGTATTGAATTTCAAATTGTCAAATTCCTGTGTTATCCTATGAACCACCTGCAGCAATTATTATTAGTAAAAGTAAAGAAATTTAAAACTTGCTTGTTTGAAAACATAAAACAATTTGAGATATAAGGCAATAAGGCTTACATGTTTGAAAACAGAAGCAATTTTAAGACATTAAAACCAAAGGTATAGCAAGTTGTTATTGTTACTATTGGATCATACACCTTCAGGAATGACTGTGTGTGCCATAGACTTTACATGTAACACTTTGTAGACTAATAGTACATGACTGTTCAAATTACATTTAGTATATCTCAAATAAAAGAGGAGACATTTTTATCAGTGTTATAATTTTAAACTATTTGAATTGAAACCATAATTTCAAGAGATATCAGCATAATCATTACCGAGTAAATTACATGTTTGAACACTGTGTAGGGCCTATGCCATTGATATTTATTTCTTGGTCGTATGGGTTCCACTATGTAATATGAATTTCTTTTAATGGAGCATTTCTAATTCATCCTATGGGTATTTGTTCGACTACGACACACACGCCTGTGGTGCAAAAGTGTCAATTGTAATTTGAGATGTGCCTAGACTCGAGTCAAATTGAAATTTCCCGTATTCATCGCATCAGCTCATATTCCGCTGATTTGTAAATAATTTTGCGCAGTATTGAATTTCAAATTGTCAAATTCCTGTGTTATCCTACGAACCACCTGCAGCAATTATTATTAGTAAAAGTAAAGAAATTTAAAACTTGCTTGTTCGAAAACGTAAAACAATTTTTAAGACATAAGACAGTAAGGCTTACTTGTTTGAAAACAGAAGCAATTTTAAGATATTAAAACCAAAGGTTATAGCAAGTTGTTATTGTTACTATTGGATCATACACCTTCAGGAATGACTGTGTGTGCCATAGACTTTGCATGTAACACTTTGTTGACTAATAGTCAATGACTGTTCAAATTACATTTAGTATATCTCAAATTAAAGAGGAGACATTTTTAACAGTGTTATTATTTAAACTATTTGAGTTGAAACGATAATTTCAAGAGATATCAGCATAAGCATTACCTGGTAAAATACATGTTTGAACACTGTGTAGGGGCCTATGCTATTGATATTTATTTCTTGGTCATACGGGTTCCACTATGTAATATGAATTTCTCGCCTTCTGATTAGCGTAGATAACCACTCAATACCAATTATACATTATTGAGAAAGGCAGCAGCAATGCCATCCATCTAACAGTCCCTTTTACAGTCTCACTCACATACAGCAAGCAACAGTGGTGTAGCTACCAAGGGGGCAGTGGGGATATCCCCCCCCCCCCTTTACCGAAAAAAGCGCCCTATTCATTCCCCGCCCCAGTCTCCGGATGCAGTGTGAATAGGCATTGTGACAATTTACAAGGACCATTTTTCACAGGCGTTTGGTGTATACAACATGCCCTTACCCCACCCCCTTAAGTTTTCTGAGCTGACTGAAAAAAATATGTGGGCACCCTTTTACGAACACTTCTGATCTTGCCCCCCCCCCCCCCCCCCCCCACCCCTACCCCTGAAAAAAATCCTAGCTACGCCACTGGCAAGCAATATCTGCCGTATATTTTCAGGTGCCTTACGAGTGTGTGGGAATATGTTGACTTGAACCGTATAATCACATTACCACTCTTAACTTCTCTAGAGATACTACCCATCAACCATAGACATTTAACGCTATATTTCAATTTTCAAACTTTCACAGTTTTCACAATTCTTCATAATTGTCACCAAAATGTTTGCACAAAACAAATGCGTGAGTGATATCTACAAAGTGAGTATGTAGAGAAGTAAACAATCAGATTTTGACAATACAAGCAAATTTGTTGAAATCTAGGAAACAGTGAAAAATTGATCATGTGAAAATAACACCTTTTATTGTAGGTATCAAAGGAAACAAGACACTAATGGAATGAGGATGTCAGTTCGGTTCATACCCTAAAAAGATTTTAAAGTCTTCCCACAATGCATTGCACGAACACCAGCCAACTAAAGCTTTTTTCACGCGATGCATTTGTTGAGCTCTTACGTTTTAGAAATAAGAAAGAGGAACACGGATAACTAATTTATTCATTGATGTAAACTAGAACCTAAGATCTCCAACGATGAACGCGCTATGAAGCCATGATTGTGTGCATCTGTCTATGGGAACCGAGACAAATTGGAGACCAGGCATTTTGCAAAAACGCAATGCATTGTGGTGGGGTCTTTAAAATCTTCTTTGGTTCATAGCACAGGTAGCTTTTACTTGGCTTCATTCTATCATCTTTGGGAACCCATGAATTTAATTGTAGTGAGATAGATGGTATAGATAATTGTAGTGAGATGGATGGTATAGATAGGTGACCCAGGGGTATGTGTAATCAGGGTTTAATGCAGAGATACAATCAAGAATAAATGAATGAATGAATGAAGAGTATTTTAATGGAACAAATTTTATAGGTTTTATAGTAAAAAATATTGTATAGGTTTAACAGTTGACAACAATTTGTATACGTTTTACAGTGACAACAATTTTTTATATTTTGCAATGAGATTTCAGGGTTTATTATATTCATTGTAGAGTTACTTTACACTTTCCACGCGGCTGTTGGTTTTACCAAAATTTGAAAACATTTTGGAATGTCGGCTGCAGCTGCCTGCCGCGTGGAAAGTGTTAAGATCATGGGAAAGATCAATGGACCATATTAAAGAAGGGTGAAATAATTCATATGTATCAGATGTCTATTTGGGATAAAATTCACATTTGTGCATGTTTCATGCACATCATGCATATTCATGTGAAAAAGCAATTACAATATAAATAAAACCTTTACAGGGTTAAAAATCATGCTGCTAAACTTCATTTAACCTTCAGCTAGCCATATACCACAATATACCACACCGGCGAGGTCTCATTGTGTCATCAATTATGGAAGAGTATAAATGGCAACAATGGAGCTGTGGTTGTATCACTCCCCTGCCATGCAGGCCATGCAGGAGTTCCAGGTTCAATCCCTGATGCTGCTAAGTGAGGGTTTCTTTGTCCAACTTTTCCCCGATTTTTTATTAAGTATCAGCCAGAGTGTTAGGGTTAATAACCCCCCCCCCCCCCCCCACTTTATTAACAAAAAAGAAGCCCAATATTTCAATCTACCCCTGAGCCTGGGCCAACTCAGCATAAATGCTATCTTCTGAAGATAGCACTGATCACCAGTAGACACATTTCAGAGAATGTCCCAACTTTGACACAACTGCATCAGACCAATGACCCTACATTTTATTTAACACAACACAGGTCTTCCATGTTGAGAACATCTTACTCCAATGTCTGGGAATACTAGGAGCTCAGACCTAGACTGGGTCACCCTGTATGGCAGCAATCTTTTAAAATGGCAAACTAAATCATGCTTATTCATGTTTTTCAGTCTTCATATTGAGCACCTCCCTTGCAAGGGTGGTTTGTAAATTGTGAAGACTGGAAGGAGTCAGACCCGGGGGTTACTTTCGCCAAAATCGTACGTGGATGTGCCTGCCGGACTACGAAAATGTGACTTTCTCTATACCTGTTTTTGGCCAATTTCCCACCCATCAATATACGAATTTTGTAAGAAAAGCACCCAATTTTGCACAAATTGGTGCTTTTTACAAAAAATGCCTCAAAATACACCCAATTTATGCCAATTGGGCGCATTGGTCTGTGATGAAAACCACCCCATTGCTATACCAATTTTTGAGAAAAAGCACCCCAAAAGGCAGGCACATATACGTATACCATATCAATGTGAGAACCCCCGGGGAGTCAGACATAGACTGACAATACTATAATTTGTGCGCATTTATTTTTTAGCGCTTTACCGATTAATAACTGCTCTGTATATTTTTAAATTCACGGTTTGTAGCTTCATCCCATAGACCTATACAAAAAAGAAATATATTTGCGTGTTATAATATTTGCGGTACCTAAATGTAACCTGAAAATCTCCACTTTTGCAGTACAAGGGATCATTCATATGGAAACAAGGGTATAAACCAGGATAGACATTTAGATTGCTACAGTTATGTTGCATCACAAAAGTGGGTCCCGCAGGCATGCATAAGGTCCCGCAGCCATGTATAAGGTCCCGCAGGCATGAATGAGATCTGATAAGGGAACATATGGAGGATTTAAACCAACAAAATGACAGAAAAATATGATATCAACAAGGAACTTTACCCATGGGTCGCCATGTTATAATTACATGTACATGCACAAGTTAAATAAACGGTTGCTAAAGGCTTGCTTTTCTCCTTGATTATTATTCTGTTTTTAGTTTCTCAAGTAGGCCTATCCCGTTATCTGTGCAATTATGAAGCAATATAGATTGCCTGCTCCTCTCCTTATGCTGCTACATTGCAACGCAAAATTGGGCCTCGCGGGGATAGGATGTGATGGGATAAAATTTGTTTAATTTGAAAAGATATGATACGACAAAAGGAATAAGTGTGAGGTTCTATTACGTTCTGATCTTAATCATGGGAAGCTATGTTTAATGTGCAAGTTGAACAAACAGCTGCTTTAAGATCTTTGGTTATATATGTATCCCAATATCTTCAATATCTTATATGACCATCAAATTTCCAGTAAATATGATTCACTCAAATGACAAATGCTTTCTTCAGCAGTACTGTAAAACCACTTAATTTCGCGAGGGATTTAATTTCGCGAATTTTGCAAGAGAGGTGGATTCGCAAAATTAAATACCAGCGAAACTAACAATTTTGCATTGAAAGTAAGAGTAAAATATCCAGATTCGCAAAATTATATGCCCACTAAAATGGCAGCAATTTTAAATTCATGAAATAAAGTATCTGCAAAATTATAGTGTTTAACAGTATTTATAACCTTTACTCTATTCTGTAGATAGCATTTAATAACCAATGCTATCTTCAGTAGACAGCATAAACTCAGCCATTTTGAAATTTCTCCAATCAGCAATACTGGCCTAATTCACAGCATGTAACTTTGCAATGCACAGTTACAACGTAGATTGGAAACATTCGCGTCATTAAATTTTTGCGATTTAGTGCTCCTCGCGAATTAGCGAAATTTAAATGCACGCAAACATATTTATGGTTTCACAGTACATAACATGCATTTAATAAAAATTAGCGAACAGCTGAAAACTGGTAAGAAACTTTTAGAAATAAAAAAAACACCTGTCGTGGCAACAACCTGTTAATGATTCTATCATAAAATGCTACAGCTGGATTGAATCAATAATGGATTTTTGGCCATTTCTATTACTGTAAAAGTGTTTTTCGCGCTTTGCTGATTTTCAGCCATTTTGCTTGATTTTAAATTCGTGATTTGAAAGTTCATTACATAGACTTATACACACAATGAATATACTTGCATGTTTTATTTTTCCGGTAGCTGCTTGGAGCACGAAAAGCGTGAAAATTAATGTAGCGCGAAAATGTCCATGTTTACAGTATGTTTAGATGTGCAAAATGACATTCATTGCACTGAGAATGGTAATTTAGATTACTCCTGCTGCGTTGCATCACATAATTGAGTTTCACGGGGTTAAATGATGTGATCAGGGAAAATGTGAATGTTTTTAAATGACACTTTACACCGTGTGCTAAAGTGAAGGTATAAATTAAGGTTCTATTAAGTGGTAATCTCTAACCATAATAGGTGCTATGTTACATGTATTCAAGAGTTAATATAAAATGGCTTGCTAAGGCGACGAAAAAAACACAACCTGTTTTACGGGCGGACGGACCTGTCAAGTAGGGTCGGTCGGTCCGGGTTTTTTTAATTTATTTTTTTAATTTGTTACCTAAAATTTGTGATACGAATGTTCGACATATTTTCGGCCAATTATTTATTTTCATTTAAGAGAGAAAAAAAATTGACAGATTTTCGGCCAAAACACGGCTGATTTTACACGATTTGAGAACAAAAAAACTTTAAAAAACCCAAAAAAGTGGGTCGGTCGGGCCCGTAAAAATGGGTGGGGGGGGGGGGGTTCCTCGCCTAAAGGCTTACTTGTTTCCTTGTTAATGTGTACTAGCGGGCACCAGCGCTTCGCGCTGGACCCGCTAGAAGATTTCACGGGGAATAAGTAAACAAAGCGTAAGAAAATGTGATACAATAATATCAAGAACATGCCCTACATGTATACATAATCCACGGGGCCCTAAATAATCCAAATAGCGCAGGTGCTTTTGATAATCCAGGTATACATGTGCCTTAAAGGTATATTATGTGATCTTTCCAGGGAACGCCCTCAACATCGAAAAAAAAATAGAAAGCAGATTTTCTTGCAGATTTACATTTCTGATCATAAATCATGCATACATTCCAAGTTACAGGGCGATACGATTCTTAATTACTTCAAAATCATGGTTTTAGAGTGAAAATAAACTGTCAGAATCCTGACACTTTATATTTTTCACTCTAAATTCACTCTAAAACCATGATTTTGAGGTAATTAGGAATCGTATCGCTCTGTAACTTGGAATGTATGTATGATTTATGATCGGAAATGTAAATCTGCAAGAAAATCTACTTTCTAAAAAAAATAATGAATAGAGGGCGCCCTCTGGAAAAGATCACATAATATGCCTTTAATCTAGGTAGGCCTACGTTTGTGTTTCCCGATACCTATGTAGGCCTCCCATGAGACCTGAAATGCAGGTACCCGTTGTCCCATTATATCCAGGGACCCCATAGGCCTAAGCCCTACCCCCTAATCCAGTTGCCCCAGGTGCCCTTAATAATGCACCGGATACCACATAATCAAGGTAGGCCCACTGCAGTGTGCCGTTATCTCGAGATACCCAGGTGCCTTTACTTTATCATAGTCAAGTAAATTAAACGCGGGTGCCGAAGATAGCGGGCAGTAAAAGTCATATTACAATAGGCAGAGGTCAAAGCGTTATAAATGTTTATATAAATATCAAAAGTATGTCCTTAAATAATTCAGGTACTAAAGTGCCCTTGATATAATGTAAGTGACATGGTGCCCTTATATACACCATGAGCCTAGGCCCAATGTGCTCTTAAATAATACAGATACCCATGTTCCTAATCCAAGTAGGCCTACTCCATCAACGTGTTTTTAATACCCCCGGTTATTACCTCCTGTCAGCGCATGTCTCTACCTATTTTGTACCCCAAATAATAAAAAGTTGAATTTTAATGTCAAAATTGAAAGTTACTTAAAATTTAGATTTTAAATGTCTCCCCCGATTCTTTTATTGCCCCGCCACCCCGTTTTCCTCCTTTAACATTTTGGTGCTGGTGTCGCCACTGCCCATATGCACATACTGTATCCAGGTACAGGTAATTCAGTAGGCCTACGTTCTGAGCGTTATAGTTTTATAGTCGGTCGTTTAGTTTTATGGTCGGCGGAGTCTATCATCAAGATCACTTGTACCATTCCACGCTTGTACTTGAGCACAATGTATGCCATCCGGGTTTTGTTTGGCCTATTTACATTAAATACATTATTCCTCCAATAGGCATGTGGGGCCTTACGTATAGTATGTAGTCCCTTTGTCATGTTTGCTGTGTTCTATAAAGCCTCCCGAGATACTATCTGAGTGTACACCCTTAAAATCCAGTTATCAAAGGTTGCCCACCTGCGCATAGTATATCCAGGTAATTTGAGACTCGTTTTATAGTGAACCCCGTAATCCAGATACCACGGATGCCCTTAATAATCCAGACACTCTATAATAATCATGATAATGTACCACACAAAAAAACGTTCCGTTTATCCAGATGCCCTATGTGCCCTTACCAAGTGCGGAGAGGAGGAGGTGGCTTTAGGGTACACTATTAGAAAAAGGGTGCTTCAGAGGGGTTCTTGGCTGTCCCGTATATGGTTTAAAGGTTCTTTGATTTTAAAGGCCCCCAAAAGGTTCTGTAGAGAACCTTTAGAGGTTCTAAAGACCAATGTTTGCCCATATTTTGCCCACTTTGAACTTTAAAATGGTTCTTTTTGGAACCTTTTAAGGTGCTATAAAGGGTTTCATATACGGGACAGCCAAGAATCCATGAAGCATCCTTTTTCTAAGAGTGTACGGACTGTCTGCTTTCACTCTGCCCCGTTACAATGTGCACGGTTTGCGCCACAAACGCGTACAATTTTTGTCTGCGTTATTACGTGTGCGCCGAACCGCGTGCGCCATGTTAAACGCCGTTGCGCAGCACAACATAGAAACGGTTGTTATGGTACCGCCAGTATCTTTATCGTTAGCAAACTCCGCGTTCATCTATGTTACTAATGTGAAAGTGTCACTTTAAGATCTGTGTAAGAGTTTTTGTTTACATTTAGAAAATGTCGTGAAATACTTTTTTGTCGGGCGATAGTCCCGTAGAAATGCTTGTACTCATGCGATCTTTAAGAATAACAAACAGCCGCATATACAGAAATGTAGCTATATCCCTGAAGAAAATATTTTGGGTGAAGACCATATGTCATCACTCACTCCGAAAACCACAATTTGTGTCCGAACAGTAGCTACCCGAGTAAAAGAAATTCAACATTTCGGATTTTCACATGTGATCCTTTCTGCGCATGTCTGAAAACGGTAAAAAACGGGCATTGAACTATCTAATTAGCTCGTGTATTAGAGGCGCAATTGCCACGCTTTTTCAGTTCAAGGGGGACGCGAGTGTAAAATTATATTGAACTATCTAATAAAGCCATGTTCCGAAAATTAGTATATAGATGATGATTTCAAGCATCCACATATCTTTGGTAGATAGCTTATAAGATGTGACAAAAAGCATCTTCACAGACCAGCATTCTAATGATTGTTATCTTAAGTAGATAGCATTCACAACCAATCGATCAAATTAAAAAAGACAAATGCTATCTTCAGTAATCTTCACTAGATGCTATTAAGGACCAGTGTTATCGTTATCACTAAGCATTTATGAGCAATGTTATCTTCAGAAGATAGCATTTATAAAAAATGTTATGCCAAAATGATATCTCAATTAGATATGGTAGTTGTACCCAATGCCAGCGTTAGAAATAAGAAAAATAAACTGGTTATCCAGCAGATAACCCAGCAGAAGATTTTGGTTATCTGCCATTATTTGTTGTTGGTGTCAACATCTTCGTTATTGGTCGGATAATCAGCAAGAAAAAGATGGTTATCTGCCAGGAGATTTGGTCATTTTAGATGCACGGATTACTACTTTTTTCGAACGCTGCCCAATGCTATCTTCAGTAGATAGCGTTTATAACTGTTTCTATCATCTTTTGCAGCATTGAAAGATTGGTAACAGCATACACCGCAGTAACAGGTATATGAATAACCGAATAAGTCTCAATATTTTTGAACTATTCATAGCATCACTTGTAATCTCTTACATGTGGCCTATACAAAATATTCATAACACACAAAGATGCAATTAATCTCATTTCAGAATGATGTTTTCTTGCCTTACCAATCTATTTTGGTATAAATGTTTATGTAATGTTCAGACAATTCCATTGTGCGTCATGATAGGCCAATTCAAGGCATGTTCAAGTCTATAGTTTAATCAGTTCTAAATTAGCTAGAAATATTCGGTTTTTATCTCTCCGCGTGCAAAAGTAATCCAAGCTTACGCGCACGAATATGGCCACACGCACCTGGTTTTGGTTGCACGCACACGGTTTGGTTTTGGTCGCACGCACACGGTTTGGGTTGCACCCACGCGGTTTGGGTCGCACGCACACGGTTTGGGTTGCACACACACGGTTTGGGTCGCACGCACACAGTTTGGGTTGCACGCATGCAGTTTGGGTCGCAGGCATGTGTCATGCATATGATGCACAATTCGTTTGTTGCTTTCCGTGTGCGCCTACACCTGCTGTTTTTATTTGCTGCTGTACGGAGGCTTTGCCAATTTGGAGCTAATTAAACTATAACAAGAAATTACTATGCAAGATGGCAAATTGCTCAGACTTAAGAAGTGTATCTTGTAGCCGCCTCATGTACACCCCGATAGGCCTAAATCAATACAGGAGAAGTATGTGTGTACGTGATGACAACGCAACATCACACTTCGACTGAAAAATGTCAACATTTTATATTTCCTTCTGTTCCATGTTCTTATTCCATTTACAAGTGCCATACTAAGTTGATAGTATTTGTGACCAATTGTAACTAGTACTCTAGATAGAATCTATAACCAATAACGTTGCTTCCCATGTAGATGGTATTTATGACGTATGCTATCTTCAGAAGACAGCGTTTATAGCAAATATTATGCTAACATGCTAACAAATGATAGCTCAAGAAAAATTGCATTGGTAACAATGCTATTTTCAATAACATTTATAAAATGCTATCTTCAGTAGATAGCATAAATCAGTGCTATCATCAGAAGACCAAATCCTGCATTGAGTGGAGAGCCCTTTTAACCAATGAAATCATGTGCTTTGAAAGGGTGTCAGGCAAAATGTTACCAATACATTTATTAATATAAATTAAACCCACCCTTCATCAAATTCATTATTTGTTCTTTCTTTTTCCGTTCCTCCTTTCTTCATTTCAGTGAGGAAAGATTAGTAACATTATCCACCCCAGTGGCATGCATGAATGTCGTCTGACTGTTTTTGAAATATTCATAGCATCACCTCTTATCTCTTTCATGTGGCATATCTAAAATATTCATCACACAAAAATGCAATGTATGCATGCATTTATGTAGTGCCAGTCTACTTTGTAATAAGTATGTAACAGAAAGACATAGACTTCCTTTAAAGTCATAAGATGCCACTTAGAGGCATGTTCAAGTCTCAAAAGAAATTATTATGCAAGATGGCAAATTTCTCACACTTAACCTAATATATAAAGTGCCTCGTGTAAACTCGGATACACCCTTATAGGCCAAGATCAATACAGGGAGCTAGGTATTTGTGTACGTGATGACGACAAAATATGATGACTCGACTCCAAAACCTTCAATAGTTCATGTTTCCTTCTGATACATTGGCAAATATTGCTTTAAGTGTTGGTGCAAAATACGTAATATCCCAAAACATGTGCAATAGTTAGCATTTATAACATTAACAAGCGCTATCTTCAGTAGATAGCATTTATAGCCAATGCTACTATACAAAGTATGTAGATGGATTTAATGAATAAGTCTGACTGTCTGAATGGTTAGCATTTATAACATTAACAAGCGCTATCTTCAGTAGATAGCATTTATAACCAATGCTACTATATGAGCGTGTTTCTGCTGGGGCACTGCAAAAAGTAAACGCTAATAAACGCTAAGTTTCAATCGGTCAGTTTTAATCCCCCCTGTTTCTACTCGCAAAAAGTTACCGCTAAGTTTATCGATCCTAGTCGATGGGCCACAACATTTGACCTTTTGTTAAACCAAACAATGCCATCGCACCTGAAAAAGATTGCTTCACAATAATGACGATTTATTCAGATGAAATCTGTATAAATCGCTTTTGCTCACGGCGCAGAGTCCCGTCCCTCTGTCAACTTGTGTCTCTGTTTCGCGCGTTTTCCTCGCCTGATTCCACAGTAACAATAGATGGCCATTCCTTTTGTGTGCGTCCCTCCCTGCGTGCTTTGCGAGCAGCAATCAGTTTTCCTTACTGAGTCATAACCTCCGTTGTCGGCATCCGAATTGGACGTTCTTTCTTGGACATAAATTAATTTTTTATGTTTATCAGACACCATTAGAAAATCCATCTCTACACTTTGGTGTATATTTGCAGTGGTTTGCTGAAATTATTAACTGTTGGCGTTCATCTTCCCGGTTTACTACTACTAGTATCGTTATTATTACTAGCGGCTACAGCTCACCATTTGTACGGTATACGGTACATGTCCGAATTTGCTTTATTTAGAAGCTAGGACCCCTTGTCTAACTCTGTCATCTAGCTGTGTTTATAAATCGTGAGTAGCAAAATGCCGGGAAAACGAAGGGGAACAAAGAGGAATGCAACTAACGCTAATTTAGGCCGTGTAGCTCGACCTGCCGTGAGACAAACACAGAATCAGGCACGAGCGATGGCCCAATTGACTCCGGCTGTTGCCGTGACTACGAGTGATACAACGGGTAATACTACAAGTAATTCTACTCGAGGGGCGGCATCAACTGCAAGAAACAGCCGTGTTACGAACAATAACACAAATCCAGTGGCATCGATTGCAAGAGACGGCCGTGTTACAAACAATAACACAACTCCAGTGGCATCGATTGCACTAGACGGCCGTGTTACGAACACTAATACAAACTCGTCCACGCCTGTTCAAGCGTCTTCCCAGGCCCAGTCAACAATCCAATCCAGCATGGAGTTGACAGGCCGCTCACTAATGAGAGCAGCAGCAGGATTTGAGCCAGATGCAGAAAATCCGCCGTCTAACAGTATTGGACGTCCTGTCCAACCCCCTGTGCAGTCAGTAGGTGAACGGTTGGCCCAATCATCGTTTGGTCGAACTGAACATAGACCGCAAGTTGACGAACCCGAGAACGAACTAGTATCATCCCGACAAAATCAGCAGAATTCAGGAGCTGTGACTTCGCAAAGCAGCAA
Source organism: Ophiura sarsii (assembly GCA_035610835.1). Classification (NCBI taxonomy): domain Eukaryota; kingdom Metazoa; phylum Echinodermata; class Ophiuroidea; order Amphilepidida; family Ophiuridae; genus Ophiura; species Ophiura sarsii. The sequence continues at coordinate 26,087,299 of CM069458.1, forward strand.
TGGTATGATGAACTCTGGTCCGTATTCTCCGCTGTTGTTGCAAGGTTCGGGTGAGAACTCAATAATAAATTCTTTTCCTGTTTTTAGCGCCAATCAACAGTCGGGTGGACCTCTGATATCAGTGTGTAGCCCTCTCGGTGATCATTTAACTCGGGCCACAATCAACAAAATCATCAACAGTGAGTATGTTGAATTTGGCTCCCTTACCGACAGAAACGGGTTCATTTCTGGTCACAATGATGTCGGGGGAATGGTTCTATCAGTGAATGACGATGGGAGGATGGTGTGGTACGATAGCAAGCCAAAACGCACTATTAATTTCATTCACGGGTGGACTGATTCCTTCCTCATTTTTTCGTCCATTTTTCTTACAGCTCACCCCCATAGGGCATTAGAGTTATTGAAATATGCGAGTTTGATACGCACAGCGGCATCTCGCTACAATGGGTATGGGTGGCGCGTATACGACCATCAATTTCGCCTTAAACAAGCTCGCCAACCTCAGAGATCATGGGCTATTATAGATGGCGAACTTTGGACATTATGTGTGTTTTCACCTCCCAATCAACATAATTTTCAGCCCCAAGACCAACAAGGGCAATCTTCCCAACAGTTTCCGGGCGAATCAAATTCCCAAAGCCGCGTTTCCACAGGCAATTCTCAGTCACTGTGTTTTTCCTTCAATGGTACAGGGTGCACTCGTTCTCAGTGCAAATACTTGCACAAATGCTCAAAGTGCCAAGTACTCGGTCATGGGGCCAAAAGTTGTAAACAGTAGCTCAATATATCACCGGCACTTACCACATCACCATCAGGTGTTTCTAGTATTCGCATGGCCCTCTTTGTTTAAATTGCATGTACAATTCTCAAATATTTCTCGCGCCGTTGGCTTGACATGTTGTTTGAAAAACGTGGTGCTCCCAACTTAAAATCTGTTCAACTCGTTCAAAAGCAGTTGATAAAAGCTATCCAAGGAAATAGGATTTGGTCGATTTGCAAGTCCTTTAAAAAATAGGCCTTTAGATAGACTTATTAATATTATCTCACCAATTGGTCTTATCCCAAAAACTGGCCTGGATATTTCAGCACCTTTCTCATCCACACTGTTCATCCGTAAATAATTGGATCGACCGTAGCATGTGTTCAGTACAATATGCCAATTTTGCCCATAGTTTCACCGAATTAGGTGTTGTGTTATGCCTAGGGGGGGGGGGGGGAGGAAGGGGTTTGGCAAGTTCTCCTTTCCTTGTCAAACTTGTTTGGCATAGTTTCTTTTTTCTTTTGACAAACTAGTGAATAATGCATAGCTTCCATGTGTTTTGGGCTCACAAATCCTATAATAATTTTATATATAAATCATGTCACATCATTCCATGTAATTAGCCCTACCAATCATATGGATAAATTGATTTATTGAGAGGTGATTCTCCTGTCGCCGCCTAGCGCAAGGTCCAAGGGGCATTGTCAATAAGCTTGTCCTTATATCACCAACCATTGTTTTTTGTAAAATTCAGAAATCTTATATTGATAAATTGAATTATTTTGAATTGATATCAAACAATTGTTATTGTAAATGTCAGAAATTTTCTATTGATAAATTGAATTATTGAGAGGTGATTCTCCTGTCGCCGCCTAGCTCAAGGTCCAAGGGGCATTGTCAATAAGCTTGTCCTTATATCACCAACCATTGTTTTTTGTAAAATTCCGAAATCTGATATTGATAAATTGAATTATTTAGAATTGATATCAATCAGTTGTGTTGTAAAATTCAGAAATCTTATATCGGAATTTGATCCCTAGTGTGGGCGTGTCATAGCCCAGGGGTAGGAGTTCGGCGTCTAGCCTCCTCCAAATTCATTTCCACCAATTTCTTATATCGGAATTTGATCCCATAGTGCGGCCGTGTCTAGCCCCGGGGTAGGAGCTCGGCGTCTCCATTTTGCCTCCTCCAAATTCATTTCCAACAATTGGTTATCTTAAGAGTTGATTCTGAAAAATGTGTGTAACACTAATGTGTTCTATTATTTTGGAAAAGTTTGATTGTTCAAATGAATAAAATGTTCTTCCTCTCGTTTGCTTTCGGAGGCAATAGCACACCTCTTGTCGTACCTTGCTTTTCCTCGATGTGTCTGTGGGCAATGTGTATAACCCAGCGTGACACGGTTCACGGCGCAAACCACTAAGAATCGCCTTTCTGTTTCTATTGGGTTTATTGCCGATTATTGCCGGTTCCAAACCTGGTTTGTGAAGGTTTTTGGGATTACCAAAAATACTGATTATTGCCGGGTTCGGCCTGTTTCTACTGGGCAAACTTAGCGTTTATTAGCGGTTTCTTCCCCCAGCAGAAACACACTCTTAGAAGATGGATTTAATGAATAAGTCTGACTGTCTGAATGGTTAGCATTTATAACATTTACAAGTGCTATCTTCAGTAGATAGCATTTATAAACAATGCTACTATATGTAGATGGGTTTAATGAATAAGTCTGACTGTCTGAATGGTTAGCATTTATAACATTTACAAGTGCTATCTTCAGTAGATAGCATTTATAAACAATGCTACTTTATGTAGATGGGTTTAATGAACAAGTCTGACTGTCTGAATGGTTAGCATTTATAACATTTACAAGTGCTATCTTCAGTAGATAGCATTTATAACCAACACTACAGGTAGATGGGTTTAATGAACAAGTTTGACTGTTTTAGAAATATTCATAGGATCATTTTCTAATCTCTTTCCCATGGCCTATATACAATATTCATAAGCCCAATAAAATGTGTGATGTATGCATGCATCTATGTAGTGCCAATCTATTTTTGACTGACTTCCTTAACTTGAAAGTCATGAAAAGTCAAGATAGGTTCAAGTCTCATGTGAATTACTATGCAAGATGGCATATTTCTAACCCAGTTCATAAAAGGCCTCTTGTAGACTCATGTACACCTCGATAGGCCTAAGTCAATACAGGGAGAGGGGTGTGTGTACGTGATGTGATAACACTGTATGACGAATGAGCTGAAAAATATATCAATATTTCATATTTTCTTCTGTTACAAATCAAAAATTGGCGTATAAAAGTGTGTATATCGTATTTGGTTGATTACACAATTTGTCAAATTTGGTGATAGGTCGTCAAGAAATGAAAGCAAGCAAACGTGTACATGTATTTAGAAAATGAATTTGCATGAAAAAAACCCCTCTGAACCCTGAAAAGATGTAGGTTATAAAGGTAAAAAATGGATTGAAATATAAGAAGAGTGCAGACATTTTAGAAAACAAAATAGCCCAAATTCAAGCAAAAAAAGTCTGAAAATTATCATGATTGCTTGTAAGAAACTGCTGTGGCTGAGGTAATGTGTGATACTTCATAATTCATACTTGTTTGCATTAGCATTACAATAACACAAAAATCAAATGGGTTACAATATGATTCATAAATTTGTAGTACTATTTAAGATGTCACAAAATCATGAATTTTTAAGTAAATGTGAAAGTTGTAAGTAGTCCCACGGATGATCCAAAACAAATTGATTGTGGGCGGGTATGGAAATAAAAACAATTTTACAGTAGTGCTTTATGTGCACATAAAGGTTTTCTTTCATGTTTGCTGCTGTTTTTAAAAACAATAGTTTGTGCTTGCTGAAGGTATTTCAAGAGCTGTAACTCAATTAATTTACAAAACTGTTTTCTATTCAAAACTATCTAAACATAAAGCCACACAAGTAGTGTAAGTCTCTTTTGTATAGTCTAGTCTTTATTATAACTGTCTGTGTGCAGGAATAACACAACATTTAGTTGCAAATCATGTATGGCATCTCATGAAAATTCATTAAAGAACTAAAATTGCAAATTAGAAGATTGGGTACTAAGGCAGTATTATCTGTAACATGTTTAAACCTGTATTCACTACATGTATAAATAAGCTACTGATTCAATATAGTGTTTTAATACACACATACCGCCATGCATACAAATCCAGAGGATATGTCTTAATTTGAGAGAGCGATACTTTTCTTCACATCTTCAGTCACTTTCATTCAAGAGTGATGGCAAGTGATAGGGAGCTCATGAGAAAGATATCATCAAATTAAGTCAGAACTCCAGGTCATAGGAAGCGATAAGGATGAACTAATTTGCATGTCAGGGACATTGCTCTATACTCGATTCTTCGGAGGAATCTCATGTTTCGAATGAGCGGCCATTTTGGAGGGAATGCTAAACAGTGTTTACCCAGCGTTTGGAAACTGGGGGTGGGGGTGGGGGGGGGCACGACCATAGTTGTACCGACAAAAGGCATGATGTACCGACAAATCTTTTTACAGACTCAATTTTTTTTTCTCGTAAAACTTGAACATTTTTTTCCTGTCAGCAGCTGGAATCATGATAGGTGGTGGGGGGGGTAGGTTGTTCACATAACTGGCAGAAAAAAATTGCATGGTCAAAAACGCAAATCTACCAACGGAGGGTCGTGTTTACTGACGGGGTTCCCCCCAGGGTACGCCATTGACCCTTAACTTTATTCAAGTATCTCTGGCTAAAAATGCATGTTTTTTTTAAAAATATACTCAAAATTTCATGTAAAGGTTACATACTGATTTGTAGGTCAATAACCAAGTTGTATTGAATGAGGAGTGTCCTGGGTCGAAATCGTGTTGTAAACACTTTAGTGTTCCCTTTAAAATGGCAACTTATCTCAACCAATCTCTGAAGTTGGAATGTGATATCAATGCATAATCCAGTGATAGATACAACATTTATTAATCAATGCCGAAATGTGACTTTCCGATTGCAAGAGTAAATGCGCCCACTCATTTGAGTCAGTTACCCAATTCATGCACATGATGACATTTTAACATTTCAGCTGAAATGGAGCACTGATATAATTTTACATCAGATAATTGATCTTTCATTCATATTTACCCGCTGTTTTCAGTACAATTCATCTATTTCATCAAACAATTTCTTCTTTAAGGTTTCATAATTACTGCTAAAATCTGCCTCTTAGATGGGATTTCTTGTCTAATATGCATCAATCAAAGGGGATTTCCAAACAATATGATTATGGTGTTGGGAATAAGCACAAGCCGAGCACTGACGAACTTATGCCTTGGTCACTGTGCGGTCTAAGGTATTTGTCTTTTTTTTTTCGAATTCGTTGCCAAGGCACACAGCTTGATTGCGTTTCATCATACGCTTACCGTGTTGTGTCCTTGGACAAGGCACTTTACCGCACTTGCCTCTCTTCACCCAGGTGTACAAATGGTAAAACAGACTCGCTGCGGGAGGAGTGGTGAACCCTACAGCCAAAATTACATTGAGGAGTCTGGCCCTACCGCTAAGGAAAGAGAGATGGGCACTCCGCGGTCCGCGCGCGAGCTTAGCTCAGCAGGAGTCTTACTTTTTCTTCTTTAATTTTTTTAAAGCATTAGGATGGCGGCTATAATAACAAACTTACTTGTTGACTGTTTCACCACCAATCTTACTGATGAGTTAGCTCATGGTTGGAGACTGATGGCCAATCCACTAATAGGAAACTTGACCAGAAGTCAATCAAGTTTGTTTCCCCAAAGCCTTGCATAGTGGATCATTGACAAGATAATGATAGCACTTACTAAAAGCTTCTGGAACTATTTACTGCTTAAAAGGGGCCTCTTGACAGGCACGCCTCTACCATGCTAATCAACAAGTATCTCATATGATACATTTTCCTGGTCATATATCACCATAAAGCAATATTGTCCATCTTCCGAATGACACCAACACTGATCAGTTGATTAATTGTCCATGTATATGTACGGTCAGGTAACGCCTTTTACAATTTGTATTTTGATTGATGACTCCCTGTGACAATTGATCCAATTCCGTACGTTAGTACGCTCTTGTATTTTGTTTGCAATATTTTCAAAATCTGATGAGACTTTCCAGATAAACAATACCACGTTGGCTATATTCATTTTTTTATATTTATTTAATTAATTCACGCCAGTTTGTCCGAGTCTATATAGTATTTATTCATTTCTCTTACTCGGCTTGTATCCTTTGCTCGATCCTCGTGTAAATTTACTCACTAGTCATTAGGTTATGCTAGAATCATCCTTATAAGCAATTATAGAGCTAATATTTACACCCACGTAAACACAGCCTCTGTGGTCTAGCGGGTAATTCTTCGCCGTGATAGTGAAGAGGGACCTTGGTTCGAGACCGTGTATTTTTAAGGTCATTGTTAATTTACTTCACCCCAGTTTGTGTAATACACAAGGACATGTACAACCCAACATACCAACTAGTAGGTACTGGGAGACTCGGAGCTTTCCCTGATTACCCACCATACACAGAAGTTAACTTACATGCTAATAACTCACATTTGTAAAGACCATTCACATCCCCCCAAACTTACCATATTTTTACTCATCATTTACAAAACCCTCTTGCCAACCAAACTGATACGGAAGCCTTGGGGCTACTCACTGAAACCCATCATAAAGGCAAGAGTTATCACAAAAGGTTACAACTCATTCTTATATGTAGACATGTGACAGTCAACATGGTCAAATCTTTTGTAAGCTTTAAAATGACACCTCGCTTGAAACATTTGGTGAATGCATTCAGATTGTATGTGAATATCTTAAAATATATATTACCGACAAAAAGTCCCCCTTGATGTGACTGGTCACATATGGTTACATATATATATCGAGGGTTTACAAATTACAACTAGAAAGACTTACCTAAAAAAAAAACATTCTGAGAAAAACAATTTTTAATATATTGAATTACATTGAGTTGTGTGTAAAAATTAACTCAAATGGGGCTTTTTTTAAACTATAGACCATTTCAAATCCGAAAATATACGATCGGTTCCGAATGTTTCCGATTAGCCGAGTGTTTGACACTCGGTTCCATGACCTGTCAGCTCCTGACAGGTCATGGCCATGTGCCGGAGAAAAACAACGTGTTTTTCACCCGTCTGCCCGTGTGGTAGATTGCGCTGGTGTTGGTGATAGATTGTATCCCTCACAAAGTTGATGTTGCGGCATTTCAGTTATAAAAACGAGTGAGATGAAAGAGATTTGGGGTAATATTTTCACTTTTTTACCGTCTGCTCGATACATTTGGAATTTGTCCGTCAGCGCCTTTGTTGACTCTGATGATAAAAAACCAAAATAGTCTCGTTCCACGTTTTACTTCTCATGCGTGCACGCGTGTATGTAAACATAGGCGGACAATCAACTAGGGCAATGCTGTGAATGCGATTAACTGTTGCGAAGAACGCGCAACGCACCTACTCCACGTGACCTGTTTTTCCGAAGATTTCCGATCTCAATTTGAAATGGTCTATTGGGTAAATCTTTTTGGTACTTAGAATCTTTGGATAACAATGATTTTGTTTGCTTTTGGTACCAATATCTCAGAGTGAATAACATCTTTCTGGTTGTCGACCCTTGATATACATTCTCTCAAACTCACCATATTATAACTCATCCTAAAATGAACCCCTTATCAATGTATACAACATAATACATCCATCCATTGAGCACTTGGGGCTACCCACCTACCCACCAATTACACATCAAACAACGAAAAGTTAACTTACACGCTTCTAGCTGACGGCCATACTGGTACGCGCCTTCTGACAGTAGTACAACCTGAAACAGTAGTTGTGTCATACAAGCTAGACTGCCTAATATAATTAGGATCTTCATGTAGATACCCGTCCGACCTGGAATCGATACAAACGAGAAGGAGAGAAAATCAAAAAGTGTGGCGAGGTTTAGAGGCATCATGATGGAGTTTCATAAGACACAAAAAGGTTTTTAGTTTCAAGATAATAGAGACGTGCGCTTGTATAAATATGTTACATTTACCAAGTTAGAGCTTTTGGCAGAATTGAACACATGTGATATCCAAAACAGTATCAAATGTGTTCTATGCTGACATTACAGAAAAGAAGGTTCTAAAGTAGAATGTTAAAAGGTTCCTAAACTAGTCTGTGAGGAACATTTCATGTTTCTAGAAAGAACCTCAATTTGGGTATATCCTTGGTGTAAGACATTCATAAGTTAGACTAGTGTAAAGAGCCTGATACAGAATAAAGCTCCTTTAAGGGGGGTATGGACTCTCAGGTACAGCCTCTGTAATACTGCAGTAACTTCTTCATTATTCATTTTATCTACATAAAAGTATACATTTTCTTGAAGGAAAGGGTTCAATGAATCCAACCATGAACATGAAATTGATCATTTTGGAAAAAATTATAAAAAACATGTTTTTTGACCCATTTTAGGTTTATGCATGATAACTCAAAATATATTTTGTCAAATTTTGTCATAAGTTTTATCATAATCCTAATAAAATTCCCTAGGAGGCACATTTTTTTAAAATTATTATCTTATTTATTTTTTGAATTATAGACCAAAAAGTGCCAAAAAACATGGTTTTTTACCTACAAAATCGTAAAAAACACCCTCCTTAATCCGTCACAAGAGGATTTTGTGCTAGGTTAATTCCATGCTGTCTTACACCAGGGATACATTCTCAATTGATAACATAAAATCTAAACCTTAGAATTAATAGGACTCATTTATAAATATTTTTTATACAGGGTAACCAACAACTTTTTTTCAAGAGTGTGCATCCAAATTTATCCTTAGTAAAGTGACAATAAATAGTACATCGTTACTTTTCATTTTTAAATCAAAGTTGTTAGAAGCCTGAGCTTTTAATCCTTGAAGGAACTTACTCAAAGGCGAGGGGAAGGACATAACACTTTAACACTGAATTATTTTTTATTTTTTTTGAGTCAACTGGTATTATTATTTTGGAGACTTTAGATCTCTGTGGGTTTATTTCGGGTTTTTTGCAGAACATCCTTACCTAAATCACTCTGGAATTACCCCCCCCCCCCCCCCCTTTTCCTGTTTAAAAAAAAGAAGATCAACAGGGACCATCACAAAAGCGGGTCATATACAAGAATAAGATTTACCTATCAAAAAAGGGGGGAAATTAGAAAAGTTACACATTTCATCCTGATCTATAACTTAGATGTTTAATATTTTCATATATTCAAATTAATTATTATTAAAATATGGTCGCTTTGCTACTCAACAATAGGGTCATCCATAATTGTTGCCATTTACAGATATGTACAAAGCCTATGTAACAGGTGGAGGGGATAAAAATATACCCTAAGCATACGTAACATAAATGCCGATCTTTATCAAGCCATAACATTTTCGTCATTTATTGCGAACGTAACTCGAGTATGCTCTCTCTGTACGTTTGTGAAAATGGAGATAATTTTGGACGACCCTTTCATTATCCTTACTACCATTATAACATCCATAGTTAATCTTCAATAGCCTGTGTACTTGATTTTGATATACAGTCATTAAATCATAAAGTTGTTCAGAAATTTATCTTCTTTAATACAAAATATTGCACACTAGGATCGGTTGAATATTGAAGAAATGACAATCCAAAATGTAAAGTAAAGTCACAATTTCATTTTCACATTTTACATTTCAACACGGGGGAGAGTATGACAGGTAGCGTGTGTGTGGCGTATTGATCCATCGGAACAATACGGTCGACTGTCCAACCTGCACATGCATCCCCCAATTGCACTACCGGTAATCGATAAGGTACCCGTAGATGGGTCCGCGTGTAGAAAATAAAAATGTGAAAATGAAAATCGGACTTCATCTTACATTTGGAAATGTCATTTCCTCAATAATCATCCGATCGTAGCGTGCAATATTTCATATTAAAGAAGATGAATTTTTCAACAACTTTATAATTTAATATTTTTAGGTAGGGTATAATTATAGAGTTAGAAGCCCATTTATTACCTGTATAGTTACTTTTTTGATGACTGTATACAAATTGTGGCAGTTACTGACTGACACCGTTTTGCCTTACACTTCATCAAAATTGAGTACAACTGTTGCAATTATGAAATGCTATGTGTAGACTAGTCTAGATACAAATCTTGATTAATGAGCATTGTTGCTCATTATTCAATTTAGTACTTGTTTAAAGACTAACATAATTTCCATAGAATTACTGTCAGTGTCAGGGTTAATTCTACAATGAAAAGAGGATTGTAATAAAAATATCAATTGACAATTATTATTATTTTGTAAACGGATAGATTTACTAATGAATATTAAGTTAATGATTTTGTGTCAGCTGGTGTGTTTACCAAGAGAACACTTCCCACAATGCATTTCTTCTATTTCAATTACCTGTAATGATATCCAATGCAATATGAGTTGATAGCGACAATGACCGATGATAATATAATAAGGGATCCTTAGGCCAAACAAAGAAGAAGGTCTGTCTCAGAAACATTGTGCAAAAAAGTTAAGTGCTGTGCGATTTTTTATTTGATTTTTTTGCTTACGGAGAACTTTTTAAAACTTTTTTTTTAAATCTAAAAAATCTAAAAAAAATCTTAAAAAAAGAAGAAGTTTTTTAGCCCCCAGCGCATAGACCTACGCGCCGTAGCTCATTTCACATACCAATGCGGGCGGGCTTCTGAGACAGACCTTCTTCTTTGTTTGGCCTTATGTGCGGCAAGATGTTCGAAGCTATGTGTGCTCGGATTAAGATAAAGACCGTGTAGTAGTGCTGTCATGAAATAACTCAATAACAAGTCATCAATAATAGATTTTAACTCTCGTTCCCTGAACGAATGCATCTATTAGTATAAAACTGAACAATATGAGATTGTTATCCACAGTGTGTGTGGGTTCGAGTTTAGTTCTATAAAAACACACCGGGTGGAGCAGTATGTACAATACATCATAAATATAGTTATATCAATTGGACAAGGTGAATGTATACAATAGTTTAATTTGTTTAAATTGTTAGAAGTATTTATACTTTCACCATGGCAAATTATTATCTTACATAATGTTAGTTTTGTGTCACAAGGGACATGCTTTGGTCGCAAGAGACTATAAATGTCCATACTAAGGCCAAATAAGCTAAGTGCTGTCTGTGTTGGGTTTTTTTGGTGTTTTTTGTTGGTTTTTAGAAAATAGGCTTTGAGGTATGCAATTTTTTTTTTTTTTGCAATGTTTTTGTTTGTTGCTAGTCCAAGCTTACAGAGAACTTTTTTTAACCTTTTTTTTTAAAATTCCAAACAAAAACAAAAAAATCCACACAAAAAAATGTTTTTAGCCCTCAGCGCATAGACCTACGCGCGGTAGCTCATTTCACATACCAATGCGGGCGGGCTTCTGAGACAGACCTTCTTTGTTTGGCCTAATCACCGCACTTTTCAAACAGGTTAGTCATACAGGTGGTTGTGAAACAGACATAGTATCAGTTCTTAATGATATTAAAATAGAGATGATCATCCCTCTACTAGAATATCTTTGCAAAAACCAAATGATCTGAGCATTGCTAGATCTTGCCGATAATATTTATTTTCTTGACTATCCAGCAATGTTTAGCCAGTTTACTCAACATGAAATAATCTTTACAAAATAGTAGTGTCAATAGATGAAATTAACACTTTCCACGCGGCAGGCGGCTGCAGACGACATTCCATAATTTCAAAAAATGTTTCAAAAATTTCAAAATTGCTGTATTTCATTACCATATTTGGAATCACCATGAGAAATGCATTGAAATAAGTACAAAAATGCCTAATGTTTGGTCAGTAATCTTTGAGATAGACTTTGAAAATTATGAAAGGTTTCTGAAAAATCTGTTTTGTGTATGGTAAAAATAATAGCCGCATGGAAAGCGTTAAGAAACATATACAATAAAAGTGGACATTTTCACACTACATACCATTTTTTCCTTTTTAACACTTGAATGAGCTACATGCGGATATATTTCTTTTGCGTATAGGTCTATGTGGTAAAGCTACAAATTGTGACTTTAAAAACACGCAAAACATGTCGAAATCGGCAAATTACCACTTTTACCGTATCTGATTGCCTCATCTTATAATGTATTATGGGAAGTGTATGATTCTCCTCCGGTGCATACCAGCACAATACGCATATGGCTTTTATTCAGGGCAGGCGTGGGCACTCAGATAATAAGCCTTAGCGTAAACAGAAACAGGAATGAAAACAAGGAATTAAAGATTTTGTGAACATTTGGTAGTTTTTCACAATTTTTAACATTTTTTTGCAACACATATTTAAGGCTGCTAAGACCCTCTTTTCAGCATCACTATCACCCCCAATGACCCCGTATTTTTTTCCCAAATGCATGGGATGCAGCACATCAAAAAGGGGGGGGGGGGTTGCGGCTGTTTTTTTCTTCTTCAAGATATAGATGAAAACGGATAGAAAAAACAAAGAAAATAATAAGAATTTAAGAGTCGTTTTCACTCGTAAAATCTGAATGACCGGATCAATTTGTATCAATTTGGTGTCATTTTAAAGCTTAGAAAATGCTCTGAGAACATACATAATAAACTCAAAAGTAACTTCACTTGCGAAGTCCACCCTTTTGATGTGCTGCATCACATATGTACTTCTCACTCAACCCTATTTTTTGACAAACTTGGCAAATTTCTTACCGAAAATACCCATTATTTTGGACAACTTCTCACCAACAGACCGACCTTCTTTTCAGAAAATGCTTCAAATTTCTCACCCACAGACCGCCCACCCCCAGTTTGGACATTTTGGCATGCTCTCACCCAATTGCACATTCTCTCTCACCAAATGCCCATCGGTTTGAAAGTGTCAGTCTTACACGTGTATTCATTTCATGTTGAAGTGCCCCACCTCCCACCTGAGTGTGCATTCATGCTGATGCTTACTTACAACTTATATCGAGTGCTGACAACCAGAAACACGTAACTAAAAAAAAGGACGTTCTGAGAAAAATGAGTTTTAATATATCGAATTCCATTGAGTTTGAGTTGTGTGTAAAAATGAACTGTAAGTGTTTGCTACTGAGAATCTACTGACGACAATAATTTGTTGGTACCAAAATCTCAAAATTACCTAAAAGTGAGTTTTCTCTTTTTGGTTGTCAACCCTCGATGTACACGAGTACCTTCCTAGGTTATATTTCACACTATGACCATGTTTCTACAGAAAATCATTAAAAGCTAGCACATGGTTGTTAATGGCCAAGATAAAATCATACCCCAACGCTTTTAGATGCATGATCACTATCCTGTAAATTATTCTTTAAAAGGAAGGATAGATCATGTAACGCTTTCCACGCGGCAGGCGTCTGCAGACGACATTCCAAAATTTCACAAAATGTTTCCAAAATGTCAAAATTATTGTTAATTACCATATTTGGAATCACTATGAGAAATGCATTTAAATAAGTACAAACATGCCTAGTATTGATTCAGTAATCCTTGAGATAGACCTTGAAATTTGGGAAAGGTATCTGAAAAATCTGTTTTGTATGGTACAACCAATAGCCGCATGGAAAGTGTTAAGATGAGACAGCTTCAGGTGTGTAATATAAACGGAGTGTTCAGAGGTGTAAACAGGAGCCAGGCAGAGACCATACTCACTCATTTCTTTTCAAACACCATTTTATTTCATATAACAAAAAACTATGAACTGCTATAGGTATACGCTACTTGCACGGTACAGATGGAACCAGTGAAAGCGAGGCTCTCCCCTCACCACACACTATCACGCACTATTTCGCCACACTGCGTCGTGGTTTCATGCAGGTTTGTGAATCGGGTGACGTGGTTTGGCACACGCGCTGAGGGGAGAGCCTCGCTTTCATTCTAAAATGGCGATTGTATGCAAGTAGCGTATAGAGAGCTTTTGTGTTTTTTCAACAGTGCTGGAGTTGAGTCCATCCCATCCGAGTCCCTGATGGCGGAGTCAGAGTCTGAGTCCCAACGTTTAGGTTGTACAATCCCTTATTTTATAACCAAATTTAAAAGGTTGTCACTGTCCAAACATTGATTTTGCCGTGCATGTACAAATTTGCCGGCAAAGTTTTACATTACAATTATCCGATTATCACTATGTCAACCTGATAACACTTTTGAGTACTGAACCTCAATCAAAATGGATTGCCAGAGTTACATGACCACTTTGCTGGTGAATAACCACTATCATTTGGTACATGTAATGCCTAGTACTGGATTCATTGTATCCATTGACAAATTACCAAATCCATTATTTAAATTTGCATGCGCTTCAATTTATTGACAATTACTTAATCTTAATGAAGAATAAACATATTGCTAAAAGCGTTTGCTATATAAAACTACCTTCGATTAGCACTATTGGCCAGTTTAGGGAAAAACCTTCAGAAATAGGGGAATAATGATAAGTATATCAATGCTTATATAAGGCTATCACAATGTGCAATTTTGTAGATGTGTCTGGAAGCTTGAGATAATGGGAGTAATTCTGTTATACCCTTCACAGAGGTATTCATAGTGCGTGATTTTTAAGAACGACGCATACTACCGATGTTGGTGTATAGGGTATAACAGAATTATGCCAGATAATGATATCTTAGCAGTTAGTTCGTTTCTGCTATGCACTGTTTATAAGTCCATAGCCCTGGTGGATGAGGATGGCTTGGACAGTCTTCATTCATCTATTATTTTGAAGGTCTTTGAAGGTCTCCAGTCACGAGTTTGAGGATGTTGTAATCCTTTACCAGGAGGATCAGTGGCACAAACATTGGTGTATCTACATGGGGAAAAATGCTCCCCCTCCCCCTCCCCGACGAATGGTATTAAACAAAAACAACATATTCCAATAAACTGAAAATATCTATACCCATTATGCAGGCACGTAATGGCATTGAATTGAGCTGTCAAATCAATATGCATGGTCAGGAAGCTATGTCAAGGCACCATTGCAAGAGAGCAGCTTGTTGAGCTTTAGAGTCCCTCATTTCAACTAACCTTGCCGTTAGCTTAATCTATATAGGGTTTCAGTACTGACAACCATGTATACCTAGATGATTCGCTAACGAAAACCAAAATTCCAAGAAACTAAGATATCTATACGCATTATATATAGGCATGTGATGGCATTGAATTGTGTGGCGCTGCTAGCGTATTATGAACATTACTGTTCCTTTATTGTCGAGGAGGGAATGACATGTTTCAAGCATGTTTTAAGCTTGATGTTAGCGTAACTTGAAGCGTATTTGCCTAAAATTACCTTGCGTTGTGGTCTTTTACAGAAATGTCTGTTTCTTCAAGTAAATAAAGATGATGATATGAGACACCAGTTAACTTTGGTCAACTAGGGTATTTATATTTCTTCCTCAGTTGTTTTATTTGTTCACAGCTCAATTACAAATCATGCAAAAGGATGATTATGATGATTATTTCTATGCAACTATTCCCAGTCACTGTTCCAAAACGAGCGCTGCGATAAAGAGAGCGAATACCCCTTCAAATCGCCAAGGTGTGACCGACCACACTATGAGCGTGTTTCTACAGAGAGTCATTAGCCGGTTGATCACGGGGGGTAGACGTCTAACAGCTCTGTAGAAACAGGTCCTGACGCCGTTACCGGCTAATCTACCACGGGCAAATTATCCTAGAAAATCAAGGATAGCGGTGGTAGGTTAGCCTGCTAATTGCCCGCCAGAGCTCTGTAGAAACAGACCGCCGCCCGATTAGCCGTCTAACCGGAAATTGCTTTGTTTGTTTATTGCCAAGATATTTGTTTGTTGTGTTGTTATATAATTAATCCGGGTCATTTCGAAATCAGCCGTTCCTCTACGCACACACCCCCACAAAGTGATTAGTCGTCTTTTACGTCGTCTGTAGAAACAGCCCAGTACTTCTACCACCGCCTTTTTAGCAGGCTAAGTTACCACCGGCAAAAGGCGGAGGCTCTGTAGAAACACACTCATAGTTTCAACCTTCTGATTGGCTAAAAGATTGGCTTTCCACACACTTATCGCGTGCCGGCACCATTCTGTCAACCATTAGGAATGGGCAATATACATACACTTCCTCACAAATTGAGCTGTCAAAATAATTCAGTGATAGATTTTTGTGAACAAATTTGCATAGCAAATTGTTGTCAAATTCCAACCGTTTTCGTTATAAATTATCAACTGTTACATTGAAATGCATAGTATAAAACTGCTGTACACTTTTTAGATTGTACATCATATTCTGCTAAGTGTGGAGCATTTAGATATAAGTCCAACCTATTTATCAGCCAACTTTGAATTTGTACATAACTATCACAATCATACTACCAGGAATCATTCAAGTAATACTTTAATCATTCCTAAAATCAACTCAAATTCTGGTATGCGCACTTTTCTTTTCAGATCTAGCCATCTGTGGAACAATTTATCACCATCTATTCGTATTGATTTAGAAAATTTGTCACTCGGTCAATTCAAATCCTATATTTCCACTGTATCATAATTTGTATTATAATTTGTATTATATTTAAACACTGTAACATTTGTTATTTGTATATACTTATGATGTATCGAAATGAGGGCCTGCTTGGAAAGCAGTGCAAGTCACTGAAGCATATTACCCTCAATAAAGAAAGCATAAATAAATAAAATTAGCGACATGACACTGGGTAATTCGTCCCTGCAGTGTATGGCAGCAATTTTTTTTTGGTAGTTGTGGTCATTGAAACAATCATAACTTCCAAAATGATCCACTCAGTTTTTATGAGTAAGGTATCAAACTACGGAGGAGAAATTTGCTCATCTAATGTATATCTCATATTTTGGGTACCGATTATTGATTTTTGATTAGCAAAAATCAAAGCACCTGGTCAGGGACTTTTTGTGTTAGGTGTATATGACTTGTTAACGAAAACAGAAATTTGGCTCTTTTTTTAAAGCAGTTCTTTATAAGGGAATTAGCATATATAGAAAAGCTCCTGCCTAAACTTGTTTGCAGGAGATCAGTTACTGTAACCACACGAAGCAGTCGTCAATGTTTAGTAGAATAAGGGCGTCTTTCTCAACTGAAATACGTGCTACGGGTAAAGGTGCGTTCATACTCACGTCGTTGCGCATCGGCCAACATCGACAGATATCGGTGCGCGAGTTGAAGCAATGTCAACTTTTGTCCGTCGACGTCGACCGATATGCAACGACGCGAGTATGAACGCACCTTAAAGGGTAACTTAGGCATATTGATCATGGTAAAAATTGCCTTAAATGCAAATAAAAATTGTGGCTATATAAGAAATATTTTCAACAAAATATGATCATTCAAAACTGCATGTAGGTGGTTTGCAGCCTTGTGATTTTTAATTTTTATTTGTCTAGATTTGAACTTACGGATATATGAGTACATTTGTCCTAACTAAATAACTACACAAATCTTCCCACACAATGCACCCCTGGCTATCTCAAGTCTTAATTACAACTGATTCTTGATCCTTCCGCCCACCCATCTGACACTAGACCTCATTGCAACAAATGTAATACACTACTACTATAGATAATATAGATTGGATGGGACTATAGTTCAGTCAGTTCCAAAATATGCGAAACCTGTTTGCAGCAGCAAATGCATTCAGTATGGTGTCGTGCGCAAAACTCTGGCATGGCGCAATATGGCATTGTCATTTTATGCGTGATTTTTGCATAAGCCAAAATCATGCCTATACGCTTGGATTACTTTTGCGCGCGGATAGATAAAAACCGAATATTTTTCGCCAATTAGGATCTGTATGAACTATAGAAGCCAAAACAAGTCACGTATTTAGCAGAGAGCTGTGTGTAAACGATCTCGTTTAATGGAATTACTATTTGCTATAAGGCTTTCAGTTGTATCTGTTTCCACGATGATGACATAACCTCCTTTTTCTTGTAATTCAATCGATAGAAACACAAGTAGCGTGGCAGATAACGACACAAAGTACTACCGTTTTGATTAACAAATTCTTGGAAACTTTAAAGATGTAATTCCCAAAAGGTACAAGTTGTCGACAAACACACCTTTTCTAATTTTTTGCTAAAAAGTCTCAAAATTGGCATGATGTCACAAATTGTGTATACTTGCATCTCATTGGTCAGCCTGGCTGTTGCCATGGATAATAAAGCATGAGAAATCACTACCAATGACATGAAAAATCCCAAAAAAGGTAGCAACTTAACATACCGCTATCTCCAATCAATATCTGACAATAAAACCATGAGCATGCCCAATAAATTGTGAAAGAGCCTATAATATTTTATTGAGTCATCTCACAGGATTCTGAAAAATGTTGGCTCATATTCTCTTGCGTATTTAAACACGGTTTTGTTTGATGAATTAAACACAATCGTCTTTATTCATTTTTGAGATAATAGTCTTTATTCCTTGAGAACTATGAAAGGTGAATACTTCATCTTGATCATATTGATTAAAAGATAGAAAATGACTTGAAACTGATTGGGAACTTGTTTAAAATTATTTTATATCAAATAATGAGAACAGAACGCTGGACTTAATCCAAGCATAGTTAGATGCATAGTTAGAAAAACAATCCTTAGTTTAGACTTCATCAAAATGGCAACTTATATTTTCTTGTAATATTGTTTTAACAAAACTGTCATCCAACATTCACTTCTTTGCTATAGTTTGATCAGCTTCAAATATGCGAAGCCTCCTTACAGCAGCGAATGAATACAGAAGGACACGGGCGCACATGAAGGTAAAAAGCGCATTGCCGTAACGTGTGTGTGCGTCCAAAACCATCTGACAATAATCGTGCATGAATGCTTGGATTACTTTTGCGCACGGAGAGATAAAAGACGAATATTTCTCGCCAATTTGGAACTGATTAAACTGTAACTCTCTCGTTTAATTCTACACGACGGATTATGATTGTAATAAAGCATACTAATAACCTGAGAATCTTGACATTTTACTTGTAAGGTGAGACGGTCTTTCAGATAACAACTGTCTAATCTCACAAAAATCTATTATAGGTATGTTGCAGGTTTTCCGAAACTCCTTGTAAAGGTCATTATCATTTTGAAATTCTTATCACAGATTGGACCCCGGGTTGGTTCATCAGTATTTATAGTCTATAGAATAGGTAACTTCCGACTTCTATTATCATCCCTATACAGGATATAGCACAGGATGGTTCATTGAGAGTGTGTTGTTACTTCCTATAGATTTTCAGGTCATCAATACCCTGGCCTATACTAAATAAGACACATCATCAAAGAGAGATGTTTTGTAAAGGCTTTCCTAAGGCTTCCCAAGTTACTATCATCCCAGACTATAATAAACAACGCACATCAACAAATTGCCTAGATGCAGTTGTAGCTATGTGCGAGTAAATGAGACAGAGACTGATAACGGAACAGAGATGGAGGCCGCAGTACCCATCTTCGGGTAAAATAGTCAATTTTTTCATAATCAAGTTTAACAACTTTTTTCTCTCAAAAATTCTAAAAAGGTATACAACTGTTCTAGCTCTGTAACCATTATCTTATTCTTAGTTCACAGCGTGATAAGTTTATTGCTGATCGACATTGAGTTTCAACCAAAAAGAGATCTATGACAACCGTTTTCATTTTTGTATTAAATTCCTATTATTTAGCAATTTGATGGATAAAACAGCCCACATAAACAATCACAAATAACCACAAAGGGGGCTCAAATACATTCGAAAACAAAAACATCTTTCATGAGATTGGATCTTATAACAAACTGAAAAACAGACCAGCTACAAATGTATGAAAAGCAGGAAAACAAGCTTGAAACAACCACAAATAACCACAAAGGGGGTCTCAAATATACGAAAACAAAGACATCTGGTTGTCAAAAAAGAAAGTTATAATGGCTTATCATGCATCCATTGCCTTTATGAATGCCTGTACCTGTATAAAATTCAAGCTAGACAATATTCATCTAAAAGTCCAGCATCAATATGGTCAATTTAGTTGGCATCAATATGGTCAATTTAGTTATCATATTACATGCAGTAGAAAAAGGTGTCTACAGTGTTACCAAGCCCATGATTTAGTAGACAAATGGAGCTCCTTTTGAAGACGGTGAGTGCTCTATAAATGCAAATTTTGACAATTTAGCAAACCTTTAACGGTTGTGAGCACTCTAGAAGGGCACAGCTGGCAAATTGAGATACTTTTAGTCGCTATTTGTCCCACTTAATCCACCGGTCAAGTTATTATTTGGGCTTATATGGATCATAAATTTGGGCTACTGACTTAGAGTTATTCAATCATCGGAGTTCCTTTAGTATACCCTACCACTGCATGTTTTCAATGAGGGCTTTTAAAGAACGACCCATACACTTACACAGTGAGGTCTACAAATGGTAGGGTATTCTAAAGCTTACCCAAGATGAGGGGCAATCTACTCTGAAACCCAAAATCCACTGTCATCTAATAAAATAAGTATGCCTTTCACTTCAAAGTACGTACGACTATGGCAGGCCCAATATCCAGTAACTCGAAAAACCAAGTTTTTCGCCGAAAAACTTGGTTTATCGAGTGAAAATCCAAGTTTTTCAAATGAAAAACCAAGTTTTTCTCGAAAAACTTGGTTTATCAATTGAAAAACCAAGTTTTTCGACAGCTAGGCGAAAAACTTGGTTTTTCAAATGAAAAACCAAGATTATCGATTTGAAAAACCAAGTTTTTCGCCTAGCTGTCGAAAAACTTGGTTTTTCAGTTGATAAACCAAGTTTTTCGAGAAAAACTTGGTTTTTCATTTGAAAAACTTGGATTTTCAATCGATAAACCAAGTTTTTCGAATTGTTGGATATTACACTTTGATAAACTTGGTTTTTCAATCGAGAAACCAAGTTTTTCAACGCCTAATGTCCATTAATTCGAAAAACTTGGTTTATCAATTTGAAAAACTTGGTTTTTCAGTTGATAAACCAAGTTTTTCGAGAAAAACTTGGTTTTTCATTTGAAAAACTTGGATTTTCAATCGATAAACCAAGTTTTTCGAATTGTTGGATATTACACTTTGATAAACTTGGTTTTTCAATCGAGAAACCAAGTTTTTCAACGCCTAATGTCCATTAATTCGAAAAACTTGGTTTATCAATTTGAAAAACTTGGTTTTTCAACGCGGAATGTAAAATAATTCGAAAAACTTGGTTTATCAATTGAAAAACCAAGTTTTTCAAGCGAAAATCCAAGTTTTTCTCGAAAAACTTGGATTATCAATTGAAAAACCAAGTTTTTCGACGCCTAATGTCCAATAATTCGAAAAACTTGGTTTATCATTTGAAAAACCAAGTTTTTCGACGCCTAATGTCCATTAATTCGAAAAACTTGGTTTATCATTTTGAAAAACTTGGTTTTTCGATCGAAAAACTTGGTTTTTCAACGCGGAATGTAAAATAATTCGAAAAACTTGGTTTATCAATTGAAAAACCAAGTTTTTCAAGTGAAAATCCAAGTTTTTCTCGAAAAACTTGGATTATCAATTGAAAAACCAAGATTTTCGACGCCTAATGTCCAATAATTCGAAAAACTTGGTTTATCATTTGAAAAACCAAGTTTCGACGCCTAATGTCCAATAATTCGAAAAACTTGGTTTATCATTTTGAAAAACCAAGTTTTTGGATCGAAAAACTTGGTTTATCGATTGAAAATCCAAGTTTTTCAAGTGAAAAACCAAGTTTTTCTTGAAAAACTTGGATTATCAATTGAAAAACCAAGTTTTTCGACGCCTAATGTCCATTAATTCGAAAAACTTGGTTTATCATTTTGAAAAACCAAGTTTTTCGATCGAAAAACTTGGTTTTTCAACGCGGAATGTAAAATAATTCGAAAAACTTGGTTTATCAATTGAAAAACTTGGTTTTTCAAGTGAAAATCCAATTTTTTCTCGAAAAACTTGGATTATCAGTTGAACAACCAAGTTTTTCGATGCCAAATGATGTCCAATAATTCGAAAAACTTGGATTATCATTTGAAAAACCAAGTTTTTCGACGCCTAATGTCCATTAATTCGAAAAACTTGGTTTATCATTTTGAAAAACTTGGTTTTTCGATCGAAAAACTTGGTTTTTCAACGCGGAATGTAAGATAATTTGAAAAACTTGGTTTATCAATTGAAAAACCAAGTTTTTCAAGTGAAAATCCAAGTTTTTCTCGAAAAACTTGGATTATCAATTGAAAAACCAAGTTTTTCGACGCCAAATGTCCAATAATTCGAAAAACTTGGATTATCATTTGAAAAACCAAGTTTTTCGACGCCTAATGTCCATTAATTCGAAAAACTTGGTTTATCATTTTGAAAAACTTGGTTTTTCGATCGAAAAACTTGGTTTTTCAACGCGGAATGTAAAATAATTTGAAAAACTTGGTTTATCAATTGAAAAACCAAGTTTTTCGACGCCTAATGTCTAATAATTCGAAAAACTTGGTTTATCATTTGAAAAACCAAGATTATCGATTTGAAAAACCAAGATTTTCACCTAGGCGTCGAAAAACTTGGTTTTTCAATTGATAAACCAAGTTTTTCTAATTATTTTACGTTCCGCGTCGAAAAACTTGGTTTTTCAATTGATAAACCAAGTTTTTCAAATTATTGGACATTACACTTTGATAAACTTGGTTTTTCATTTGAAAAACCAAGTTTTTCGCCTAGCTGTCCGAAAAACTTGGATTTTCAATCGATAAACCAAGTTTTTCGGCGAAAAACTTGGTTTTTCGAGTTACTGGACATTGGGCCTGCCATATACGACTGTTTCTGTGCCCCATTTTTTTCTCAATTTACACTGTTGCACTGTACCCTAATGCAAAGCGCAAGAAAAATTATGTCCCATTTTACTCTCAATTTGCACAATAAAAAGGCTGCAATCTACTCTTATTGCACATAAAAAGTCTCATGTTTTCCATCTTTTCCAATTTACAACATTTACTAATGAAAAGGTTACACTTTGACTAAAGGCCATGTCTGGTTAACCCATTTTTTCAAATCTTCTATTAAAAGGATGCACTTTACTTTCATGCATGCGCAAATGTCTATAGGCCTATATACCACACTCTTTCTCAATTTACAATATCGTCTGATAAAACGGTTGCACTTTAACACTGAGGTAGTATAGACTCACATTGTGTAGATAGTGTACAATAGTAGGTGACGGAAAAAAGGAAACCCAACACAAAAGAAACCCTATAGGCGAATGGACTTCTTAGTTTGGGTCGGTCGCTCAAGCTTTTTCTCTCTTAAAAATGTCAAACTCAAGAAGAAGTTGGGTCAGTATTCATTTGCCTCCCAAACCTCCCAATTTTTAAAAAGGGGGTCAGTCAGGAAAATTGATGCCATCTTGCCAGGATATTTGCATTTTTTTCTCTTCAGCTTTGGTAATTCAAAATAAAGGAAGCTTAAGGGTGCCATCCTAAGGTAATGTTAAAATGTCGTGCCGAGCTAAGCTCTCATGGCCGAAGTGCCCATCTCTCTTCTGTTGGCATTTGGGCTAGACTCCTACTTGTGATTTTGGCTGTGGGGGTTTGCCACTCCTCCCCCGCACAACAAGTCTGTTTTACCTTCCCAACATTAATTAATGCCTATAAGTGTTGGTAAAGTATGTTGAACCTGACTGGAGGCTTCACCTAGGCAGGTGCACTAATATTAGGAAGTAGTATAGCATGTGCAACCATAAATACCCAATTTTTCTCTTCCTTCAGTTATTAAGCGTCTATATTTTCTATAAAACATATCTTGCACTTTTACCAATCATTAAACAAGAAAAATAAATAAAGAACGTCAGACCATTCTCTTCAAGAAAGAAATCAATTCAAAAGGCGACGAAAAAACCAAAACCCTAATGTACAGGCAAACAGACCTCTAAGGTCGGGTCAGTCGGTCGGGTGTTTTTCTTTCTTTTTCTCATTATTTTCCATTGAAAATGACTGTTAAAAAAATAATCTGTACATATTTTGCCATTTTTTGAGAAGTAAAAGGTTTTTTGGGTCAGTATTAATTTGCGTGTGAACTATTTTTCAATTTCTAAAAATGGATCAGTCAGGCCCTTACAACATCAGGAGATGACCTGTATGTCCCAGAAAAAGAGTACAACCCCTCTCCTCCCTGAAGCTACAGTGTCAGATGACACAAGTATTCTGTTTTCATTTTTCAATACCCAAGTGCTTCTAATAACTTGTTGACTTTGATCATCGAGAGTGGCATTGTTTCCGGCGTTGGAGTGTTTACTTCTGTCCGCTTTCATAACAGCAAAAGGGCGGCATACTTATGTGGCTTTTACAGATTTACTGTAACTGGACTGCGGCTCAACTTCAGCCTACATTTCTCACACATGTATGGTTGGTAAGGTTGGTGTGGTAGTGTTTCATGTGTCATTTACTTACACACTACTAAAATCTAATTTAATTATTAAACAATCAAGTTTCCCCTAGCGTATATACGCAGCAACAAGACACGCGTTTGATGTAGCACTATAAGCGCATATTTTAGAGCTCAAGTGCTTAGACCCAACTGCGGAGTGTATGTGTGCGTGTACGCATGCAGCAGACACTGCTTGGACTTGTGTACACACTACTCTATTCTACAATTGTTTGTTCAATTATTTAATTAGACTATAGGATGTGACTTACATAATGTTGACCATTTACAAGAATATAACATCAGATAATACTGAATCACTTGGGTCAATGAAACTTTAAGGAACTTGTCCTTTCATATCAACTTAATCACAAATTGAAGACATTTAATATGTCATTTTGAAGTTGTACTGACATTCAATTCCATAAAATAATACAATGTAGTGTGAACATTGCTGCCACTGTGTAACATACAACACAGTGCTTTGGTCTGCAGACATTGCGAAGTCAATGCTCTTTGCATCGTGGGGATGAATACAAGTCAAATTTCATTGCTGAAACGCAGACAAATATTTTCCATTGTCGGGTGCTCTATCTGATTACAAGCATTGTCCACATAGGTTTGAAATGTTTATATTGAAGAAAACTTAATTTTCCAAGAATATGACCTTTCCTTCCCAATGCATTCCCTAAAGGAATAAACCACTTACAGGAGCAAATAAATGAACAAACATACATTTCCTGATTCTTCATATATTGGTGTCACGTTCCAGCCCATTAGTGAAATGGACAGACGCAGAGGGGATATCAATACCCAGGTTGACAAGTGGATTACAATGGAAGTCCAGTGTGAACATGTGAACATGACTTCCCTTGGAGTACATGTAAGCGTATTCTACCGTAAATTGTTAAACTGAACCATCATACTAATGGCTGCTAACGGCTCTGTCAGATCAGGTCTTCTTCTATTATTATTTATTATCCCTAACCATTCTACACACTACAAATCCTTAAGGTGTGAGCTGCTGGTACTGTGCCGTCGACCTGTCTATCTCGTGCCACAATCTGGCAGGATTTCAAATGGCGAAATTATTTGTCTTTCTTAGCTGACTCGTTTGGGGTCGTCCATAATTTTTGCCATTTACAGATACGTACAAGCATATGTAACAGGGGAAGGGGTAAAAGTATACCCTAAGCGTACGTAACTTAATGGCGATCTGAGATGCTGGCATTTGTTTAACAAGTCATCGTGTCTGACTTGCACACACACACACTGCCCTGGTTCGATCCCCGGCGCATGCGGAGACTGATTCATGTTTCCAAAAAAATGTGACCCCTTCGGCCGTAATTTGGCAAAACAGCGTAACTCGAAAATTACGTTTTTGAGATATGAGCACTTTAAAGTTTAAGTGTTTGCATTTTCTCTATTATTTACAGAGGAAATTGATTTAAAAATGGAAACGTGCATTATGTTTAATTTTTTTAATTTTTAAAAACTTATGTTAAGTAAACTATTTTTACTAAAGATACAGCTGATTTTGTCCAGATACGCGGGTTTGCCAATCCGACATCTAATTATACGCAGAGTTAATCTTGCAAAACAGCGTAACTCAAGTTACGTGTAATACTTGGTTACTATTTTTTCGCCAAACCCGCGTATCTCGTAGCAAAATAGTTGTTTGGAAAAGACGCGTAACTTAGAGATACGCTGTTTTGCCAAGAAAAATAATAGATTTTGAAACACGTAACTCGAGTAACGCTGTTTTACCATATTAAAATGCTAAAAGTTGCAAAATAAGGCTGAGATACGTTACGCTATCTTTAAAACGGTGCGTCGAGGTCTTTTGAGACTCTCACAGATGAAAAGAGCGCCCTCGATTTCCCCAGAAATGCATGTAACTCAAAAAGTCAATATTTCGAGTTACGCTGTTTTGCTAAATTACGGCCGCCTTTGTCTCTCCTTAAAGGATTAAACCATGTTTCTACAGAGAGACGTTAGACATTTTTGTAGAAACAGTTCCTCTTCACATTTTAAGGTTTATCCTTTCACAGTAAATTATCCTCAAAAAAAGAAGGATAGACCGTCCAAGATTATCCGGTTAAAGCCAAAGAAAGTTATCCTTGCATAAACATAACTTAGTAACACAAGACAGGTCATTGAAAATTGCCTCGACCATCGATGGATCAGGTGTCCCCAATATCAACAAGCGGTTGTCGATAAATAAAAACAAAAATATTGTGAGCATGATGTTGGGCGATGTTGTCCACTTTCCTAAATTGTAATGGTTGGAGACCGTTCTATTGCTGAGCTGCTAGTTTGTCATTTGTCAAATTGCTTTGTGTACAAAAACAGAGCAATATCAAAATGGTGTCAAGTTTTGGTAACAGATTATTCTCAAAAAAAGACTAATTTTGGTGTAACAGTAACACTGCATGTGACAGGCTATATAAATTAAGTCTGTCCAAAGACTGGAAATGAACCATGGTGTTTTCATTCACAATACATCATGTGGTTCACTTGACTTGTCTACACCAATATTTTGCTAAGTCTAACTTAAAAGGTTAGAAAATCACTCAAGAATTAGATCAAGTGTACTTTAGGTCCCATCAAGGCAGCAATAACACCGTACAATTAAGTGTAAGAGTGCATTACTAATGCCATTGAGTAACAAATCCAACCATGAATATTGATACTCTATTCTAGGGGTGGGAGTCGGGCTGAAACTTCAGATATTGTCAGCCTGCTTCGATAATTGCCTAACTCATTTTTTCTAGTTCTTACAAAACAACAAAAGTATGAAAAGTGAGTTAGGCAATTATCGAAGCAGGCTGACGAAAATGTTGAATAGCAACATGAATAGTGCAAGTGAATTCCAACAGGAGCAGTAACTGTTGGATATAATTGGTTGGGGATATACCTTTAAGTGAAATGTGGCTTGTTATATGCCTAATACGAGTTAATATGACCCATTTTAAACAATTTTCATCATTAGTACAATCTGCCTAACTCACAATGCTGACTTAGGCAGAATTGCAATTGTGCATTTATCAACACTTTTGATTGGTCAATGACTTAGGTATTATATAACAGCATGTGCATAATGTAATGAAGTCATGATTTATGCAAAAAACTCAATTTCGCTGAAAAGTGAGTTAGGCAATTATCGAAGCAGCCTGACGATATGTTTCAACCAGCCAGTCCGGGCAGGTAACGCACAAAAAATGCCTGCCCAACAGGAATTCCACCAGCCAGTGTACCACACTTACACTGTGAAAAACTGTACACACCAGTCGGGTGGGTAATTTTGTATCTTCACCTGTCTGACGCAAAAGTTACCCGCTATGTGCAGGCAGCGAATTTATTAACCGTACTCACTCACTGTATAAATGTATTGCTGTACAATGTACATGTGCTATGCACTTTACTCCTTCAGGTATCAAATGTTGTTTACGGTAATAAAGATCGCGTGCAGGCAGGTGGGTGCTATTTCCAGGCCGGGGTGGGAGCGAGTCCCGGGAAATCAAGTTTCGTCCGAAAATATTTGAGTCCCAGGAACAAAAAATCGCCTTCCCAAAACCAAAAATAACCCATCCACAAAATAACAATACGCTTAGTGAAAAATGCCTAAATCGTAAGCTAAATAAATTACTTAATGTAAATTTATAGTGGATATTCACCTGAAATGGCACCTTCACAATAAACCAAGAGTATGTTTGGAGAAATTCAGGAATCCTGAGTCCCACCAGAAAAATGTTCCTGGGAGCACGATTTGTATTCTGCTACAAATGCTGAAAAAAGTTTTGTATTTGGAACACTAACCACAAATACTGAAAGCAACAAAGCTGAAAACAAAAAGTATATATTATGACACTAACATATAGCAAAACACTTATTGTAAGAATACATGTATATTTTATTCTCTTAAGTCTCAATAGAGGAATCGTGGGGTTTCCCCGTGAAAATTCCCTCGGCATGACACTTTACATGCTGAAATTCTTCCACACTGAAGTTACCTTCATCATGTTACCCCAAGTTCGCCACTTTCTTAATAAATAATTCAAGAGAAAATAAACAAGTTCTTGAGTGAATGAAGCCATCTGCTCATACTGTTCATTTCATGCAAATATGCACACATAATGAGTTCCTACTTTGCTCTTATGTTAACACTTCCCACGCGGCAGTCGTCTGCAGACGCCCATCCCAACATTTCACAAAATGTTTCACAAAATGTCTAAGCTATTGAATTTCATCACCATATTTAGAAACACCATGAGAAATGCATTAAAATAAGTACAAACATGCCTAGTATTGGTTAAATAATTCTTAAGATATACTTTTAAAGTTGGAACAGTTTTCTGACAAATTTGTTTTGTATATATATGGTAAAACTAATAGCCGCATGGACAGTGTTAAAGACACTATAGGTTGCTGTACTTCTTCTAGAGCAGAAGGGATTTATTTATTTTTTCCCTCCAAGCAAAAGTTCACCTCTCTTTACAGTATCTTATACATGTATTCACACAATTTCATACCTGTGTTGGGTGTTAATTCTGGTTTTGCATTTTGCACTCTTACCCTATATGCATGAGATTTGGCTAATAATAATAAAAAATCAAGAGCATCTTCATTCTTTGTGCTAAAATATCCATATGTTATAACGATATTTCTTAGAGGTGGGGCTAGTTTCTATTTAATATATAGCTGGATTTGTTTCCAGAAGCGAGTAACAATATCACATTGGTATAGTAAATGTAAGTGAAAAATAATTTCCGATTTGGAATTGGCATTGATCACTGTATTTTATTTGTATAAACTGTTTGTGCCTACAATGTTAGAAAAAAAGTGTTTGAACACTTTGTAGGTGTAATGTCAAGTGTTCCCCCTTCCCCCTGATCAATGTTGCATCCCACAATTGTCCCACCATCAGCACAGGTCCTCGCAACATTGATCGGTGGAAAGGGGAGGGATTATTATGAGTATAAGGGGATACTTCAGGCTACCAGAAACAAGTTTGGATTTTCAGGTGACTCAAATAGCGTGCCTGTTATGGTCCAATTAAGCAAGGCAATTAGGGTCAGTGTTCGAACACCTTTTTTCTATGATTGTAGTATGTTGGTTGTTATCTGTACTAGAACCAATGAAGTTTTGCACTACAAGGAATTCATACTATTACTAAGCTTTGTTTACTGTGAGTTGCAGTGCAATATTGCAATGGAGTTTAAAATATTCATTCAACTGTCATTGCTGCAGTCTGCAATGCATCATGTTAAAGGAAGGGTCCCGCAAGCACAACATTGAGCATTATTTGTTAGAAAAATAATTATCGAGCCGAAATTACGTAATTATATAGAACAAAACATCATACTAGTTACAAAAATGAATAAAAACTGCCATCACTCGACATGCAATTTTTAAAATTCGCGGCGATCGAAAGTCCCGGTGTCGATGACGTCACGGGTATCGGTGCTCAAATTTGCGCATGTGCATTGTATAACTATGACTTCATCGACACCGGGACTTTGGATCGCCGCGAATTTTAAAAATTGCATGTTGAGAGATGGCGGTTATTATTTGTTTTTGTCATAGGTGTGGTGTTTTGTTCAATATAATTACAAAAGTTGGGCTCGATAGTTATTTTTCTAACATATAATGCACAATTGTATGCTTGCGGGACACCTCCTTTAACGCTGAGGTTCTCCTCTTTTGTCATACGTCACTGGCTACTATCACATGCGGTGACCTTAGGTGAACTTGCATGACCTGTGGCAGTGGAAGACATTCTATTTTGCTACATGACATGTGCATGTAGCCATAATTGTGTGCATACGCTTGGATTATGTTTGCGTGTGGAGAGATAAAAAACGACTATTTCTCGCCAATTTAGAACTGATTAAACTATAGTTCAAACCATCCTCCAGAAGAAGATTGGCATCGATAGAGTACAATACCAAATACTGAGAATAAATATAAAATTTAACAGGAAATTAGAATCAAGGACTCTATGCATTTGCATAAATTCTGAAGGATGATCTGAACTGATGACCTTCCTCTTCCAGGTCATCCAAGCACTATCTACGATGGCAGGTTGAGGATGCAACCTCAATATTTGTTGGGGCCCTGAAGCAAAGGGAGGACTTTGCCAAGCAGATTCCTTGTGTAGGGCACTTTACTAGGGTGCATTCACATTCACACAGTTGTTTATAACTTATAGATACGTGACCGCAAGGTGTTGAATATAAGGTGCTTTACAATGGTAGGTCTTGTGGCCAAATGGATACGGCCCTGTAAGCAAGAGGTCCTGTGTTCGATTCCCGGGCTAAATTGTTTTCCCATATTGTCTCATTTCTATTTAATGACGGCATACCTGTATACAGGGTGTATCAAAAAAATTAGGACACTTTTTCATGACGGTGTAATACTTGTTATAACCATTGGACCATGACCAATTTAGTCTCAATGTAAAGCCCAATTAATTATTATGATATTCTGATATTATGAGATCAATCCAATGAAAAATAAGAAAACTAGCATACTTTGTGTAAACCATGTCATTTACTGGTTTGTACAATGGGATTTACATGTAAAGACCAGTAAATAACATGGTTTACGTTTCAATACGTTACAATAATTAAATAGAAACTAATCTATCAGTCAATAGCAAAGACTAGATTGGTAATCCATTTAAATTCTGGCACAAATCAATACTAGCTAAATAATCCACAAATCAGATGCATGCATATTCTGTGCAAATTAAAAAAGTTCTAGAACCCACTGTAGATGGTTCATTAGCATGATAAGAAGTAGAACTGGCATACATAGTGTGCGCGTTCATGTAACTCTACTGTTACTGTGTGAATGACCATTGTACATACTACAAAATAGATTGCCTTGCCTAATAGGTCACAATTTCCTTAATTAATGATGGATTTTTCTCATCCTTTCAGAATTTTATCTTTATCGGTTGTACTTTACATTGAAATAAAAATTGGTCATGCTTCAGTGATTTAACAAGGATTTAAACCATCATCAAAAAGTGTCCTAATTTTTTTGATACACCCTGTAGATATTTATAACATTTGTCCACAACTTATATTGATGATTGGCTGGCAAAAGAAAATGGTCAATCAACAGAGTTGTCACTAGTCAAAGTTTAGTGCCCTGGCAAAAGAAAATGGTCAATCAACAGAGTTGTCACTAGTCAAAATTTAGTGCCCTGGCAAAAGAAAATGGTCAATCAACAGGGTTGTCACTAGCCAAAGTGTAGTGCCCTGGCAAAAGAAAATGGTCAATCAACAGGGTTGTCACTAGCCAAAATTTAGTGCCCTGGCAAAAGAAAATGGTCAATCAACAGGGTTGTCACTAGCCAAAATTTAGTGCCCTGGCAAAAGAAAATGGTCAATCAACAGAGTTGTCACTAGCCAAAATTTAGTGCCCTGGCAAAAGAAAATGGTCAATCAACAGGGTTGTCACTAACCAAAGTTTAGTGCCCTGGCAAAAGAAAATGGTCAATCAACAGGGTTGTCACTAGCCAAAATTTAGTGCCCTGGCAAAAGAAAATGGTCAATCAACAGGGTTGTCACTAGTCAAAGTTTAGTGCCCTGGCAAAAGAAAATGGTCAATCAACAGGGTTGTCACGAGCCAAAATTTAGTGCCCTGGCAAAAGAAAATGGTCAATCAACAGGGTTGTCACTAGCCAAAGTTTAGTGCCCTGGCAAAAGAAAATGGTCAATCAACAGGGTTGTCACTAGCCAAAGTGTAGTGCCCTGGCAAAAGAAAATGGTCAATCAACAGAGTTGTCACTAGCCAAAATGTAGTGCCCTGGCAAAAGAAAATGGTCAATCAACAGGGTTGTCACTAGCCAAAATTTAGTGCCCTGGCAAAAGAAAATGGTCAATCAACAGGGTTGTCACTAGCCAAAGTGTAGTGCCCTGGCAAAAGAAAATGGTCAATCAACAGGGTTGTCACTAGCCAAAATTTAGTGCCCTGGCAAAAGAAAATGGTCAATCAACAGGGTTGTCACTAGCCAAAATTTAGTGCCCTGGCAAAAGAAAATGGTCAATCAACAGGGTTGTCACTAGCCAAAATTTAGTGCCCTGGCAAAAGAAAATGGTCAATCAACAGAGTTGTCACTAGCCAAAGTTTAGTGCCCTGGCAAAAGAAAATGGTCAATCAACAGAGTTGTCACTAGCCAAAATTTAGTGCCCTGGCAAAAGAAAATGGTCAATCAACAGGGTTGTCACTAGCCAAAGTTTAGTGCCCTGGCAAAAGAAAATGGTCAATCAACAGAGTTGTCACTAGCCAAAGTGTAGTGCCCTGGCAAAAGAAAATGGTCAATCAACAGGGTTGTCACTAGCCAAAATTTAATGCCCTGGCAAAAGAAAATGGTCAATCAACAGGGTTGTCACTAGCCAAAATGTAGTGCCCTGGCAAAAGAAAATGGTCAATCAACAGGGTTGTCACTAGCCAAAGTGTAGTGCCCTGGCAAAAGAAAATGGTCAATCAACAGGGTTGTCACTAGCCAAAATTTAGTGCCCTGGCAAAAGAAAATGGTCAATCAACAGGGTTGTCACTAGCCAAAATTGAGTGCCCTGGCAAAAGAAAATGGTCAATCAACAGGGTTGTCACTAGCCAAAGTTTAGTGCCCTGGCAAAAGAAAATGGTCAATCAACAGGGTTGTCACTAGCCAAAATTTAGTGCCCTGGCAAAAGAAAATGGTCAATCAACAGGGTTGTCACTAGCCAAAGTTTAGTGCCCTGGCAAAAGAAAATGGTCAATCAACAGAGTTGTCACTAGCCAAAATTTAGTGCCCTGGCAAAAGAAAATGGTCAATCAACAGAGTTGTCACTAGCCAAAATTTAGTGCCCTGGCAAAAGAAAAAGGTCAATCAACAGGGTTGTCACTAGCCAAAATTTAGTGCCCTGGCAAAAGAAAATGGTCAATCAACAGGGTTGTCACTAGCCAAAATTTAGTGCCCTGGCAAAAGAAAATGGTCAATCAACAGGGTTGTCACTAGCCAAAGTGTAGTGCCCTGGCAAAAGAAAATGGTCAATCAACAGGGTTGTCACTAGCCAAAGTTTAGTGCCCTGGCAAAAGAAAATGGTCAATCAACAGAGTTGTCACTAGCCAAAATTTAGTGCCCTGGCAAAAGAAAATGGTCAATCAACAGAGTTGTCACTAGCCAAAGTTTAGTGCCCTGGCAAAAGAAAATGGTCAATCAACAGAGTTGTCACTAGCCAAAATTTAGTGCCCTGGCAAAAGAAAATGGTCAATCAACAGAGTTGTCACTAGCCAAAATTTAGTGCCCTGGCAAAAGAAAATGGTCAATCAACAGGGTTGTCACTAGCCAAAGTTTAGTGCCCTGGCAAAAGAAAATGGTCAATCAACAGGGTTGTCACTAGCCAAAATTTAGTGCCCTGGCAAAAGAAAATGGTCAATCAACAGGGTTTTCACTAGCCAAAGTTTAGTGCCCTGGCAAAAGAAAATAGTCAATCAACAGGGTTGTCACTAGCCAAAGTTTAGTGCCCTGGCAAAAGAAAATGGTCAATCAACAGAGTTGTCACTAGCCAAAATGTAGTGCCCTGGCAAAAGAAAATGGTCAATCAACAGGGTTGTCACTAGCCAAAATGTAGTGCCCTGGCAAAAGAAAATGGTCAATCAACAGAGTTGTCATTAGCCAAAGTGTAGTGCCCTGGCAAAAGAAAAGGGTCAATCAACAGAGTTGTCACTAGCCAAAATTTAGTGCCCTGGCAAAAGAAAATGGTCAATCAACAGGGTTGTCACTAGCCAAAGTTTAGTGCCCTAGCAAAAGAAAATGGTCAATCAACAGGGTTGTCACTAGCCAAAGTTTAGTGCCCTGGCAAAAGAAAATGGTCAATCAACAGAGTTGTCACTAGCCAAAATTTAGTGCCCTGGCAAAAGAAAATGGTCAATCAACAGAGTTGTCACTAGCCAAAATTTAGTGCCCTGGCAAAAGAAAATGGTCAATCAACAGGGTTGTCACTAGCCAAAATGTAGTGCCCTGGCAAAAGAAAATGGTCAATCAACAGGGTTGTCACTAGCCAAAATTTAGTGCCCTGGCAAAAGAAAATGGTCAATCAACAGGGTTGTCACTAGCCAAAGTGTAGTGCCCTGGCAAAAGAAAATGGTCAATCAACAGGGTTGTCACTAGCCAAAGTTTAGTGCCCTGGCAAAAGAAAATGGTCAATCAACAGAGTTGTCACTAGCCAAAATTTAGTGCCCTGGCAAAAGAAAATGGTCAATCAACAGGGTTGTCACTAGCCAAAATTTAGTGCCCTGGCAAAAGAAAATGGTCAATCAACAGAGTTGTCACTAGCCAAAGTTTAGTGCCCTGGCAAAAGAAAATGGTCAATCAACAGAGTTGTCACTAGCCAAAATTTAGTGCCCTGGCAAAAGAAAATGGTCAATCAACAGAGTTGTCACTAGCCAAAATTTAGTGCCCTGGCAAAAGAAAATGGTCAATCAACAGGGTTGTCACTAGCCAAAGTTTAGTGCCCTGGCAAAAGAAAATGGTCAATCAACAGGGTTGTCACTAGCCAAAATTTAGTGCCCTGGCAAAAGAAAATGGTCAATCAACAGGGTTTTCACTAGCCAAAATTTAGTGCCCTGGCAAAAGAAAATGGTCAATCAACAGGGTTGTCACTAGCCAAAATGTAGTGCCCTGGCAAAAGAAAATGGTCAATCAACAGGGTTGTCACTAGCCAAAGTGTAGTGCCCTGGCAAAAGAAAATGGTCAATCAACAGGGTTGTCACTAGCCAAAGTGTAGTGCCCTGGCAAAAGAAAATGGTCAATCAACAGGGTTGTCACTAGCCAAAGTGTAGTGCCCTGGCAAAAGAAAATGGTCAATCAACAGGGTTGTCACTAGCCAAAATTTAGTGCCCTGGCAAAAGAAGATGGTCAATCAACAGGGTTGTCACTAGCCAAAATTTAGTGCCCTGGCAAAAGAAAATGGTCAATCAACAGGGTTGTCACTAGCCAAAATTTAGTGCCCTGGCAAAAGAAAATGGTCAATCAACAGGGTTGTCACTAGCCAAAATTTAGTGCCCTGGCAAAAGAAAATGGTCAATCAACAGGGTTGTCACTAGCCAAAGTGTAGTGCCCTGGCAAAAGAAAATGGTCAATCAACAGGGTTGTCACTAGCTAAAGTGTAGTGCCCTGGCAAAAGAAAATGGTCAATCAACAGGGTTGTCACTAGCCAAAATTTAGTGCCCTGGCAAAAGAAAATGGTCAATCAACAGGGTTGTCACTAGTCAAAGTTTAGTGCCCTGGCAAAAGAAAATGGTCAATCAACAGGGTTGTCACTAGCCAAAGTTTAGTGCCCTGGCAAAAGAAAATGGTCAATCAACAGAGTTGTCACTAGCCAAAATTTAGTGCCCTTGCAAAAGAAAATGGTCAATCAACAGAGTTGTCACTAGCCAAAATGTAGTGCCCTGGCAAAAGAAAATGGTCAATCAACAGGGTTGTCACTAGCCAAAATTTAGTGCCCTGGCAAAAGAAAATGGTAAATCAACAGGGTTGTCACTAGCCAAAGTTTAGTGCCCTGGCAAAAGAAAATGGTCAATCAACAGAGTTGTCACTAGCCAAAGTTTAGTGCCCTGGCAAAAGAAAATGGTCAATCAACAGAGTTGTCACTAGCCAAAATTTAGTGCCCTGGCAAAAGAAAATGGTCAATCAACAGGGTTGTCACTAGCCAAAATTTAGTGCCCTGGCAAAAGAAAATGGTCAATCAACAGGGTTGTCACTAGCCAAAGTTTAGTGCCCTGGCAAAAGAAAATGGTCAATCAACAGAGTTGTCACTAGCCAAAATTTAGTGCCCTGGCAAAAGAAAATGGTCAATCAACAGGGTTGTCACTAGCCAAAGTTTAGTGCCCTGGCAAAAGAAAATGGTCAATCAACAGAGTTGTCACTAGCCAAAATGTAGTGCCCTGGCAAAAGAAAATGGTCAATCAACAGGGTTGTCACTAGCCAAAGTGTAGTGCCCTGGCAAAAGAAAATGGTCAATCAACAGGGTTGTCACTAGCCAAAATGTAGTGCCCTGGCAAAAGAAAATGGTCAATCAACAGGGTTGTCACTAGCCAAAGTTTAGTGCCCTGGCAAAAGAAAATGGTCAATCAACAGAGTTGTCACTAGCCAAAGTGTAGTGCCCTGGCAAAAGAAAATGGTCAATCAACAGGGTTGTCACTAGCCAAAATTTAGTGCCCTGGCAAAAGAAAATGGTCAATCAACAGGGTTGTCACTAGCCAAAATTTAGTGCCCTGGCAAAAGAAAATGGTCAATCAACAGGGTTGTCACTAGTCAAAGTGTAGTGCCCTGGCAAAAGAAAATGGTCAATCAACAGGGTTGTCACTAGCCAAAGTTTAGTGCCCTGGCAAAAGAAAATGGTCAATCAACAGAGTTGTCACTAGCCAAAGTGTAGTGCCCTGGCAAAAGAAAATGGTCAATCAACAGGGTTGTCACTAGCCAAAGTTTAGTGCCCTGGCAAAAGAAAATGGTCAATCAACAGGGTTGTCACTAGCCAAAGTGTAGTGCCCTGGCAAAAGAAAATGGTCAATCAACAGGGTTGTCACTAGCCAAAATTTAGTGCCCTGGCAAAAGAAAATGGTCAATCAACAGGGTTGTCACTAGCCAAAGTGTAGTGCCCTGGCAAAAGAAAATGGTCAATCAACAGGGTTGTCACTAGTCAAAGTTTAGTGCCCTGGCAAAAGAAAATGGTCAATCAACAGGGTTGTCACTAGCCAAAGTGTAGTGCCCTGGCAAAAGAAAATGGTCAATCAACAGGGTTGTCACTAGCCAAAGTGTAGTGCCCTGGCAAAAGAAAATGGTCAATCAACAGGGTTGTCACTAGCCAAAGTGTAGTGCCCTGGCAAAAGAAAATGGTCAATCAACAGGGTTGTCACTAGCCAAAGTGTAGTGCCCTGGCAAAAGAAAATGGTCAATCAACAGGGTTGTCACTAGTCAAAGTTTAGTGCCCTGGCAAAAGAAAATGGTCAATCAACAGGGTTGTCACTAGCCAAAATGTAGTGCCCTGGCAAAAGAAAATGGTCAATCAACAGGGTTGTCACTAGCCAAAGTGTAGTGCCCTGGCAAAAGAAAATGGTCAATCAACAGGGTTGTCACTAGCCAAAATTTAGTGCCCTGGCAAAAGAAAATGGTCAATCAACAGGGTTGTCACTAGCCAAAATTTAGTGCCCTGGCAAAAGAAAATGGTCAATCAACAGGGTTGTCACTAGCCAAAATTTAGTGCCCTGGCAAAAGAAAATGGTCAATCAACAGGGTTGTCACTAGCCAAAGTTTAGTGCCCTGGCAAAAGAAAATGGTCAATCAACAGAGTTGTCACTAGCCAAAATTTAGTGCCCTGGCAAAAGAAAATGGTCAATCAACAGGGTTGTCACTAGCCAAAGTTTAGTGCCCTGGCAAAAGAAAATGGTCAATCAACAGAGTTGTCACTAGCCAAAATGTAGTGCCCTGGCAAAAGAAAATGGTCAATCAACAGGGTTGTCACTAGCCAAAGTGTAGTGCCCTGGCAAAAGAAAATGGTCAATCAACAGGGTTGTCACTAGCCAAAGTGTAGTGCCCTGGCAAAAGAAAATGGTCAATCAACAGGGTTGTCACGAGCCAAAATTTAGTGCCCTGGCAAAAGAAAATGGTCAATCAACAGGGTTGTCACTAGTCAAAGTTTAGTGCCCTGGCAAAAGAAAATGGTCAATCAACAGAGTTGTCACTAGCCAAAATGTAGTGCCCTGGCAAAAGAAAATGGTCAATCAACAGAGTTGTCACTAGCCAAAATTTAGTGCCCTGGCAAAAGAAAATGGTCAATCAACACAGAGTTGTCACTAGTCAAAATTTAGTGCCCTGGCAAAAGAAAATGGCCAATCAACAGGGTTGTCACTAGCCAAAATTTAGTGCCCTGGCAAAAGAAAATGGTCAATCAACAGAGTTGTCACTAGCCAAAGTTTAGTGCCCTGGCAAAAGAAAATGGTCAATCAACAGGGTTGTCACTAGCAAAAGTTTAGTGCCCTGGCAAAAGAAAATGGTCAATCAACAGAGTTGTCACTAGCCAAAAAGTTTAGTGCCCTGGCAAAAGAAAATGGTCAATCAACAGGGTTGTCACTAGCCAAAGTGTAGTGCCCTGGCAAAAGAAAATGGTCAATCAACAGGGTTGTCACTAGCCAAAGTTTAGTGCCCTGGCAAAAGAAAATGGTCAATCAACAGAGTTGTCACTAGCCAAAAAGTTTAGTGCCCTGGCAAAAGAAAATGGTCAATCAACAGGGTTGTCACTAGCCAAAATTTAGTGTCCTGGCAAAAGAAAATGTCCAATCGACAGGGTTGAAACTAGCCAAAGTGTAGTGCTGGTTAAATTTTACAAGAATTTGAATAGAAATACTTCTAATAGTAGATGACAATAATGGCTTTTCACAGCTGTTTACGGAACAGAATTGACCAATGATTCATTTTTGTGCCAGTTGAAAAGGTCTGAAATTCACCCGACTCCTGGTTGTTTTAGCTGAGTGCTGGTGGTTACTACCCACCAGTGTAGTGACAACCTTGCAATCAATATGATTATGAAGTTAATTAAAACACTTCCCATTATTCATGCTGATTTAAATGATATTAGACCTTCAACACTCAGCTGTTATCTAATTTGGCAAGAAAACATCACATATAAAGTGTGAATGAGCTCAAACATCCTTGATTAAAATATAATCTAATTAATCGAGTGAGATGTTTTCCAAAGTGACTTATGTATGTGTTGAAAGATATTGTACTAATGGCTACCTTGTCTAAATTCATTGGACAAGAGTCGGACATTCCCAGTAGTTTCAGTCTACATTGATCATTCCCAAAATCGCGTAAAAGGGGGAGTTTTCATTCCCCAAATTAAAGGTGTTTTTTGAATCTATGTTCACAAAAAAGTTTTAAAAATGGTAGGTCTATTATCTTTGAAGACCCCATGTCGGCTCTGCTGTGGTAAAAGGGATTATTTTTGAATTTGAACCAAATGTGTCCTCGTTTTTGTGCAAAAATGGGACTATTTAGAAAGTGTCCTTGAAATGGTAACATAAGGGTTTTTTCCAGGCAAAATGTCCTTGTCTTTCCCCGAAAAAGGGGTCAAGTGAGCAAAATTTTCCTTGAAACACCGTCAAATAGGGGGTACTGTAAAAGCCATTATTTTTGCGTACAGATATTTTCGCGCATTTTGATATCATAGACATTTGGGTCATTCCACAGTAAACCAACACCAAATCCTGAAAAATGTCAAAATATTCAAACACAAATAGAGGAAAAAATTCTTTGATTTCATAATTTTAACATTGAGCATTCCTTTTCACTTGTAATAGAGAGATAGTTGGGTAAATTTCAACTCTCTATCTGAAACTTTTAAAATTGGCCTACAGCAAGTCTATGGGAAATATAACGGTCGAACATTGACATACCTGTTTTCACCATGTTCGACCGTAATTTACCATTTCAAGGCTGAGACTCAAAATGTTACATATGTACACTTTTTAAAATTATTTTATCATATGGATTTCTATTGAGTTCTTTTTTTAAAACTATTTACATAACTGACTGATAATTACCTGAACTGTAACATGCATTTTAGTTTACCCCTGTATGTCAATGTTCGACCGTTATAATGTGACATTAAAACTGACATACTTAAATTTCAGTGGCGAAACTGAAATATTTTATAATGTTCACTTTCAAGAAATAATTTATACACTAGTTTCTTCACTGCAAATCATTTTCAATACTAGCTGGTACCTATAACATGTATAATTTAGAAAATATATAACGGTCAAACATTGACATACATTTTGGACTGTTACATTCTAAAGGCTGTAATTGAAAAAGTTGACATGCTTAATTCCTAAAAATATCAGAGTACCTAACTCTTTTGACATTGACTATGTGTAGGTAATTGGAACATTGTGCAATATCAGCATTAATACAGGAGGTGTTCTGCAAATTTTGGTAAATGTTTGACATACATGTTCGACCGTTATTGCAAAAATGAAGAAAGGCTGTTAGTAGCTTTACAAATAAACTAACATTAATTCTTTCTATGGTTTTGATGGGTGCTGACCATTTGTTTTTGTACTATAATCATTTTTACTGGGTTCATCATTCAGTTTTCTTCAAAAGTGATGATTATTGTTACCTTTTTTTGTCGTGTCAGAATAACGAGACCCAAATTTGGTCTTTTTTGGCACATGAATGGTTATAAAATAAAAACGAAACATGCTATTAGGCTGAACATTTCAGAACCATCTCTCCTTGCCCTTATCTACTGCATGTAAAAGTTACAAGCAAATGATACCAATAGTTTCCACAAAACAATCATGAATTTCCCAAGATACCCGCGGTGTTGGTTTACTGTGGAATGACCCATTTCACAACAACAACAAAATTCGCGGGCGAACTTCTGGATGCACTGCATGAATGTTGAAAACAATATTTTCCCTGAAAAATATTTTGCGCAAAAAGCGTGAAAATAAATCCTCCGGGAACGATCATGTTTTACCCCTCTAATTTTACACTTGTAGATTTGATACCATTTTCAGAACTCAGTGACTCATTCTTATCATTTGAGGGTCAGTCAATAAGGTACCACTACAATTTGTAAATACATATCTAGAATTGCAACAAGCTCAAATTTAGTGATGTGAAAGATCAGATCAGATTGGACCATTTCCATTTGAAATCCATACACCCCCTTGAAAGACATGACCTTAATCTTCCATGCATGAAGTGTGAATTTTAAATGGGGTTACCTGCATGGGTGACTCCATTTGAAATTCACACTCCCTGTGTGGAAGATTAAGGCAATGTCTTCCAAAGGGGGTGTATGGATTTCAAATGGAATAGCCCATTGAGACTAGGTTAGATTAGGATATGACCTATCACAATACATTTAATTCCCTAATTTCAACTTATAAAGCAATAATAATTATTCCTAGAAATATTGGACTATTCGGATAGATTAGTGGGGGGGGGGGGCACGCTGTATAAAGTATTAGCTATCCATTTGGGCCCCTCAGCAAATGTAAATTTCTGTTTTTGCCATCTGCTGAAGACAACAATATTATAAAATCGGTTTGAAAGTGACTATCATTCGATAGTTCATATATCATGATTATTATAACATATTGCTAATGGCAATCTACTGAAGATGGCAAATCATATTGCGATATTTGCTATAATAATAAAATCATCATTTCAAGATAGAGATAATATCTAAAATTAACACATACAGAGATGTCAGTAGTGTAAACACAAATTGTGAAAGGATTGCACTACATATTTAGCGATAAGGCACACTACAAATATGTGACAATTAGCACCAAAAACCCACACCTTATAAATCCCTAAATAGATCTATTTCATAAAATAATTAGCATAAATTTCCCTTCTTTTTGCCTCTTTTCTTGAGAATTGAAAATTAGATAAGACTCTAGTTTGCTGACAGACCATTGGAGCATGGCTATTGCACCTGACGCTCCAGGCTACGCCATAGAAACTTAGTTTCTTTGTCATTCTTAGCCTTTTTTACCCAGACCTACATATATTTTCCAGAGTATATAACCTTTTTCAATATTCAATTATAAAGAATACTGTTGCTGACTACTGAAGATAGAAGAATTTTATCTTCCTGAAAATATCTATTTACTGAAACTAGTTAACGATATCAGGATTCTGTTGCTGTCTACTGAAAAATCTATTTACTGAAACTAGTTAAGAATATCAGGATACTGTTGCTGTCTACTGAAGATAGCAACATTTTATCTGTCTGGAAATATCTATTTACTGATACTAGTCAATGATATCAGGATACTGTTGCTGTCTACTGAAGATAGCAACATTTTTTCTGTCTTAAATTATCTATTTACTGAAACTAGTTAACGATATCAGGATACTGTTGCTGTCTACTGAAGATAGTAAAATTGTATCTGTCTGAAAATATCTATTTACTGATACTAGTCAATGATATCAGGATACTGTTGCTGTCTACTGAAGATAGCAACATTTTATCTGTCTGAAAATATCTATTTACTGAATAGTGCTGGCGTGTTGAAAAGAGATTGATGATTAATTGACCACCAGCTGCGCAAAAGAAAATCTGTATACTTCAAGAATTCACAAACTTGGATGGAAGTGTTCTTTGATTATTTAATATAATCGCTCATTTCTTCATAATTACTAAACCGAATCAAACGCGGGTGTCTTCAAATTATAGCCGACTAATTTGCCTTTATTTTGTTTTTTCAGTTGTTCTATTCTAACTTGTATTTACCTAATGGAGCGTTACAATTATTTTTGAGACACCCTGTACAGGAGAAATGGGAGTATCATAATAGTTACAATTGTATTACAGGTTCATGGAAATATGCAAATTAGCTTAATGAGAAACCTCTACCCAATACAACTTTAACATAATAACAATGGACCTTTGTGTTGGTGGACCAGTATCATCACTGAGGACCCTGAGAAGAGATTATCTGTACATTGTCATCAGTGATACCAATTAATAAGCCGAATGCACTTTGGTATTGGTGTTTATATAGTGCAAGTTCATCACAATGGGATACTAATAAATTGAAAATCAACTTTAAAGTCAAGGTATCGCAGGTTTTTGCCACAGGCTAAGGTTTAAACCATGGTTTAAACCATCCGGCAAAAATGGCATAAACTAAAAAAATTGACTGGCAAAATGCAAAAAATTGGTGAATTCATCTCAAAAGTCAATGAAAATTATAAATATTTTTTTCTGAGTGTGATATACCTTTATAAAATATGTAAAACATTAATAGCTTAAGTTTGCTGGCAGTTGCTATGGCAAGCTCTTTCCTTTCCAATGGTACCAGTACATTTGACTTCAATTTGAAAATATAATTTTCATGTATTTGTTTTCAATTTTAGGGACGTGGTGACACCAAATGTTGGCTCAAATGATTCACTAAATATTGTTTATGTTTTTTCTGATGTATTATTAATAAGTTCCAAGCTATGTATTGGATTTTCTTAGTTTTTGCCTGTTGTGACCACTTTCTGCCGGCAAAAACTGGCATAACCTTAGCTGGAAAAAATAGGTTTTCGCCCTTTTTCCCGGCAAATATGGCAAAAAACTAAACCCTGCTTAACGTTGACCTGTTTTGAAGACAATAGACCAACAACTTATCATACTTAATAAAATATAATCTCTACTATGATTTTTAAAAATCTTAGTCTTAGCCCCTAACAATTTTGATTTTTAACAATTTATGGATTGCAGTTTCGTACAAGTTCATTTCCACATTATGATTATTAAATTTGGCTTTCAGAAAGTTAGTGCTATATAGATAGTCCAGGAGAAATATGCTCCACGTTCAATCCAATAACCTAGACTGGGTCCCCGCGTCCCTCTTTATGGCCGCCATCTTTAAAAACGTCGGACCAAATATAAGGAC
This sequence comes from Ophiura sarsii, assembly GCA_035610835.1. NCBI lineage: Eukaryota > Metazoa > Echinodermata > Ophiuroidea > Amphilepidida > Ophiuridae > Ophiura > Ophiura sarsii. The sequence goes on from CM069458.1 coordinate 26,131,008, forward strand.
TGGGAAAATAGTACGTCCAAAAAATGTGCATTTACTCGCAGAATTCCACGAGTATTAAGCATATGAATATGCATACCGATACCGAGCATGCGCATTTGTATACAGCAACAACAGAAATACCACCCGATTGGTCCATTTCAAAGGCACTTCATCAAATGATCGTCACGCTGTGCCACGGGGAGGCAAATTGTGTGCCCTATCGCGTCATGCGGTGCACAATGCCGTGTGAAACTACCGGCGCACTGGGGCGTGAATAAGCTCATATTTATTCATGAGTTTATCAGCGCACACTTTTGGAACTGTATTTTTTCAATCTTCACATTTGAGTACCCTCGCAGGGGCTGTGTGTAAAATACGGAAGACAGGAGGAGCGAGTCTACCAATAACCTACCAATTTCTCTGGATGTTTGAAGTCATTCAGATCTCCAAAATGTTGAAATACCAATGCTTAAAGGCATATTATGTGATCTTTTCCAGGCGGCGCCCTCTATTCATGATTTTTTTTAGAAAGTAGATTTTCTTGCAGATTTACATTTCTGTTCATAAATCATAAATATATTCAGAGTTACAGAGCGATACGATTCCTAATTACTAAAAATCATGGTTTTAGAGTGAATTTAGGGTAAGGGTATGGTGTATAAGTCCCAAGTATGCAAATGAGGATAATGAGATTTATTCCGTTGTTGAGTACTGGGTAGATGTGTGGTAGAGCATGACATTGTATTCAGTGAGCTCATTTTCATACTTGGGACTTCTACACCATACCGCTACCGAATTTAGAGTGAACAATAAACTGTCCTGCTACCAGGACAGTTTATTATCATTCTTTAAACCATGATTTTGTACTAAAAATCATGGTTTTAGAGTGAATTTAGAGTAAAAAAAGAAACTGTTTATTTTCAGAAATTTAAATCAGAAATGTAAATCTGCAAGAAAATCTACTGTCTAAAAAAAATCATGAATGGGGGGTGGGGCACTCGCTGAAAAAGATCACATAATATATGCCTTTAATAGATTTTTGAAGAAGTGGGTTTTTACCACAAACATCAACCATGCTTTTCTCCAAACAGTATTCATAGTTATGCACCCATTTACATATAATCTGCATTTATTAAAATTGCGCCTAGTGTGTGGCTGTATTAATAACCTGATTATGAAGTACAACTATACTAATTAATCAAATAGCTTTGCAATAATAACATATGCATTTCACAATGAAATAGTTTTTTAATTCAATGTTATAGATCGATGAATGTTGCAAAATGCCATTCTACTTATATAGCGATATACCAGGTTTATTAATGTCTGGCCAACTCATTAATGTACAAACACACCGTCACACTTTATATTAATTCCTGTCCCCGTCATAATGCGTAAACCATTCTATATCCTACAGTCTTTGCTCTCCGCAAAGATATACCTTGTATATAAATATCAATTAATCTCCGGGCAAAACACTCCATGCATTCATTCCAAATAACAATTTCCTTCCTCCCACACATTTAAGCCCATTCATTTTATCTACAATATTTTATTAAAGGTTCACTCCGTGATTTTAACACTTTCCACGCGGCTCTTAGTTTTACCATTTCAAAACAGATTTTTCAGAAACCTTACCCAACGTTCAAAGCCTATCTCAAGAATTACTGAACATTCAATACTAGGCATATTTGTACTTATTTTAATGTATTTCTCATGGTGATTCGAAATATGGTAATAACATTTAATTATTTTAACATTTTTGAAACATTTGGTGACATTTTGGAATGTCTGCTAGTCATACAGGTGTGAACGAAACGGACAAAATATCAGTTAAACATAACATTTCATTGGAGATGATTATCCCTTTATCGAATATCTATGGTTATACCAATGAACTCTCTTTACACAAACGTGATGGCCATTGGCATGGCTATAGTTAGGGTAGACACACCAAAGAGATGTTATGTAATATTTGTTAGTAAAATACATTTTAGCCCAAGTTAAGAATACATGTATAAGCAATTTGAATGGTGTTAAGTCTGGTTACGTAATATTTGTTGGTAAAATACATTTTAGTCCAAGTAAGAATATATGCAATTTGAATGGTGTAAAGTCTGGTGGTAAAGAGTTTGTTTAGACAAACCATAAATACTTGATTGATTAGTTAAACACACTGATTGACTGACTACGCACATCAGTTGCTAGTTTACAATCAGGTAGTCGATATAATTTTAAGAAGAAGAAAAATATCTTCTATAACATTTGATATTATCTATATTATGCACTGCACAGACATTACATCAGAAACATTGATAAATTTGAGATTAATTATGTAAATGCCCAAAATATATAATATGCCATCAACAGAATGAGCATTTCTTTATTTAACACTTTCCACGCGGCTATTAGTTTTGCCATAAAACAGATTTTTCAGAAACCTTTCCCAATTTTCAAAGTCTATCTCACCACAACTGAACTAATACTAGGCATGTTAGTACTTATTTCAATGTATTTCTCATGGTGATTCCAAATATGATTATGGAATTTAACAATTTTGACATTTTTTAAACATTTTGTGACATTTTGGAATGTCGTCTGCAGACGCCTGCCGCGTGGAAAGTATTAAGTCTCCAAAATGTGAACCAAGTATATCTTGTTGACTTTTGACTATTCATTTTTCAGTTTAGCAAATACAAAACCATTAATCCTCAAGTACTGTAAATATCATTCCATTACATACTTCAGGAGTGTAACCAGCAAAGATATAGAGGTCATCGGGCTGACGTTGCAACGGCCATCTTTACGGCCTAAGTAAATTCTATCCCAACTTTTCAGGACATGAACAACAACTGAAATCACCAGCGATCCTTAGTTTGGTCTCGTCATCAGTATGCTGGTGTCAAGTATAGCTTGAAGGTAAATGGGGATTATTCCGTTTCGAATTATGTTACATACATGAGTTACGCATGATGCAGCCTGACGAACTTTATTGGTAAAAGTCAGTTATGCCAGTCACGTACCCCCATCCCCCTTACGGCCTTTCCCCTTCTTTATACTGGCCTTCTCTAGCCATTGATGTCAAGAACTGTCACTGTGTCAAGTCATCCCAAATCATCCTTGAACTCCCACTATGACTACCTTAGAAAACCTTATTAAATGAGCCTCCAACCCGCCCCATGTGCACCCATTAGGCAAAAAAAAATGTTGTGTTGCCCTCAAGTGCCATTATTTTTAATTCGGGTCGGTCGGTTGGAATTTTCTATTTTTTTTTTCTATTTTTTTTTTCAACATTTGTTTTTTTCATTTTCATATTTTTTTTTTTTGCTGAAAATATATATGGTTTATGTCAAGACAAAATTGGTATATGCCCATATGTCAATTTAACTAATGTTTCAAATGTGACAATAGTCTAAAAACATGTATTTAGGCTTATTTATTCATTTCAAGCAAGAAATAGTAACATTTAGACACTTTTAATCAAATTTAAATCTAAAACAAAAAAATGTGACCCTAGTTTTTACGATTTTGATTCGGTCGCTGAGGGCAACACAACCTTTTTTTTGTTGGCCTTATCCATATAAATAATTCATGCAACTAGTATTTTCTTGTCCAGCTAAGATATATCTAAATGTATACAAACACAAATCTGTCATGGATTCCTTGATTATGTCCTGCGTTTGTTACAAATAGTTCATGCATTTAGAAATTTCTGTTATTTGTCGGCTTTTTTTGTTACGATACTCACAACTGTTCATCAAAACAGATTTACATGTCAATTGTCATTAGGGTTTTCTTTGGAATATCTTGTGGGCTATCTTATGGGAGGATCTATGCTAGTAAAGAATTTGTATTGCCTGTTGAATAATTTAATTTGTCAAAATCAAATTCACTTAAGGAAGAGTTTTGCAAGTGTATTATCATAGATTTCAGGATTTGAGAATATAAGTTGGGGACAGGGATTTTGCGGTTTTAGTGCTGCTTGAATTTGGAGAAAAAAGTGTTTTTTTGAGCAAAAGGTGCTTTTTCAGATAAAAGGTGTTTTTTTCACCAAAATATGCCATATGCGTTAAAAATAAATCCAAAAGCGCGGTTATTGCATGTTTCCATCAAGAATCAATATGAACACTCACAAATAACATTACATATGCAAAAGACAAATATCTCAATGTTAAAAGAAGTGGTGTTTCAAAACATGTTTTCCTTCCATTTTTATTATTTTTTTTTTTTCACCAACGAAAAAAGGTGATTTTTTTTTTTTTAAACATCAAGGTCGGGACCATAGGAGACAGTCGGTCAGACAAGGACAAGCAAATACCTTTTATTTTTGGGCCTTAATATAATAATAGAAATGACTTAAAATTTTAAAAGGCTTACTTGAAACTTGCTTCTTAATTATTTTATCTTGCGGGGATGTTTACTCATTGTATTTTCGCTTGCATTTATCTTATCTATTTGTTTATCATCCTCTCACGCACCATATGTTGAGACTCTCATTGTTCTCTTTCTTGAAATTTGAAGGAAAAAAAATTGAACCATGTACAAAACAAGTTTTGTCATGTGGACTATGGAATTGCTGCGACGACGAGAAAGGTGATAAATTGCGATAATAACGTCCTGAGTTTACCTTCAGTACACAATGGCACTATATTACGTTAGGGGGTTTCTAATGAAATTTACCCATTCCAGGTACCTTATACCCAGACAGTGCTTCAGTGGTTATTTGACTCACATTGACACCTGGTCTCATTGTAACATGGTACATCGTAATTTGATTGGGTTTGTCCGAGGTAGTATTTGGTGTCTACTGTTATTCCCTGTGTGGAACAAATAAGAATTCACTGGAGAGGAAAGTAATTGACTAAATTGAGAGACAAACAATTGTTTCTTGCTGAACTATGAAAAGGACATGAAAAAGGCTTAAGCATTTGAATTGAAAAAAAACCAATTGCAATACAATGTAATTTAACAGGTTACAAAATGTTTGATTCTGTAACTTGATTTTTGTATCTAACTGTCAAGGCTAACAAAAAATTCCCCTTTCCTTACTCCATTTTTACCCACCCTCTCACCATATCTTGAGAATCTTTAAAAAAAAATTGAAATATAACAAACATCTATTTAGGCCAACAACAAAAAAGAGTTGACTTGCCCTTTCAGGTCAAGAATGTGGGTCGGTGGGTTGGACGGTCAGTTTAAACAAAAAAAAATAAAAATAGGGACAGCGGTCCCAAATAGGTCGTCCGTTTATATGGGTAGATTAAAAACAAGGTGGATCTCAAACCACAGGCATCTAGAAAGAAAGAGGTTAGACCACTAGCGGATCCAGGATATAAAAAATAAAATAAACATCCTGAGTTTGGTTGCAATTGTACTTCACCTGTTTAAATGAAATTAACTTTACATATGCAGCTAATTTTACATCTTGACCTCATATGACGTTTGACCTTGGTATGTGACCTTTGACCTAATTAACATACAGTACAGCTCGAAATAGAATGGACATTGTCATTGCAATGACATTGCACTGACATTGCAATGATATTGCACTGACATTGCAATGACATTGCAATGACATTGCAATGATGCCTTGAGATGTAACCAGATTAGTGCAGTCATTGCAATGTCATTGCACTGACATTGCAATGGCATTGCGTTGACATTGCAATGACATTGCAATGAAGTGCGTTGACATTGTCCATTCTATTTCGAGCTGTACTGTATGAATGTTTCCATGTTGCATCCATGACCCAAGTTTGGTTGCAATTGGTCATTGTATGGAAAAATGAACAAGAGACAAAAAAAATGAACAAGAGACAAAAAAAAAGGTGTACTAAATTTTACACCTTGACCTCAGATAGCCTTTGACCTTTCTATGCGACCTTTGACCTCATTAACATATGCGGGTTTCCATGTATCTATGACTGAAGTTTAGTTGCAATTGGTCATTGTATGGAAAAGAAATGGACAAATGTAATCAATTTTACATATGCAGCCACTTTTACATCTTGACCTCAGATGACCTTTGACCTTGGTATGTGACCTTTGACCTCATTAACATCTGAAGGTTTCCATGTTGCATCTATGACTGAAGTTTGGTTACAATTGGTCATTGTATGGAAAAGAAATGGACAAATGTAATCAATTACAATTGGTCATTGTATGGAAAAGAAATGGAAAAATGTAATCAATTTTACATATGCAGCCATTTCTACATTTACATCTTGACCTCAGATGACCTTTGACCTTGGTATGTGACCTTTGACCTCATTAACATATGAAGGTTTCCATATTGCATCTATGACCAAAGTTTGGTTACAATTGGTCATTGTATGGAAAAGAAATGGACAAATATAATCAATTTTACATATGCAGCCACTTTTACATTACATCTTGACCTCGGATGACCTTTGACCTTGGTATGTGACCTTTGACCTCATTAACATATGAAGGTTTCCATGTTGCATCTATGACCAAAGTTTGGTTACAATTGGTCATTGTATGGAAAAGAAATGGACAAATGTAATCAATTTTACATATGCAGCCACTTTTACATATACATCTTGACCTCGGATGACCTTTGACCTTGGTATGTGACCTTTGACCTCATTAACATATGAAGGTTCCCATGTTGCATCTATGACCGAAGTTTGATTGTAATTGGACATTGTATGGAAAAGAAATGGACAAAACAAAAAGTGTATACCAAATTGTTGAAAAAGTGTATACCAAAAAAGTGTATACCAAATTGTTGACACACACACACACAGACTACACACACGAAGGATGCTGCCATAAGGTCTCTTCCTACGGACGACCTAACAAGCAGATACTACACAAAAACACAATTTTAAAGAATCCTTAAACATGCATATTTAAAAGTAGTAGTAAGATTTAAAGACCCGTGCTGTGAATAAAATTATATATACCTATACACAGACTGACGCTGGTTTTCGGCGAGCACGTGTAAATTCAGCAGAAAAGCAATCGCTGTCTATAAAACGTGTACGCAAGTGAAATAAACATATAATGCGGCAGTTGATATAAAGTATGTGAGTAAATGACGATTGTATGTGTTTATACCGTATTTAAACGTAAACAGAACATGTTTTGCTATTTCTTAACCAAAATATGACTTCGAAAAATAAAAAAAAATAAAAAAATAGCAACCCTAGATTTCCAAAAATTCAATCGGTCGTAGAGGGCAAGTAAACTTCTTCTTTTTTTGGCCTCACTGTTCTTCTTCCCCAAGCTAAATTACACAGTTTGAACCATGTATAAAACCTCTTTTTTTCTTCTTCTTGTGGACTGTGGAATTGAAGCACCTTTCTCGTGATAAATTGCGATAATAACGCCCCGAGTTTACCTTCAGCACACAATGGCACCGTATTATGTTAGGGGGTTTCTAATGAAATTTACCCTTTCCAGGTACCTTATACGGTACCCAAACAGTGCTTCAATGGTTATTTGACTTACATTGACACCTGGTCTCATTGTAACATGGTACATCATAATTTGATTGGGTTCGTTCGAGGGAGTATTTGGTGTCTACTGTTATTCCCTGTGTGGAACAAATAAGAATTCACTGGAGAGGAAAGTAATTGACTAAATTGAAAACAATTGTCTCTGACTGAACATTGAAAAGGACATGAAAAAGGCTTAAAGCATTTGAATTGAAAAAATAAATTGCAATGCAATGTAATTTAACAGGTTACAAAATGTTGACTCTGTAACTTGATTTTGTATCTAACTGTCAAGGCTAAATTTTATTTTCCCCTTTCCTTATTCCATTTTTACCCACCCACCAAAGAGGAGAAATCGTAGTTGGCAAACAATGCACTATGTTAAACTGTGACAAACTTATTATATCCCATAATGCATAATCAAGTGTGTTCTTCAGACGTATCAGTTCATCGTGAGTACAACAAAGTATCTTCTCATAAGTCATGTGATCTCTGCTATAGACCCTATAGAGTCTATATGTTTCTACACACACTCTTACAATGTTAGCTCTTGCCCATCGTCATGCCTTGCTGAACAATTAAATGACCGCGCGAACTTTAAATATCAGGTGTATCCATGCTGTGCGCATTCAAACTTACAATCATAAGCGTATTAGCCGTAATCGCTTTTAATGAATGAATAGATCGAGGTCATGATACTATTGATTGAAAAGGTTTGTCGGCATACAAAATAGTTTGCTGGATTCGTGTAACTTTTTTTCATCAAATCCAGGAATAGGTTGTTTCATATTGGTTCAAATTGGTTCAAAACTGTGATCATTAGTGAAAAGAAAACCAAATCTGGAGAGAAGAAACACAGTCCTCCCCAATGATACTGATGAATCCACTAATGATCAGCATTTAGCTTGTCAAATCCAAAGCTCAAAACTGCATGTTTGTAAGGGAACCTGTACAAGTTGATACACATGTCATTTTGATTTTATTGCCATGTTTTCAAATCGTGGTGCATTGTTTGCCGACTACGATTTCTCCTCTTCACTCACCATATCTTGATAATCTTTAAAAAAAATTGAAATAAAACAAACATCTATTTACTGTTCTTCCTCCCCAAGCCAAAATTTACAATTTGAACCATGTATAAAACAACTTTTTACTTGTGGACTATGGAATTGCTGCAACGACGAGAAAGGTGATAAATTGCGATAATAACGTCCTGAGTTTACCTTCAGATCACAATGGCACCATATTAAGTTAGGGGGTTTCTAATGAAATTTACCCTTTCCAGGCCCAAACAGTGCTTCAGTGGTTATTTGACTCGCATTGACACCTGGTCTCATTGTAACATGGTACATCGTAATTTGATTGGGTTCCTTCGAGGGAGTATTTGGTGTCTACTGTTATTCCCTGTGTGGAACAAATAAGAATTCACTGGAGAGGAATGTAATTGACTGAATTGAGAGACAAAAACAATTGTCTCTGACTGAACATTGAAAAGGACATGAAAAAGGCTTAAAGCATTCAAATTGAAAAAACAATTGCAATACAATGTAATTTAACAGGTTACAAGATGTTTTACTCTGTAACTTTCAATCACACTGTCAAGGCTGAATTTTATTTCCCCTTTCCTTACTCCATCTTTTCCTCCTTTAAAAAATTAAATTTGAAAATAAAAATTGATTTACTGTTCTTCTTCCCCAAGCCAAAATTCACAATTTGAACCATGTATAAAACTATTTATTTCTTGTGGACTGTGGAATTCCTGCAACGACGAGAAGGTGATAAATTGCGATAATAACATCCTGAATTTACGTACAGCACAATGGCACCGTATTAAATTAGGTGATTTCTAATGAAATTTACACTTTCCAGGTACCTTATTATACCCAAACAGTGCTTCAGTGGTTATTTGACTCACATTGACACCTGGTCTCATTGTAACATGGTACATCGTAATTTGATTGGGTTTGTTCAAGGGAGTATTTAGTGTCTACTGTTATTCCCTGTGTGGAACAAATAAGAATTCACTGGAGAGGAATGTAATTGACTGAATTAAGAGACAAACAATGGTCTCTGACTGAAATTGAAAAAGACATGAAAAATACATGCAGTGTTTGAAAAACAATTGCAATGCAATGTAGCTTTCAAAAATATATTTTTTCAATCTTAGGCTACAGTATATTAAAAACATCATTTGTTTCAAAGATCCTGCGCGCGTTAGTTAATTGGTGCGCCTTAGAAAAGAAAAAAGAAAAAATTGTTTTTATTTTTATTCATTTTTAAGTTTCACCGATTTTTCAGATTTTCATTGATCACATCATTTTAAATACAAAAGGTCACTTTTACAAGGATTTCAATATTTTATATTTATACATTTTTTTTTTAAAAACTTTAAAAAACCCGAATTCCGCATTAGGTTTGAAAAACTGTAAAGCTTTGAGACAAAATTTGTTTTTTATAGCCTTATACATACATTGTAGTCAATGGTCGGGAATGCCACTTTGAAGCTAGTCGTGGTAGCACTACAGCTAGAAAGCCTTTGACAAATGATATCACTTAATTGTCAACTCATTTAGAAAATGAAAACATGCAAAATCCATTAGTAGAAGATCAAGGAGCATACCGGCATTACGTGAACCACAATTAGTTAAAATCATTGTGTCATTTGATAGTATGAAAAAATACTAAAATGTATACATATAATTGCTAACAAATCTGTGGCATCATACAGAACTTGTATGTAAAAATACTAAAATGTATACATATAATTGCTATCAAATCTGTGGCATCATACAGGGTGTCGTATGAAAAAAGACTAAAATGGATAAATATAATTGCTAACAAATCTGTGACATCATACAGGGTGTCCCAAATCACGTAACATGAATAATTGGTTAACTGATTGCTTGTTCTTCTATTCCGTTTTCTATGCGCTACTGTGCTGTGCAATGACACCCCTCAAAGAAAATTGTCAACAATCATTAAAGGGGCACTAACAGATCCTTCATGGAGGGAGCCCTCAATTTTATCAGAAGTTGGGTTTTTCACATACATGTACATGTATAAATAATGCTTTCAGCACCTTGTCTACTTTGTAAAAGGCGCTTTATAAATCACATTATTATTATTATTTATTATTATTATATACACGTGTACTAACTACCACCTAAAATTATATAGAGCTTAATTTGCAGTATTTCATGTGAAATTGACGGATTTGATAGCGTTTTGAGTTTCGATGTAAATCACATCAAAATTACCCAAATTCATCTAAAAGGCCACAGATGGCTTCTTACTTATTTGTTTCGTGTTTATTCAAAATAGCCTTGAAGACCAACCATGGCTTGTTGCTTAATGCATAGTCACAGCCTGATTCAATTGGTGGTGATTTTTAACCAAAAATACAAAAAAAAAGTGAAAAGCACTAATATACCTTCGGAAATACTGAAAAAATGTCTTTATTTTTCATTTTTACTGATTTTTTTTAAGAAATCTTACATGAGAGGGTTTCTATGTATATAAACAAGGTAAAAACATCGGCAGATTTTCCTTTTTTTTTCAGTTCTTCAAAAAATGCTGCACAATTGTTCTTTACACAATTACATCACAATATTCATTTCAAATAGAAAAAAACAATATCAGAAAGTGTCAATAGTTGCAAATAGTAAGAGTAAAAATTGACACACAAATAAAAAATGTTAAAAAAAATGGAAGACAAAAAACCGCGCACTGTACCAGATTTTGAAGCCTTCACATGCTTTGAGACAAACCTTTTTTTTCCTTAATAAAAACATGCTGTAAGTTACTTACCAGCCATGGTGGCTCTTGTTGGGTTGGGCATGAGAGGCAGTGCCATGAGACACAGTAGATACATGCCTGATAAGCCATTGTAACGCAAGACAGACGCTGTGGATGGATAGATGGACAACAAAAATACATACTCTCTATTAGATTGCTATGTCTGTAATTTGGCATGTCAATTGATGAGGGCTATTCAAAATAAAAAAAGAAGTACATGCACTTAATATAATGGTAATAACTTTATGATGATATCCAATATTATCAATTGATGAGAAATATGATGCAGCTACTAGATTCCCATTCAATACATTTATGTGGTGATTTCGTGGAAACGTGATGCAACAACAACAAAAATGAAAATTGCTCCCAGGGATTTATTTTACCCTTGATGTTCCAAGCACATGCAATGGGTTAGGGGGCAAGTTACAACGTTTGAGTATTGCTTACTGCGAAAACAAATGACTTCTTCTACTTCGAGAATGGTAACATGCGTAACCAAAACAGCCCATTTTAGCAAATTATGGCTGAACAAAGTGTAACATGGACATGTATTTGCAGAGTATTTTGCAATTGACAAAAAAGCAGACCTTGAATTATTGTTACATTCCAGTATTATAAACCTTGTATAGTACTTGCTTACAATAATTACCAATAAAATTAATAAATTGTGGATTAGTTAAAGGTAGATGACCCGATCACATTTTCGTAACACAGAATTATTTCAAACATACGGAGATTTTCATATCATATGAAAGCTCGTATTTTTCTCATCATCATACTGAAATTTGACGGCCTAAATCGGTATAATTACGGAGAAATCGATGAAATAACGTCGAATTACCGCGAATGGTGGTAACCACCGATATAGTTTGTGCACTACTCAATGGGTACAGTTCACAGCATCTTGTGCGTCTAAAATAAGAACCGTTGGAGCTATGCAACTCAAACTTTGGAACACGACTTTTCTAAGGATGACCTTTCATGTAGAATAGAAAACTTCAAGTTGAAAATCGGAAATGTGATCGGGTCATCTACCTTTAAGTTTTCATATAAAACCAAAGTTGGGAATTATTTTATCGAGTCTCGGCGCGTAACGTGTGTTACCGAAATTTGCAGTGGTCTCACATTAAAATCAGCACAAATAGAACGGCATGTGACGTCACTCCGTTCTCACCTATACCGTGTTTTGCTTACGGGACACAGGTTATGTGTGCATTACATGGTTGAACCGTAACGTGCGCATGCCTACTATTAGGCTCACTATAGGCTCAGTTGATTACGTCATCGACAACCATTCGCACATGCGCTTGGAAATAGGCTTGCAATGTAGAGCAGGGCTAGAATTTTGTTTCACCTTGCGAGAATCCAAACATATTTTTAAATTTAGGAGAATCCAATTATACTCTCGCAAACCTGTCCACGAGAATTAATTAAGAATCAGATTCTTGAATTCTCGCCGAATTTGTTGCCCTGTTAGAGGTGGTTTTTCTTAGCATTTGGGGAGGGGGGTTATGAGGGAGATACTAAACAAAAGAATATGAAATTTATAAAGCGTGGTAACTTTGAAACTATTAACCCTACCCCCCCCCCCGAGTACTAAAAAATTATAATCTCCAAGCGCATGTGCCGCTGTTTTTCGATGACGTAATCAACCGAGCCTATATAGTAAGCGCAGTATACTGTGTGAATGAGTACCTGAGGGCCGTGTGTTAGTGGGTGGGACATAGGGCCGGAGTCCGGAGGGTCCCCGGATCAAATCCCGGTAGTTTCCCTGCGATTTAGTTGATTTTTTCTTCTTGGAAAATCGCAATCCCGGTCAAAAACCTTAATGTTTATAAAAGTATACTTTTTTGGAAAGGAAAATAAGTCAGACTCAGAGAATCAGAATTTGCGCGAGCTTGTGAAAGCAAATTCATTTTACCACCCGCACTATAAAATGGACTATGCCGCGATCGCTTTGTGTGCCTTTTGTTCGCCGCACCTGGTTTCATAGACTAGGTCTATGCTTGCTCAGTGACGCGTGTTATCCCACTCCGGGGGTGTGACCAGTTTTCGTGGCACGTTCCTCTGTCATAATTTCTGTGCTGTTCAACAGAAAGGTTGTATTATTTTTTGCTCCCGTTTCATAAAGAAAAGGAGAAAAAATTTATTATCTTCACCTCTCGTAGCGGTAGTGTATTATAGTGGCTGTCGCTAAACATTAACAATTCTTCAAGCACCAGCAATATTATGGGCAGGAAGAAAGGCACCAAAAGGACGGCTACTAGAGCGTCATTATCTTCATCCGAGAGGGCGAAAAAGCCAGCTAACAGTGGTATTGGTGAGCGGCAGACTAGAGCTCAGGCGAAAGCCATTGAACGGCTAACTGTGAGTGTCAATGAAGGTGTAAATTCACCAATGGGTCCCGCCAGTCGCCCCCGAGAACGTAGAACGGCCGTGGCGACAGTTTCTCGCGCTGACGCATACATTGACAGCATTTTGGATAACCCAGTCCAGAATCCAAATATTCCGCCCGTTACGGCGCCAGTGGTGGACAACATGCCTCGCCGGACAAGTTCCAGCCAGAATTCCGCTAGTTCAGCTATAGCGGGTGATGCCCCCCGTCCCCGGACAATTTCCAGCCCAAATAACGTAATGTCAAGTAATCAGAGCCAGGAGTGCGCCCAAAATCCGCCCAACCAGAATGGACAGAATCCCGGATGTGCAGCGGCGGTGTCGTCATCATTTGCAATGGCGTCCGATACACGTGGGCAGAATTCTGCTCAAACATGGCCAGGAAATGCTGCGAACAATAACAATTTGATAAGTGGAAGTTTGCCGGCGGCGAATGTGTTTGTCGGAGGTCCAAACCCAGCGTTGGCACAGCCACATGTAAATGTAGGGATGCAGAATTCGGCAGATGGTGAGAACATTTTTAATAATACATGTAATACGAACTCTTTTGCAAACAATTTGAGTATGAATAGTATGAATATGTTTTCCCCCGTCGCCAATTTTGGCTCAAATCAAAACCCTCTTGTGTCAATTTGTTCTCCATTAGGTTCACAGTTATCACAGACATTCAAGTCAAAGATAATAAATAGTGAATTTGTTGATTTTGCGCGATTGGTCGAGGATTCAGATCCCACGGTTTTGGATAAAGGGGGGGTAGCACTAACCCTGGATCGGGAAGGTCAATTGATTTGGGCTAACAATAACAATGGGAAGGCAAGGCGCCCCATCATTTCTATTCACGCATGGACCAATGCCTTTTTGGTCTTTTCATCAATTTTTTTGTCAGCTCATGCAAGTCGTGCTCAAGAACTCTTGAAGTACGCAAGTCTAATCCGCACTGCGGCTTCAAGGTATACTAATTGGGGGTGGCGGACGTATGACGAACAATTTCGTCTTCATCAACAATCTCAGCCCACAAGGTCATGGGCAATAATCGACGGGGAGTTGTGGACGCTATATGTAGCTTCCTCTCCCCTGCGAATCCAACCAAATTCTCAAAATTCAGGGGGAGTCCAGACTAATTCATTTCGCCCACAAAATCGGGGAAAAACTGGAGGGGGGCATAAGAGGGAGTTATTTTGCTTCGCCTACAATGGCGGGTCCTGCTCTCGAAAAAATTGCAGGTACTCTCACAAGTGCACCAAGTGTCAAAGTTTCGGACATGGGGCAAATATTTGTAAAAAATAGGCATCAATTCTCACCACCTTAGGTGGCCATGCCACCTATCAAATGTGTCCACGGGGCATTGTGCGTCTCATGCAAATATTCTTCTCCAATTGTTGTTTCGGCATTGTTACCATGGTTATTACAGTACCCGTTGAAACATGTGGGAAAATGCTTAATTCAAGGTTTCACGTATGGTTTTAAATTGGGCTATTCCGGTTTACGCACGGGTCGTGACGCGCCAAATTTAAAATCAGTCCTTCTTGATCCTGTATCAGTATGCCAAAAACTTGATAAAGAAATTTCACTTGGTCGCATCGCAGGCCCATTTTCTTCACGTCCTTTACCTAAGCTTATTGTATCTCCTATTGGTTTGGTACCTAAATCTGAGCCGGGTAGCTTTCGTCTTATACAGCATTTGTCCTTCCCGGACGGGCAGTCGGTCAATGACGGGATTGACCGGGATTTGTGTGCAGTAACTTTTTCAACCTTTGACACCGCATTAAACATGGTCGCCAGCGTCGGCACTGATGCATTAATGGCAAAGGCGGACATAAAGTCCGCTTTTAGGCTATTACCAGTGCACCCACAAGACTTTGAGTTACTGGGCATAAAATTTCAAAATAGGTATTACGTAGACAAGGCTTTGCCAATGGGGGCCTCCTGCTCTCCTTCATTGTTTGAAAAATTTTCAACGTTCATAGAATGGGTTACACGGGAGGTGTCGGGATCCAATATGATATCACACTATATGGATGACTATATTTTGGTAGGCGGCAAAAATGATTCAAGGACGTCTTGTCGAAAATTGGTTGAGTGTTTCGAGCAGGTCTGCCGTGAATTTGGTGTCCCCCTCGCCCAGGAGAAGTCTGTTGGTCCCTCGTCCAAACTTGTCTATTTGGGTCTTGAAATCGACTCTTTAAATCAACGTATAACGATTCCAAAAGAAAAATTAGTCAAGATAACGGCAAAAGTTCAAAATGCTTTAAAAAGCAGTAAGTTGTCGTTACGCGAACTGCAATCACTGATAGGGTCACTATCTTTCATCTGCAAGGCGGTCTCGCCTGGCCGGGCATTTCTTCGTCGACTCATTGACCTCACATTGGGGGTGTCAAAACCTTGGTACCAGGTGCGATTGTCGGTGGGCGCAAAAGCTGATCTTAGAATGTGGGCAGTTTTTTTGGTGGATTTCAATGGCGCCGCTATCATCCCGGACCAGCAATGGCTCGGCGGTGAAGATTTGGAGTTATATACAGATGCCTGCAGCAGTATTGGTTTTGGTGGATATTGCAGAGGGCAGTGGTTTCAAGGGAGGTGGCCAGGAACAGTAGGGGAAGTTCATTCCATCACTTGGCTGGAAATGTTTCCAATTGTCGCGGCAGTAGCCCTTTCGGGGCATCTCTTGAAAGGAAAACGCATCGTTTTACGTTCCGACAACGAGGCGGTCGTCTCAATTATAAACAGGCAAACCTCAAAATGCCCCCTGGTTATGAGGTTGGTTCGGTTTTTCGTGCTTCAATGCTTGAAACATAATGTTTTGTTTTGTTCAAAACATATTTCGGGTAAGAATAATTCTATTGCCGATTCTCTTTCCCGTTTCCAGATGGGTCGGTTTCGAGAATGTGCGCCACAAGCGGCAGCGTCAGGTGTCACGGTACCGGCATTTCTGTGGTCCCTTTAGATGTGTTGGACCAAGAGGCTCGTCGTTTATTATCAGCGTCGTTGGCTCAAGGTACCCATAGAACATACAATTGTTGCATCAATAATTTCTTACAATTTTACCGTAACCACAATCCAGACGGTGTTTGGCCGGTATCGCGTCGCGATATAATGGCATATATTGCATTTTTGTCATTAAAAGGGCGTGCCGCTTCATCGATTTTCACCAATATATCAGCCCTCTCATTCGTACATAAAGTCAATGATTGGCCTGATCCCACAGACTGTTTCGTGGTTAAGAAGATGAAGGAGGGTTGCAGGCGTCAAGGTCGTCAGCCAGATAGCAGACGGCCAATGACATACGGGTTATTGTGTAGGCTGCTTACAATTCTGCATACAGTGTGTAGGTCTGACTTTGAAGTGGCACTGTTTAAGGCGGCGTTTTTGTTGTCCTTCTTTGGTTTCTTGCGTGTCGGGGAATTTGCGAGCCCAAGCAAGGTCGCAGATACGTCTCGCATACTGTCCTTCTCGGATCTGTCATTTAGGGACAATGGAATGCAGTTGGTTATACGCTTTTCAAAAACTGATCAGCGAGGTCTTTCAGTCCCACTGTTCTTCCAGAAGGCAAGCAATACACACTTTTGTCCAGTGGCAGCTTCAGCCGAATATTTAAGCCTAAGAGGCACGTACGAGGGACCGCTGTTGTCCCACTTCAACAAAGAACCTATGACTCAGCATCAATTTTCACATATTCTCAAACAAGGTGTCAAGGTCTTAGGTTTGCGTCCCGCGGACTATAGCCCGCATAGTCTTAGAATTGGCGCAGCGACATCAGCAGCTATGTGTGGTCTTACGGATACCGATATTCAGGCATTGGGCCGTTGGAAATCCAACTCATTTAAACTATATATCAGGCCTAATCTATTGGCCGCTCCCCTGTAAGTCCAAGTACAAAAATGTATTCGGGCCATCGATCTTGTCGAGGTTTCCACATCCAGACATTCTTTTATCAGTGGTAGGATTTAGTAGTTATTATCACTACAATTCTTGTCTGATCTTGGGGTAGGCGTGTCAAGAACATTTCTTTGTACATGTATTGGTGGTTGCGGAGGAAAATGAAAATTTCTAATTCTCTGTTTTCACCCCCTAATTGCAGGTAATTATCGTACGCTAGTCATTGGAGACAGTTACGTTGGCCGGGTCTCAGGACGGAACGTCCAGCTGAGGGGTGGCGGCCAGGTAACATGGCGAGGTTCTGGCGGAAAAAAGTTAAGCGATCTTAGGAGTCTGGTATGTACTACTCTCAGCAGGCGCAGATTCCCCACTACAATTTTAGTGCACTTGGGCTCTAACGATATCTTCGTCAAGGGAGTCAAGCTCTCCGCTATCCGCTTAATGGTTGAGGAAAATTTGCGCGCTGTGCGAATGCTATACCCAGACTCCAGGATCATATGGTCGGACATTTTATACCGAGCTTTCTATCTGAATGAGACATCCCGTAATGCAGGCAAGAGATGTGCATTCAACATCAATAAGTATGCTCACAAAGTTTGCCGGGCTATGGCCAATGCTTGCTTCATTAAGCACTCTCATTATTTTCAAAACTATGACCACTCCATGTTCATTTATGACGGGGTACACCCCTCTGAGAAAGGCAAGCAATGTCTGTTGGATAATTGGCAAGCGGCATTGTGTCACTTTAACGCAAACCCTGAAGCCAAAGGCTTCCCCCCAGAGCCTCTCAGTGGGCAGTAGATAGTTTGAGGGGTCATTTTTTTTGCCCCCCCCCCCCCCCCCCCGCCCCCCCCCCCCCCCCCCCCCTGTTTGTCAAGTTTTCCCTTTTTGTCAGGACAAAGTCAAAAACTTGTTTGGCATGCTCTTTGTCTTTGCAATTCAAAATGAGAGATTATTTAGTATTTATAACTAGATAAAATATTTGAATGTCAGGTATAAGATCAATTGAAAATATTAATTACCAGTCACGATAAATGTATTATCGGCTATAGCAGTTGATAAAGTTATATTCATAAGAAAAATTGTGATTTGGTAAGAAAATGTGTGATTATTATGGAAATTTGTGAAAGACAATGCGTGAATTGTTTACTAAGTTGAAAGATGGCGCCAAGAAGCGCATTTACAATTTGATTGATCAAAACTCAGGGAAATTCCATGTGTTGTAATCCAGTACGGTGGTAAGGGAGAAAAATTTCAAACTTGCTGATCTCATCTCTTCTAATTTGACAAATTCACACTTAATTTCAGATAAGTTGTCTTCCCGAGTGGAATTCCTCATATAAATGAATTAATTTATGTATCTGAATTATAATTTCACACTTTGGGCCGTGGATCCTTCCTGGCGGCAATGGGCATTGAAACTTTTCCGTGCATGGTGGTAAGAGAATTTCAAACTTGCTGATCTCATCTCTTCTAATTTGAAAAATTCACACTTAATTTCAGATAAGGTGTCTTCCCATAATGGAATTCCTCATATAACTGATTTAATTTATGTATATGAATTATAATTTCACACTTTGGGCCGTGGATCCTTCCTGGCGGCAATGGGCATTGAAACTTTTCCATGCATGTGTGGCGAAATATATAAATTGCCAACTGATCTATTATTAATGCAATTTAAAATAAATGCAACCTTTTGAAGAGTCGCACAGAGACTCCACTACATATTGGTCCTGTCTATCCTCCTTTATGGTGTCAGGTGGTAATCAGAATTTACGCGAGCTTGTGAAAGCAAATTCATTTTACCACCCGCACTATAAAATGGACTATGCCGCGATCGCTTTGTGTGCCTTTTGTTCGCCGCACCTGGTTTCATAGACTAGGTCTATGCTTGCTCAGTGACGCGTGTTATCCCACTCCGGGGGTGTGACCAGTTTTCGTGGCACGTTCCTCTGTCATAATTTCTGTGCTGTTCAACAGAAAGGTTGTATTATTTTTTGCTCCCGTTTCATAAAGAAAAGGAGAAAAAAATTTCCCTCCCTCCCTCCCGATTTGGAATGAGGGGGATGGGGGCTAACTGTGGCATGCTCTTTGTCTTTGCAATTCAAAATGAGAGATTATTTAGTATTTATAACTAGATAAAATATTTGAATGTCAGGTATAAGATCAATTGAAAATATTAATTACCAGTCACGATAAATGTATTATCGGCTATAGCAGTTGATAAAGTTATATTCATAAGAAAAATTGTGATTTGGTAAGAAAATGTGTGATTATTATGGAAATTTGTGAAAGACAATGCGTGAATTGTTTACTAAGTTGAAAGATGGCGCCAAGAAGCGCATTTACAATTTGATTGATCAAAACTCAGGGAAATTCCATGTGTTGTAATCCAGTACGGTGGTAAGGGAGAAAAATTTCAAACTTGCTGATCTCATCTCTTCTAATTTGACAAATTCACACTTAATTTCAGATAAGTTGTCTTCCCGAGTGGAATTCCTCATATAAATGAATTAATTTATGTATCTGAATTATAATTTCACACTTTGGGCCGTGGATCCTTCCTGGCGGCAATGGGCATTGAAACTTTTCCGTGCATGGTGGTAAGAGAATTTCAAACTTGCTGATCTCATCTCTTCTAATTTGAAAAATTCACACTTAATTTCAGATAAGGTGTCTTCCCATAATGGAATTCCTCATATAACTGATTTAATTTATGTATATGAATTATAATTTCACACTTTGGGCCGTGGATCCTTCCTGGCGGCAATGGGCATTGAAACTTTTCCATGCATGTGTGGCGAAATATATGAATTGCCAACTGATCTATTATTAATGCAATTTAAAATAAATGCAACCTTTTGAAGAGTCGCACAGAGACTCCACTACATATTGGTCCTGTCTATCCTCCTTTATGGTGTCAGGTGGTAATCCATTTTTGGATCAAAGTTCACTAAAAATGCTGATTTTTAAAATGTTGGGGACAACGTAACAAAATTAGTTTTTGGTATAAAATGCCAAAATTGCACCAAAATCATCTAAAGAGCAAGACACTTCTCTAGGAGCACATATTTTAGTTTTTAAATTTTTGACCAAAAAATGTCAACAATCGCATTTTTAAGGTTATTTTAATCGAAAAATCAAATTTAAAAACTAAAATTTCCTTCCCATAAATGTATACTTTTATAAAGTGTACATGACATTAATTTAATATTTCAAAAGTGACAAGAAATTTTGTTGCTTGGCTGTACTGTATATGTGAAATATTCATCAACAACAGTGTGGCGTAAATCAATGTTTATAATTTGTTGTTTACCAATCTTCTGGAGTTGAACGAGTGGCTCATCTCTTTTAAATTTCAATATTTTGAACAGAAACAATTGCATGTCTGTGCATGAAAGAGTGCAATTAGGAAATACACCAAGTCCACAAATTTGCAAAATAATTAAAAATCTATGTAAAATTAAATAATTAAAACAAAACAAGTCAATACATAATACATGCAGATGATCTAGACTATCAATATCACATGGCTCTAACCACATGAGAGCTATAATAAGAATGAAAGCATGCCAGTCCACGTCAGGGATTTTAATCAATATTTTTAAACTTAATTAATGAAACTTTTGCTTCAGATATCAAATATCTCAACCTGTTTCCAATTTTGAAAAAATACTGGCTTGAATTTGGACCGCCCATTCCTGCAACACTAAACTGATGTGGACTGTATATGCTTCATTTCGTAGCTACGCTAAGTCACTTAAGAAAGCTGATCTGCCCAACCACCACTACACTTTCAATTAAAATTATAAGATTACCTGAAAACAGTATGCATGGCAGTAGTACTTTGAAAATGATGAAGGCTGCTATCGTTTTGCCAGACATCGCTTAATTCTCCTCCTTGCCTTGTATGGATTTTCCAGACAATAAAATTCCAATACTCCAATAATGTTATTGTACGTTTGTGATGATGATGGTGAATTCAAACCTTATAACAGGCTATGTGTATTGTATGTCCAGCAGCATATCCAGACAAAATGGACATTCTCCTCCTCCTTGACCTCAGCTCAGGTGCTGAACTTAGAATTAGATGAGATGAGTAACAAACAAACAAGTATTGTGCTTTCAAGATCATATTAAATCTGAGTTACACCTGTGGAAGTTATTTCAAGAACGACTAAGTGAGTCATGCGAACGAAGTTCATGTAGGTATTTTGCGTCGTCTGTGATGTAGTGTGCACTGTATCACTGGGTGTCAATGATGAACGTCGATATACTTTCGCCCCGTTAACGACAGTTTTCATACCTCGATTAACCCTTATATTTTGACTGACAAACAAGTTGCCTGAGCAAGAAGAGTGCTTTACATTGTCAACTCAAAGTTTCTGTAGTTTTTAACGAGTAAATACACTCAAAATTGCACATTTTTCATGATAAAGTATTTGATTTGTTGCATATCTGTGCACGAACCGTCCTATCCTGTTGTTGCTTAGATGTTATTTACAGCTCAGCGCCCAATTTACGAGCATACATGTAGCCCGTCACCACATCTCACATACAGTGTGTCCCAAAAACTGGGTCCAAAAACTAGAGAGCTAATACTAGTAACGTGAAATGTAGGCAGCATATCTGCATTGGGCCCGATTTTGGGATATAATATATTAGCATATATATGATCTGATATTAATTGGTGAAATTGTGAGACCAATCCGATGTCAACCTTTTGAATGATACAAAGCATAGTCAGAACCGTAGTTATTTTCCACACATGCGTTGCACTTGTACGCTGTGTCAGTGTGCAAGTGGGTGCAAGTGTCCGAGCATACGGTGGAATATATTCTCCGAAAAAAACAGTATGACATCAATTTCATTTAAATGTTCCGTTTTACTTGGGTTCTCTCTCTTCTTCACTAGTATTTGAATAGTTAATAATTACATCATACGATTCAAAGCAAACACTGTTTTAAACTTAATGTCACAATAAACTCATTTGATTGCAATTACTACATTCAAATACGAGAGTTTGTAATCGGAGAATTGTCACAGCTTCTAAACGTATTGACATTATAAACAAGGTACTCCCGCCAAATTAACAGTGACAATAAATAGTTATAAATTAAAAATATGGCAAAACACTTTCTTCTGATCGGAAGTAATAAAATGAATATTTAATTGCTCTTTTCGTTAAATGTGTTACCTTTGAATAGGCCCTAACCATATTTTTGTAAAGGTAGTTCCCAATTTGAAAGGGTTAAATTGCCCGGTTTTTTGATAAATATTCAGCATTAAATAGAAAGACTTATTGTTGAATCTCAAATGTAAACCGTATGGACTTTATGAACTTAGTTTGACCAAACATAAAGTTATCTCAGAGAACTCCAGGCCATGCAGGGAAACTTACACACAACGCACAGTATACAAGGCGCATTTAATTAAATGGTTTCGTATTGCTCAAATCTGTAAAAACGGGTCTCATAATTTCACCAATTTGTCCTACTTTTCCCGTTTTAAGCTCTCCAGTTTTTGGACCCATGCAGTATTGGGGGACACACTGTACAAACACAGATGGCGCTATATACCAAATTAGCCTAAGAAAATTCCAATAAATTTGGTTTGGACTATCCAGCTGAGCGTATGACGTGAGGAAGGTGGCACTGTTTATGGGATGCCACAACTATTTTGACTAGGGGGCTCTAAAAGGTCACTTTAGGAGGCTTCGAAGTATATTTCTTCGAACAACTTGCTGTGAAATATATTTTACAAATATTCGCACATTATTATATTTTCTCTCTGCTCTCTTGGAACCTGACTTATAACATCCATAGGCGTGTGCGGACCATGGCAGGACTTACCCGGGGGGCCGGGGGGCTTCAAAATAAATTTCATTGAATATGCGTGATTAAAACCGACGGTAATGCGGACAGGGGGAGTTTGAGGGCGGGAGGTGTGTGTTGTTGTTTTTTCAATTTCGAACCCATTTGGTGCGATTTGGTGTTTATATTGACAACATTTTACTGAAAAGTATAATTCAAAATTGGATTTTGTTTCCCTTCATTCAATTTTGCAAAAACAAACAAAACGGCGCAAGGGCCTTGAAATTCCATGGCTATAATATCATTAGGTAAGCGGTGTGATAAGAAAGACCCCCTCTATGAATTGAAATCAGTAGCGGGCGCCTTTGATTTGCCCTCAGCAGGCTACAAGTGCGAATCAGGCAGCAAAAAATCTGAAAAAGTCCCTTTTTTACTAATGTACCTTTTTGTGAAAACGCCCCCCCCCCCCCCCTCCTACCCCCGTTTTCGTAAAACGCCTCCTTCCCCCTAAAATATCCTGCTTACGGGCCTGATCCCACCTTGTCCCATACCATCCTCACAACCCCTACATCCCACACCTCCCACCTATCTTAACCATCCCATCTGTCCCATACTGTAAAGTGTAAATTTTCGCGCCTGTAGGCCTAAATGTTCGACCTTTGCACATTTTGCTTGTTTTTAATTTTGCGATTACTAAATTCTTAACATAGATCTTCGTACAAAATAAACATATCCGTGCATTTTTATTTCGCGCTTACTGATTTTGGCGCGAAAAGCGCGAAAATAAACGGAGCGCGAAAATTTCCACTTTTATGGTACCATCCTCATAACCATACATTCCACCTTTCACCTATCCTAACCATCCCACCTGTCCCATACCATCCTCACAATTCAAGTGTGTGCGCAAGCTAAATGTCAATTGAATACAGTGGAACTTCAGATTTTTTCTAACTAGCCAGTCGGGCAGGTATCTCACAGAATTTACCTGCCCGACAAAAATTCCACCAGCCTAAGGTTTTTCATAATATATATTTTCTACTGTAACCCTAGCCCGTTACAGCTCCTCGTATTCATCATGTTCTTCAATCCAATATTCTTTAATCTCCTATCTCCTCTATCATCATGACACACGGTCTGACGATGAAATGATCCTGCACTTACTGTTACTTATACACTTTGAGCTTCAAAAATGTTACCCGCCAGTCGGACGGGTACCTTTGCATCTTCACCCGCCCGACACAAAAGTTACCCGCTATGGGCGGGTGGGTGGGTGGGTCTTATTTCCATCCCTGATTGAATAGTAATCGTTTATTTTGTACTTCATGAATCAATTTCAAGGAGGTGTTTTACTAAATAGTTATAGAAACATACAGGGCGTCTCAGAATATCTATACCGGGTTTCAAACAAATATATAAAATAATTTTAAGACAAATAGTGTTTTAAATTTATACAATTGCGATATGATGGTGGTAAGGGACACAAAATAGTGTTGAAGATTTTTTTAAATTAAATTAATTTACTTCAGAATTCAAGATGAACGTTAAAAATTACCATAATAGTGTTGTTTCTATACTCAACACAAAAACACAGCAAAACTTGATTAAACACCATCGCTATTTATTGAAAACGCCCTCTATCATGTCTATGTAAATATGGTTCGCGTTATGTATCAAGCGTGATGCAGGGGGACACTATCTGACATAAAATGTTGATCGCGGCTCGATTTTTGTAAATGTTAGTAGTTACTTTTTATAGGCAGTTTTTCTCAAATGTTTTCAAAAATGTCCGTCCGTGACAAAACCGATCACAAGATAGAAATACGGTTCTTTACTTTTATGTGCTCTTTTTTTTGTTTCTATCTAAGACATTAGTTACTCAACAATTCTTATCAGGCTAAACAGTATCTAAGATATATGACTTGATTCCCTGATACACAGCTGGTGAAAGCTGACCTTTTTTTTACAGGAGAGGGCTGACAATTTGTGTCACGGACGCACAGCTATATGAAGTCATGCTATCTACTGAAAATAGCACAGCTACATGAATTCGTGCAGTCTACTAAATAATGCTATCTACTGAAGATAGCACAGCTACATGAATTCGTGCAGTCTACTAAATATAGCACAGTTATATGAAGTCATACTATCTACTGTAGATAGCATAGCTATATGAAGTCATGCAGAGGGTGATCGGTTTTGTCACGGACGGACATTTTTTAAATCATTTGAGAAAAACTGCCTATAAAAAAGTAACTATATACTAACATTTACAAAAATGTTTTATGTTTTATGTTGAAGAGTATCATCAACTCTATTGAAATTGATAAAAAAAATTAGTAGGTATAGTTTGTTAACTAAAAATAATATGAACAAAACATTTGCGTCACGGACGGACAAGATAGAAATACGGTTCTTTACTTTTATGTGCTCTTTTTCTGTTTCTATCTAAGACATTAGTTACTCAACAATTCTTATCAGGCTAAACAGTATCTGATGGGGCCCTCACATGTATCCGTGTGAGCTGGGCGGCCCCTTACCGTCTTATAGAAAAACAACAGAGTCCAACACGGTGAACAATCAGCAAAAAATGTCAACAGCCGCATTGATTTTTTTTTTTTTTTGTCACCAGGTTCATACTGTTCTATACCGGGTCCTTATCGGCCTGGAACCGGGCTCATACCACATCCTCACCAGGTCCTCACCGGCCGAAACGCTTGGGTAGGCGACCGAACCGCCTTGATAACGTCATCAAACTGCCCTCTATAAGCTGAGCGCTCAAGCTCGCCGCTTCGCTCACATTCCGGGAATCTCTGTAAAATACATTTGTACTCACATGTATCCGTGTGAGCTGGCCGGCCCATTACCGTGTGACAAATTGGTGCAGACGGCGACACACGTTGATGTCACACGGTCATGACGGTGGGCCGTTTCCCGTCCGTTGAACACGTTGCCGGGGACATTGCCGGCCATCCGCGCCCGGCAGGAAGTTTGAACATGCTCAAAACTCCTGCGGGTGAGTAAAACCGGCGGCAAACGGTGAGAGCCCGGTTTGAGGACGGTATAAAGACGGCACACCCGTTTCGCGCCCGTTCGCAGGGCGGTAATGTAAGGCAGCCACCTTACCGTCTAATAGAAAAACAACAGAGTCCAAACAATAACTAAAAAATGTCAACGGGCGCATTCATTTTTTGTTGTGGCCACCGGGTCCATAACGTTATATACAGGGTCTTTACCGGGTCCTCACCGGCCGTGTACCGGGCTCACCGTCCTCATACATTTCTAGCTTACCGTTCTCACCGGGTGCATAACACCTCCTCACCGGGTCCTCGGTCCATACCGTTCTACACCGGGTCTGTCCCGGGTTCTCACCGGCCTTGTCCCGGGATCACCGGCCTCATACAGTTCTAGCTTACCGTTCTCACCGTGTGCTCACTGTGTGCATACCACCTCCATACCGGTTCCTTACCGGTCGGAACGCTTGGGTACCGGCCGAAACGTCTTGATTACATCATCAAACCGCCCTTTTCAAGCTGAGCGCTCAAGCTCGCCGCTTCATTTGCATTCCGGAATTCGTACGACCAACATCTATAATACTCTCTAAATGTAAGAGCTAAACCTCATTCTTTCGAGAGCTTTAGGAGGGACGGCTCTTCTAAGAGGTGAAGTTCACTCTTTTCAGAGTGATTTGTCACTCTTTTCAGAGTGATTTCCACTCTTTTCAGAGTGATTTCTACTCTTTTCAGAGTGATTTCCAATCTTTTTAGAGTGATTTCCAATTTTTAGAGTGATTTCCAATCTTTTTAGAGTGATTTTAACTCTTTTTAGAGTGAAAATCGCTCCCAAAAAAAGAGCTGTCCCTCCTAGAGCTCTCGAAAGAGTGAGTTTTAGCTCTTTTACATTTAGAGAGTTGCAACATGCCTGCTGAGAGTCCGTTCCGCGAACGGTTACCAGGCTGCATGCGGCTATTCGCAGTCCGTCGCTAAGATGGTCGACGTCCACCACCGTCCATCACCGCCCTGCGAATGGGCGCGAAACGGGTGCGAAACGGGTGCGAAACGGGTGCGAAACGGGTGCGAAACGGGTGCGAAACGGGTGCGAAACGGGTGCGAACGGGTGCGAACGGGTGCGCCGTCCTTATACCGTCTTCATACCGGGCTCTCATCGTTCGCCGCCGCTTTTACTCACCCGCCAGGAGTTTTGAGCATGTTCAAAACTCCGGTGGCCGGCAAAGTCCCCTGAACGTGTTCAACGGACGGGAAACAGCCCACCGTGTGTGCCGCCGTCCGCACCCATTTTTCACACGGTAAGGGGCCGCTCAGCTCACACGGATACATGTGAGGGCCGATAAGATATATGACTTGATTACCTGATACACAGCTGGTGAAAGCGGACCTTTTTTACAGGAGAGGGCTGACAATTTGTGTCACGGACGGACAATTTTGGGCGTCACGGACAGACGCAAATGTTCAATGCAAGAATAACTTAAAAATCACTTTTTATTCATACTTTGCATGAAGTTTTTGTGAAAAAATGACATCATATACTACAAAATAGAGAGCAAATGCATGTTAGGTGGTGATATATTTAGTGTGTGTAATAAAGTTTGTCTTTTCCCAACATATCAACATTCAACATACATGTATGGCAAATTCAAGTTACCAACCTCACCATAAACACAATAAACTTGTATACATATCTTAGGCCATTGTTTTATAGCATTTAAATCTGCCATCCAAGGAAAGAAAAAACACTTTAAGTTGAGTTACTTGTTCATATTTACAAGATTAGTGGATAACAAAGTACATGCTTTTCATTGTGTGTTTGGGTTTCCTTCTTATAGTAACTAGGACAACATTTATCAAAACACATGTGTGCAAAAAGACAGCTTCAATTTAAATCTCTTGCATATAATAAAACACATTTACAGGCTTGTAAGTGAGATGTCACAATTTGTTGATCTGAGGCATAGTTCAACTCAATTGAAAACCACTTCAATCTATCAATAACAGGGCTGCTGGACTGATCTTTAAAAAATCAAATTGGAGGGAACATGTTACATGTCACACCGTCAAACATACTTGCTTGATCTTATAAAAACTCATACTCAAAAGTCTGAAGATATATCTTTGATCATGTGTCGATAACCATCTTCTTGTTTCAAACAGAACTCATGTACATCGAATGGAGACAAAGCTTTCAACCATTCAACCACAGTTACCAGCAACTATCCACATGTCTCCTAACTTCAACATTTTCAAGGCAAACTCAAAACGCAACTTTTTCCAAAGTAATATTGGTTAATGCTTTATGTTAGATTTTTAAAATATTTCATGTTTTATAGTTTACATTGTAATTATAAGATTGTAAATTTTAGATGTACATTGTAGATTAAAATGTGGCCTGAAGTCATTTTTTGTTAATTGCTTTGATCATTCTATGCTTAAAGGGGCATTATGAGATGTGGTGGAGGCAGCGCCCTCAATTACAAAAACATATGTTAAAAACTGGGATTTGTATATTTTTACAAATTTGTGTTACATGTATGAACTGATACCTATAAGGATTTTAAAAAATCAGCCCTTTTGTACAACAAAACGTCGATTCAAAAATGCTGGTAGAGCGGCAACCAGCATTTTACATGGTTAGGGGTTTCCAACATATTTAAAACAATGTTTTATTCAAGTTTTGCGGGTTTTTTAAAAGTAGAAACACCAGTTATGGCAATTTTTAATGTTCATCTTGAATTCGGAAGTAAATTAATTAAAATTGAAACTTTAAAAAACTCAAAAACTGTTGGATGCCTACATGTATCCATTAACACTTACCTTTAATTACACAATTAATCGAACAAAAACTTATCAAAGAAGGGTCAAAATTGTTTTAAAAAGTTGTATCACAGCATTCAGTCTATCTCTTGCCATTTATGGTAGGAGGTGCAGGATTCAGCTTGGCATTTGTACTCAGAACTGAATAATGTCCGTCTGTGACAAAATTTGTGTCCGTCCGTGACAACTTTTAATCACTGATTTAACTTATTTATTGGCGCCATTGTTAAAGGTATTATGTGATCTTTCCCGGGAAAACCCTCAACATCGAGAGAAAAAAATTGAAAGCAGATTTTCTTGCAGATTTACATTTCTGATCATAAATCGTACATACATTCCAAGTTACAGGGCTATACGATTCTTTAATACTTCAAAATCATGGTTTTATAGTGAAAATAAACTGTCGGGTTAACACGACAGTTTATATTTTCACTCTAAATTTACTCTAAAACCATAATTTTGAGGTAATTAGGAATCGTATCGCTCTGTGACTTGGAATGTATGTACGATTTATGATCAGAAATGTAAATCCGCAAGAAAATCTACTTTTAAAAAGAAAATCATGAATAGACGACGCTCTCTGGAAAAGATCACATAATATGCCTTTAAGATTCCATTCTACATGAGAAAGGGGGTGTATAGGGGAGATAGCTCACTATGTTTTTAATTTTTCTTTAACTTTTTTTGCGTCACGGACGGACAGCTCTGCATCAAAAAGTTATCACAAGGGCAGGATAATTACTTCCCAGAACTTCTTTTCTAAAATGTATTTCTTATTTAATGGATAAATGTCCCATCTATCAATGTTTAATTTTTTTTAAAAAGAAAATGTTTCATTAACATAAAATATGGCAAGGTCAACTTCTACTAAGAATGTCCGTCCGTGACGCATCTTGTTTCTACCCCTTGAACAATAATAATGGACTGTTCTGAAAACTTTTCGGCATTTTTTCTTCTTTTCGAATGCAGTTTCAGTTACTAAAAATAGCACAGCTATAAGAAGTTATTTACTAATATATTTAATTTATTATGAAGATAGCACAGCTTCATACAGTCATGCGATCTACTAAATATAGCACAGCTACATGAAGTTATGCTATCTACTGAAGATAGCACAGCTATATGAAGTCATAATATCTACTCAATATAGCATAGCTATATAACGTTATGCTGTCTACTGAAGATATCACAGCTACGTGAAGTCATGCTATCTACTGAAGATAGCACAGCTATACGAAATCATGCTAGCTACTGAAGATAACACAGCTATATGAAGTCATGTTATCTACTGAAGATTGCACAGCTATATGAAGTAATGCTATCTACTGAAGATGGCATAGCTATATAAAGTCATGCTATCTACTAAAGATAGCACAACAACGTCATACTATCTACTGAAGATAGCACAGCAATATGAAGTCATGCTATCTACTTAAGATGGCTCAGCTACATGAAGTCATGCTATATACTGAATATAGCATAGCTATATAAAGTCATGCTATCTACTGAAGATAGCACCACAACAAGAAGTTGATGGGACAGTTTTAGATAATGAGATGAAGTCTTGTCAAATCTCAAGCAGACCAAATCGACATCTGGTTTAAGAAGTTGGCCAATTTAGAAAGACGGCGTGATCAGCTACGACAGGCGATCACCAGTGGAATACCCGAAGACATCCCTGCTGATATTAGGGTGAAGAAGATGGACCTACTATCACTACCAGGAGGCCTTAGTTATTCTATGGAGGTTCGTTTGAATTTCCAGAGGAAGATGAAGGCCCACCAGGTAGGGTTGTTAAAACTCATCACAGAAGAGTATGGGAATTTTCAAATTCCTAAGGTTGAGGCATCTATCACTAATCTGATAAATGAATCAAAAACTGGTTTTACTCGAATAAAGTTCCCCTTGGAAGCTTCACAACAATATTTATTGTTAGTGGATTGTGCACAGTTTCTTGATGTTCCTCAGCCAACAACCAAATCGAAGGGTCCACCCAAACACACTCAACAGCAGCAATCAACAAGCAACGGGAAGAACAGGCCAGGGGTAGCACTGGCTCAAAAATGTGAGGAGTCCCTTTTGCATTTTTCAGGACCCTTTAAGGGCTGCAAAAACTAAATTTAAGGGGTCCCCCACAAATATAAGGGGTCCTGAAGTTTGAGCCTTTGAAAATGGTCAAAATTTTGTTTAGAGACAAACAGTCGCTAACACAGATACGCACACTAGCGTAAGATCATGTAACTCATATACCTATGTCGTGTCCATGTTAATCAGTAGAAGATACTTATATATAGAATGTTTTGGAAATCGCTTGAAACTTTTGCGGAAGCAATTCGGAAGCGATTTAGTCTGTTTAACAACTTTTAAAAATACAGGATTTGCATTGTAATATCTTTTACGGACATTAATAAATTTAAAATGTAGGCACAGGATGGAGCTTGACAATTTTCAGAATGTCTTAAGGTTTCCACGTCCATACATCGTCAGATTTAAGGGGTCCCTTTATTTTCGATTGGGACCCGTTAGTGAAGTTCAATATGTAAACTTACGCGTCCATTTATCGTCCAACAAGAAAATAAGGGGTCCTAGGACGCGAGGACGCGCAAGAACGCGAGCCCTGGAACAGGCACACCACTTCTACAGCTATAGACACCAACAAAAGTTTAGCAGAAAACCTTACGAGAGAGGCAAAGACGGACATCAGAAAGATTTCCGTCGAGAGAAAACCCAACGGTAGTTTCATTCACTACCACCAAACGGCTCTTTTCAGAGCCACACTGTTTTCCATAAAGAGAAAATGGCCACATAAAATGGATTGCTAAAGTAAACTAATTTGTTTAACTGTACGCTGTACCACGGCTCTTTTCAGAGCCACCTTAACTTCATAAAAAGAAGTTAATGAAAGAGATCACTCACTCCATCCACGTGTAATATACACAATTCATTACTTCATGAATAATCGCGATAGCTGCGTATCAAGTGCGCTCCAATAAAATGAATCGTTAGATGAGAACGCGCACGCCGAGCGCAGGTTACTAATAATTGCCCGAAAGTACTGCGCCAAAGTGTTCCATTGTTTTGCTCACTGACCGACCAATCAAATAAACGCCTCACGCCCCTAAACTGAATATTCATTGAATTATGAGGAAACACGATTAAAGCTTATTTCTGATTGGTTGAATGAGGGGATGACCCGACTCGGACTGTTTCAATAACTAAGAAGGGCAGGGGTGGACAAAATAAACAAAACAACTAATTAATTATTAGCGAGATTATATCGGTACAAATCAACGATTTGGATAAATATGCATCTTTTTCAGTAATGAATGAGAATAATGACTGCTTAACAACTGTTTTCGCGAATTTGTTGTGAAATACTCGGTTGCTGTTATGGTCATTCGGAATTGTCCCTCAGGGGCTGCGCCCCTTCGGGACAATTCCTCAGACCATAACATCAACCTCTTATTTCACAACAAATTCGCGAAAACAGTTGTTACGCATTCATTACTTCATGAATAATCGCGATAGTTGCGTACCAAGTGCGTTCCAATCAAATTATTCGTTAGATGAGAACGCGCACGCCGAGCGCGGGTTACTAATCATTGCCCGAAAGTACTGCGCCAAAGTGTTCCATTGTTTTGCTCACTGACCGACCAATCAAATTAACGCCTCACGCCCCTAAACTGAATATTCAATGAGTTATGAGGAAACACGATTAAAGCTTATTTCTGATTGGTTGAATGATAAAAATGTTAATGAGGGGATGACCCGACTTGGACTGTTTCAATAACTAAGAAGGGGTGGACAAAATAAACAGAAAACTAATTAATTATTAGCAAGATTATATCGGTACAAATCAACGATTTGGATAAAATATGCATCTTTTTCAGTAATGAATGAGAATAATGACTGCTTAACAACTGTTTTCGTGAATTTGTTTTGAAATCCTCGGGTTTTGTTCTGGTCATTCGGAATTGTCCCTCGGGGGCTGCGCCCCTCGGGACAATTCCTCAGACCAGAACAAAAACCTCTGATTTTAAAACAAAGTCACGAAAACAGTTGTTGCGCAGTCATTATTCTCTAAGTAATTATTCTCTAAATAATATTGTTCCCCAACCATAATAATTTGGTTCATATTACAATATTTATTTACAAGGCCTGAGTTTCACGAAATAAATGTCATTTTTGATTTACATTAACACAATCATTACCCCCACCATAATGATTATGATTAATAAAAAAAAATGACATCGATCCTTGAGAAAAATACTTTTCATAAGCTTGATATGAAATATTTCATTTCATTTTACATGAAAAACTTCATTTTATATGAAACATTTTTTATGTGCAACACCTTGTTTACAAAAGACACAGTGCAACGGAGACTTTTCAGAACCAGAACCCAAAGTGAATAGAACACAACTTTGATCTTTCCTTTGAGATTGAAAGAAGGTTCCAACCTATTTACACATCTCTTTTATTAGAATGCTATCTACTTAAGATGGTTCAGCTACATGAAGTCATGCTATATACTGAATATAGCATAGCTATATAAAGTCATGCTATCTACTGAATATAGGACAGCTATAAAAAGTAATGCAAACTTCTAAAGATAGCACATCTATATAAAGTCATGCTATCTACTGAATATATCAAAGCTATATGAAGTCATGCTATCTACTGAATATATCAAAGCTATATGAAGTCATGCTATCTATTGAATATATCAAAGCTATACTGAATATATCATAGCTATATATAGTCCTGCTGTCTGCTGAATATAGCTTAGCTATATGAAGTCATGCTATCTAATGAAGATATCACAGCTATATGAAGTCATGCTATCTACTGCATATATCAAAGCTATATGAAGTCATGCTATCTACTGAATATATCAAAGCTATATGAAGTCATGCTATCTATTGAATATATCAAATCTATACTGAATATATCATAGCTATATATAGTCATGCTGTCTGCTGAATATAGCTTAGCTATATGAAGTCATGCTATCTAATGAAGATATCACAGCTATATGAAGTCATGCTATCTACTGAATATATCACAGCTATATGAAGTCATGCTATCTACTGAATATATCAAAGCTATATGAAGTCATGCTATCTACTGAATATATCAAATCTATACTGAATATATCATAGCTATATATAGTCATGCTGTCTGCTGAATATAGCTTAGCTATATGAAGTCATGCTATCTAATGAAGATATCACAGCTATATGAAGTCATGCTATTTACTAATATACATAATTAATTATGACTTCAAATAGCTGTGCTATCTTCAGTAGATGCTATATTCATTAGATAGCACAGCTATATGAGGTGATGCTATCTTCAGTAAATAGTACAACCACATGAATTTATGCTATCTACTGAAGATAGCACAGCTAAAGAAAGCACAGCTTGATAAAGTCGTGCTATTTACTGAATATAGCATAGCCAGGCCCGTAAGAAGGGGGTGGGGGGGGGGGGGGGGGGCGATGGTGTGGCGATCGCCCCCCCCCACCTATAAAAAAATTTGTACACAGATGAAGAAATTTCGTGCGCTACGCGCGCATTTGTCTTCCCAAAATGCAATATTCTTTGCTACAAGCTTGTTTAGAGCCAAAATGTACCTCGATCGTGCAAAAAATAGGTGCAAATTCGAAAATGTTCGCGCACTGCGCGCGCATATTGGACTCACATTTTTTGTTGTTGTTGAAAACGCCCCCATCCTTTGAAAAAAGTGTCTTAAGGCCCTGATAGCTCTATTATGTCATGCTGTCTACTGAAGACAGCACAGCTATATGAAGTAATGCTATCTACTGAAGATAGCACAGCTATATGAAGTCATGCTAGTTAATGAAGATAGCACAGCTACATGAAGTCATGCTATCTACTGAATATAGCATAGCTATATAAGGTCATGCTATCTACTGAAGATAGCACCACAACAAGAAGTTATGGTATCTGCTGAAGATAGCACATCTATATGTAGTCATGCTATCTACTGAAGATAACACAACTACATGAAGTCGCATCTATATGAAGTTATGCTATCTACTGAAGATAGCACAGCTACATTAAGTTATGCTATCTACTAAAGAAATCAGCTTTATGAATTAATGCAATCTAATGAAGATAGCGTAGCTATATAAGGTCATGCTATCTACTGAAGATAGCACCACAACAAGAAGTTATGGTATCTGCTGAAGATAGCACATCTATATGTAGTCATGCTACATTAATTTATGCTATCTACTAAAGAAATCACAGCTTTTTTAATTAATGCAGTCTAATGAAGATAGCAATCTATATGAATTCATGCTATCTACTGAATATAGCATAGCCATATAAAGTTATGCTATCTACTGAAGATAACACAACTACATGAAGTTATGCTATTTGCTGAAAGATAGCGCATCTATATGAAGTCACGTTATCTACTGAAGATAGCAAAGCTACATTAAGTTACGCTATCTACTAAAGAAAGCAGCTTTATGTATTCATGCAGTCTAATGAAGATAGCAATCTATATGAAGTCATACCATCTACTGAATATAGCACAGCTATATGAAGTCATGCTATCTATTGAAGATAGCAGAGCTACATGAATTTATGCAGTCTACTGAAGAAAGCACAGCTATGAAGTCATACTGTCTACTGAAGATAGCACAGCTATATGAAGTCAAGCTATCTACTAAAGATATCACAGCTATATGAAGTCATGCTATCTACTGAAGATAGCACAGCTACATGAAGTTATGTTATCTACTGAAGATAGCACAGCTATATGAATTCGTGCAGTCTACTAAATATAGCACAGTTATATGAAGTCCTACTATCTACTGTAGATAGCATAGCTATATGAAGTCATGCTATATACTAAAAATAGCACAGCTATATGAAGTTACGCTATTTATCAATACTAGCGGGCACCAGCGCTTCGCGCTGGACCCGCTAGAAGATTTCACGGGGAATAAGTAAACAAAGCGTAATAAAATGTGATACCATAATATCAAGAACATGTCCTACATGCATACATAATCCAGACGGGGCCCTAAATAATCCGAATATCGCAGGTGCTTTTGATAATCTAGGTACATGTGCCTTAATCTAGGTAGGCCTATGTTTGTGTTCCCAGATACATACGTAGGCCTCCCATGAGACTTGAAATGCAGGTACCCTTTGTCCGATGCCATTATATCCAGGGACCCCATAGGCCTAAGCCCTACCCCTCTAATCCAGTTACCCCAGGTGGTGCCCTTAATAATGCACCGGATACCACATAATCAAGGTAGGCCCACTGCAGTGTGCCGTGATCTCGAGATACCCAGGTGCCCTTACTTTATCATAGTCAAGTAAATTAAACGCGGGTGCCAAAGATAGCGGGCAGTAAAAGTCATATCACAATATAGGCTGAGGTGAGCAATATCAAAGCGTTATAAATATTTATATAAATATCAAGAGTATGTCCTTAAATAATTCAGGTACTCTTGATATAATGTAAAGTGCCCTTGATATAATGTAAGTGACATGGTGCCCTGAATACACCATGAGCCTAGGCCCAATATGCTCTTAATTAATACAGATACCCATGTTCCTAATCGGCCAAGTAGGCCTAATCCATCAACGTGTTCTTAATACCCCCAGTTATTACCTTTTATTTAACAACAGATCCTCAAAGTATGGAAACACAGAGCGAATGAAGTACAAAATGTACCAAATGGGCATAGCAAAACAATCAAACAAAGGGCTGCTCGCGGGCAACCGGAAGTAGCCGTGAATGGTCAAACGGTAACCAAGGACGCCCACAATTAGATGACAATGACCATTGACAATTACCGCTTCGGTGGTTAAAAGAGTTTGGGCTTTATTGAGCCCAAACTATATTATTACCTCCTGTCAGCGCATGTCTCTACCTATTTTAATGTCAAAATTGAAAGTTACTTAAAATTAGCTTTTAAATGTCTCCCCCGATTATTTTATTGCCCCGCCATCCCGTTTTCCTCCTTTAACATTTTGGTGCTGGTGTCGCCACTGCCCATGCACATACAGTATCCAGGTAATTCAGTAGGCCTTCATTCTGAGCGTTATAGTTTTATAGTCGGTCGTTTAGTTTTATGGTCGGCGGAGTCTATCATCAAGATTACTTGCACCATTCCACGCTTGTACTTGAGCACAATGTGTGCCATCCGGGTTTTGTTTGGCCTATTTACATTAAATACATTATTCCTCCAATAGGCATGTGGGGCCTTAACGTATAGTATGTAGTCCCTTTGTCATGTTTTCTGTGTTCTATAAAGCCTCCCGAGATACTACCTGAGTGTACACCCTTAAAATTCAGTTATCACAGGTGGCCCACCTGCGCATAAGTATATCCAGGTATGATTTGAGACTCGTTTTATAGTGAACCCCGTAATCCAGATACCACGGATGCCCTTAATAATCCAGACACTCTTTAATAATCATGATAATGTACCACACGTTCCGTTTATCCAGATGCCCCATGTGCCCTTATATCCAGATTATAAAGTAAGGGAAGTGCGGAGAGGGGAGCTGGCTTAGGGTACACTATTAGAAAAAGGGTGCTTCAGAAGGGTTCTTGTTGGCTGTCCCATATATGGTTTAAAGGTTCTTTGATTTTAAAGGCCCCAAAAGGTTCTGTAGAAGACCAATGTTTGCCCATATTTTGCCCATTTTGAACTTTAAAATGGTTCTTTTTGGGACCTTTTAAGGTGATATAAAGGGTTCCATACGGGACATCCAAGAACCCCTGAAGCCTGAAGCATCCTTTTTCTAAGAGTATACGGACTGCCTGCTTTCACCCTGCCACGTTACAATGTGCAGTTTGCGCCACAAACGCGTATACACTTTGTATGCGTCATTACGTGTGCGCCGAATCGCGCGCGTCATGATAAACGCGGACGGTTGTTATGGTACCGCCACAGTTTCTTTATCGTTAGCAAACCGTACGCGTTCATCTATGTTATTAATGCGAAAGTGTCACGTTAAGATCTGTGTAAGAGTTTTTATTTACATTTAGAAAATGTCGTAAAATAATGTTATTTGTCGGACGTTTAGTCACGTATAAATGCTTGTACTCATGCGATCTTTAAGAATGACAAACGGCCGCATATACAGAAATGTAGCTATATCCCTGATGAAAATATTTTGGGTGAGAACCATATGTCATCACTCACTCCGAAAACCACAATTTTTGCCCGAACAGTAGCTACCCAAGTAAAAGAAATTCAACATTCATCTGTGATCCTTTCTGCGCATGTCTGAAAACGGGAAAATACTGGCATTGAACTATCTAATTAGCTCGTTTATTAGAGGCGCAATTACCACGCTTTTTCAGTTGAAGAGGGACGCGAGTGTAAAATTATTATTGAACTATCTAATCAGGCGAGGGACCGAAAATTAGTATATAGATATTTAATTTATTATGACTTCAAATAACTATGCTATATTCAGTAGATAGCATGACAACATATAGCTGTATTTTCAGTAGATAGTATGAAGATATTACATCTATATAAAGTCACGCTAGTTCATATGGAATGGTAAACCAGACAAAATAAATAGAGATACTATGTATTGTAATAAGGAGGATGGTGGATTAAAGATGACAAATGTTCATAATCTTGTTGACTCTTTGAAAATTGCATGAGTTAAAAGATACCTTGATAGTGAGAATTTAGGGAAATGGAAAATTATATTTTGTAAAGAAATCACAAACATTGGTGGTGAGTGGATATGGCTATGTAATCCTACAAAAGATACTGATTTTTGTTATGATAAATTGTGCAATGCATTTTTGTCTGATGTTATAAAAGCATGGTATAGATTGAAAAAAAATCTAGTAATGACACAATTACTGATGAGGTTTTATGGTATAATACAAAGATAAAGGTTAACAAAAAATACTGTTTTCTATAAAACATGGAGTGTAAAAGGGGTAAATTTTACTTCTGATCTTCTAAATGAGAATCAGCGTTTTATGACATACAACGAGTTCACAACCTTTCATAATATTAATTGCAATTATATGAAATATTTTGGTCTAGTTAATGCTGTGTCAACATGTTTTGATAAACAGCTGATGAACCAAAACTTATCTCATGAATCTGAGCTGTTGAGACAGATTAAAATTGTGAAGAAAACAACTTCATTTGCATATCAATTGCTGAGTAGCAAAGTCAAGGTTGTGCCTAAAGCACAACAGAAATGGATCACTGAATTTGACAACATGCCAGACTCAAAGGAAATTATTTGGAAAAATATTTATATGCCATATAGATGTACTCTAGATACAAAAACACAGTATTTGCAATATCGTTTTATTCATAAAATCCTCCCCACAAATACATTTCTTTATAGGATTGGTTTAGTTGATGACTATAAATGTAATTTTGGCAAAACAGAGGAAGAGACACTGAAACACTTGATGTGGTCATGTAATTATGTTTCCAAACTGTGGAGTGATGTTTGCAATTGGTTTGAACATTAATGTAAATATAACATACTGGGATGTGTGCTTTGGACTTTGGGCTTTGAAAATGAAAAAGTCACGCTATCTACTAAAGATATCTCAACTATATGAAGCTATGCTATCTACTGAAGATAGCACAGCTATGTGAAGTCATGCAGTCTACTAAAGATAGCACAGCTATATGAAGTCATAATATCTACTGAATATAGCATAGCTATATAAAGTCATGCTGTCTACTGAAGATAGCACAGCTATATGAAGTCATGCCATCTACTGATAAAAGCACAGCTATATGAATTTATTCAGTCTACTGAAGATGGCACAGCTATATGAATTCAAGCTATCTACTGAAGATAGCACAGTTATATGAAGTAATGCTGTCTACTGAAGATAGCACAGTTATATGAAGTCATGCTATCTACTGAAGACAGCACAGCTAATAAAATTATGCTATCTACTGAATAAAGCACAGCTATATGAAATCATTCTGTCTACTGAAGATAGCACAGCTATATGAAGTAATGCTGTCTACTGAAGATAGCACAGCTATATGAAGTAATGCTATCTACTGAATATGGCATAGCTATACAACGTCATGTTTTTGAATGAAGATAGCACAAATACATGAAGATATGCTATTTGCTGAAGATATCACATCTATATGAAGTCATGCTATCTACTGAAGGGTATACACCACCAATGCACTATGGGATAGCACGTCAGATAAAAGTTTACCACAGCAATAGTTCTTTTTTGCAGTACAAAATGCGAGATTTTGTCGGACTTTTTCAATTATATCTATTAGTTTTGGGTATTACACATTTTTATGAGTGTGCACAGAACAAATTGTAAAAAAGAAATCGCACTAGTTTAAAGATTTTAAAGTTTTAAACGACTGAAATCGGCGGGAGGACCGTCCTGAGTTTTGGGGCGTAAATAAAGGGCCGAAATCGCCACATCAAATTAATCGTGAAATATTGAAACATCTGGTACGACACTTTGCCATATCCTTTTGACCCCTACTTTGCACGTAGCGTCTATGGGGAGTGCTTTGGTGGTGTATACCCTAAAGATAACACAGCTACATTAAGTTATGCTATCTACTAAAGAAAGCACAGTTTTATGAATTCATGCTGTCTAATGAAGACAGCAATTTATATGAAGTCATACTATCTACTGAAGATAGCACAGCTATATGAAATCATGCAAGCTACTGAAGATAGCATAGCTATATGAAGTCATGCAGTCTACTGAAGATAGCACAGCTATATGAAGT
This sequence comes from Ophiura sarsii, assembly GCA_035610835.1. Lineage (NCBI taxonomy): Eukaryota > Metazoa > Echinodermata > Ophiuroidea > Amphilepidida > Ophiuridae > Ophiura > Ophiura sarsii. Next base: position 26,171,930 of record CM069458.1, read on the forward strand.
CATGCTATCTACTAAAGATAACACAGATAAATGAAGTCATTTTATCTACTGAAGATAGCACAGCTATAAGATGTCATGCTAATTTACTAATATATGTAATTTTATTTATTATGACTTCAAATAGCTCTGTCTTCACATAGCTATGCTATATTCAGTAGATGGCATAACTTCATATAGCTGTGCTATCTTCAGTAGATAGGACGAAGATAGCACATCTTTATAAAGTAATGCTTCGTCCTATCTACTAACGATAGCACAGCTATATGAATCTACTAAAGATAGCTCAACTACATGAAGTTATGCTATCCACTGAAGATAGCACAGCTATATGAAGTCATAATATCTACTGAATATAGCATAGCTAAATAAAGTCATGCTGTCTACTGAAGATAGCACAGCTATATGAAGTCATGCTATCTACTGAATATTGCACAGCTATATGAATTTATGCAGTGTAATAAAGATAGCACAGCTATATGAAGTCATAATATCTACTGAAGATAGTACAGCTACATGAAGTCATTCTATCTACTGAATATAGCATAGCTACATAAAGTCATGCTCACTACAGAAGATAGCACAGCTATATGAAGTCATGCTATCTACTTAAGATAGCACAGCTATATGAAGTCATGCTATCTAATGAACATAGCACAGCTATATGAAGTCATGCTATCTACTGAATATATCATAGCTATATAAAGTCATGCTGTCTACTGAAGATATCACAGCTATATTAAGTCATGCAAACTTCTAAAGACTTTAGCATGACTTTATATAGATGTGCTATCTACTGAAAATAGCACAGCTACATGAAGTCACGCTATTTACTAATATATTTAATTTAATTTATTATGACTTCAAATAGCTCTGCTATCTTAAGTAGATAGCATGACTTCACATAGCTATGCTATATTCAGTAGATGGTATAACTTCAGTAGATAGGACGAAGATAGCACATCTATATAAAGTCATGCTTCGTCCTACTAAATCTAATAAAGATAGCTCAACTACATGAAGTTATGCTATCTACTTCATATAGCACAGCTATATGAAGTCATATCTACTGAATATAGCACAGCTATATGAAGTCATGCTATCTACTTAAGATAGCACAGATATATGAATTTAGACAGTCCTAACTACTAACGATAGCACAGCTATATGAATCTACTAAAGATAGCTCAACTACATGAAGTTATGCTATCCACTAAAGATAGCACAGCTATATGAAGTCATTCTATCTACTGCATATAACATAGCTATATAAAGTCATGCTGTCTACTAAATATAGCACAGCTATATGAAGTCATGCTATCTACTGAAGACAGCACAGCTTTAAGAATTTATGCAGTCTACTGAAGATAGCACAGCTATATGAAGTCATTATATCTACTGAATATAGCATAGCCAAAAGTCATGCTGTGTACTGAAGACAGCACAGCTATATGAAGTTATGCTATCTACTGAAGATAGCACAGCTATATGAATTTATACAAACTACTGAAGATAGCCCAGCTATATGAAGTCATGTTATCTACTGAAGATAGCACAGCTATATGAAGTTATGCTATCTACTGAAGATAGCACAGCTATATGAATTTATGTTATCTACTGAAGATAGCACAGCTATATGAATTTATGCAGTCTATTAAAGATAGCACAGCTATAGGAAGTCATAATATCTACTGAAGATAGCACAGCTACATAAAGTCATTCTATCTACTGAATATAGCATAGCTATATAAAGTCATGTTCACTACTGAAGATAGCACAGCTACATGAAGTCATGCTATATACTAAAGATAGCTTAACTACATGAAGTTATGCTATCTACTGAAGATAGCACAGATACACTCGTCAAAAGAAGTTCCTTGCCACTCACTGAAGTTCAAATATTTCACATAAATATTTAATACGAGACGAGACTTCCCTGTCTACTTCCATCTACTGCTTAAACGTTTACGTTGAACGTTTTAGTAGTTACTAGATTTCGCGGTTCGTGGGTTGGGCGGTTCTCGTGTTGGGGGTTCATGGGATGTGTACTCTTACTCTTAAAATCCAGTTATCACAGGTGTCCTTAATATTCCAGATACCCCATGATACAGGAACCCCATGTGCCCTTAAATCCAGGTAGGCTACCCCTTGCACATATACTATCCATGTAATTCAGTATATTATGTGTAGGCCTAGGGATAGGGTTTTATAGTGGGTCTTTTCAGAGGGGTTTTACTTGAGTCGGCGGAAGGAGGGTCTATCGTCATGCATGTCATGATCATCTGTGCCCAGTTTTCAGAACTGTGCGTGCAATATCCGTAAGTTATTTTTCTGCCTATTGACATTAATTATTCCTCCATAGGCATGCCTAAACGTATAATGTATGTATTTAAACCACGTATGTTTGCGCACAAGATGAGGCAAGGGTACCGGTCGTAGGCAAAGAGACAGACAAATACAAAAGATGGGTCAAGGAGGCTATAGAGATCAGGAAGCAGGGCACCACCATGAATAGAGACGAGGGGCAGTTCTACCTCAGTCACGTATACGACGATCTTCTGGTTGCAAAATCATCTAGCAACACTGTTGTCAAGCAACCAGAAAAAAGTGCAATCAACACAGGATCGTCACTCTAGCATCAGTGTTGACAAAGAAAACAGGTTGTTTTCGAAACGTCCGCAAGGTATGTTTTAAAATCTGGATTAGATATAATAAACCAATCTACAATTCTCTATCATGTCTGTATCAGCAATGGTAAGGTGCGTAAAAGGAAATTGCAAGAAATGAGCATTTAGTCATTTGAATGGAGAGATTATCCAATTTTTTTGCAATCTTCTTGCCATTGTCAAGTGAATGGGATCTGCCATGCATGAATGATCATGTCTAAATTCCATGTTAAGCTGTTAGAGGATTACTTTCTGCTTATTTTGATATACAATTATATATATATATATATATATATATATCAAAATAAAACACTTTTTATTTGGCAGTTTGCTACCTTGGGTTTCTCGCTTACGCGATCTTCAGGCAAACCACTTTGCCTGAAGATCGCGTAAGCGAGAAACCCAAGGTAGCAAACTGCCAAATAAAAAGTGTTTTATTTTGATAATAAGCTCTACTTAACTAAGTATTGAGCACTATCTGGCTATTATTGATATTCACGTTTTATATATATATATATATATATATATAATTATAATGGCTAGTTCAATGGCTAGTCTAACCAGAAACGGTTGTCAATACATATATAATTATATATATAATTATATATATTCTATTAAATATCAATTTAATTTAAGTGTATATGAATTTATGCAGCCTACTGAAAAAAGCGCAGCTATATGAAGTCATAATATATACTAAATATAGCGTAACTATATAAAGTCATAATATCTACTGAAAATAGCATATCTATATAAAGTCATGCTGTCTACTGAAGATAGCACAGCTATATGAAGTCATGTTCAACAACTCCCCCATATCTTAAGTACAGTAACAAAGCGTTGTCGATTTGAGATAAACCCACTGTTCATATGCAAATTACTAAGAGGGCGAACCTTATTTGGAAACCACTACTATGCATTTTGAAATTGTGAACAAAAATGTTCGCAAAATGTGTTCATTTTTTTCGGCGGATAAATGCATTTCGCCATGCAATCCTTAAAGTTAGCAAACAGCTTTATATACCGAAATGTAGCTATATATATTCCTGAGGAAATATTTTTGGCGAGGGTCATATGACACGGCTCACTCCTAAAGCCACAAGTTTAGTTTGAACGGTTGCTACCCAGCACAGGAGAATCGCCAGTTTTCACCATCGCGCGGTAAAATGAGTACCCTTTCATCTCTCATGGACAGTACCACTATTGAAATGGAAGGGTGTGTTTTGATTTGATACAAATATTCTATAAAAAAGTATCAAAATGTGTTATGTAAATTAAAGGTAGATGTTCCGATTTTCAACTTGAAGTTTTCTATTCTACATGAAAGGTCATCCTTAAAAAAGTCGTGTTCCAAAGTTTGAGTTGCATAGCTCTAATGGTTCTTATTTTAGACGCACAAGATGCTGTGAACTGTACCCATTGAGTTGTACACAAACTATATCGGTGGTTACCACCATTCGCGGTAATTCGACGTTATTTCATCGATTTCTCCGTAATTATACCGATCTAGGCCGTCAAATTTCAGTATGATGATAAGAAAAATACGAGCTTTCATATGATATGAAAATCTCCGTATGTTTGAAATAATTCTGTGTTACGAAAATGTGATCGGGTCATCTACCTTTAAGCGCATTCTTGGATTAATTTGTCTCTGAATGTTAAAGGTCATGAAGGTGGTGTGTGAATAAAATGTTATTTACAAAATATTTTAAAATTCACAATTACTTGCGAAATAATGTTTACCTTTTGTAACCCAGCCCATTCAGAAGTTTCCTCGCCCATTTACAGGGAACGGACGATGTCCAAATAAGGGCCTAATTATAATAAAACGTAAACATTTTTCCCCGTTTTTTAAAGAGCAGCTAAATTTACATGTCAAATTAATCCTATTAAAAACCCGTTTTTTACTTGTTTTCATCAATTATCCAAAACGCTATTCACATATGAATGATATAAATATGTTTGGTCGTTGTTGAACGGGGTTCAACAAGGTCTTCGTCGTTGTTTATCTTGAATCGACAACGGTAAGACGGGTTTATTTTGCGAGGGCAGCAAGCTGCCATTGCAAAATATCGACTGAAGATAGCATAGCTATATGAAGTTATGCTATCTACTGAAGAGAGCCCAGCTATTTGAAGTCAAGCTATCTCCTGAAGATAGCACAGCTAATAAAAGTTATGCTATCTACTGAAGCTAGCACAGCTATATGAATTGTTGCAGTCTACTGAAGATAGAATGACTTTTTGTAGCTGTGCTATCTTCTGAATATATCATAGCTATATAAAGTCATGCTTACTACTACTGAAGATAGCACAGCTATATGAAGTCATGCTATCTACTGAAGATAGCACATCTATATGAATTTATGCAGTCTACTGAAGATAGCACAGCTATATGAAGTCATGCTATCTACTGAAGATAGCACAGCTAATAAAAGTTATGCTATCTACTGAATAAAGCACAGCTATATGAAGTCATTCTGTCTACTGAAGATAGCACAGCTACATGAAGTCATGCTATCTAATGAATATGGCATAGCTATACAACGTCATGTTTTTAATGAAGATAGCACAAATACAGAAGTCATGCTATCTATTGAAGGGTATACACCACCAATGCACTATGGGATAGCACGTCCGGTAAAAGTTTATCACAGCAATAGTTCTTTTTTGCGGTACAAAATGCGAGATTTTGACAGACTTTTTTTCAATTATATCTATTAGTTTTGGGTATTCAAATTGTTATGAGTGTGCACAGTACAAAATTAAAAACAAATCGCACTAGTTTGAACATTTTCAAGTTTTAAATGACTGAAATCGGGTATGACACTTTGCCATATCCTTTTGATATGTTTTGCGGACATCCCTTAGGAATAATCTCTGTAAATGTCATATAAGGACGTATGGGATAACTCCAGTTAGAGCCGATTGTTTGACCTCTACTTTGCACGTGGCGTCTATGGGGAGTGCTTTGGTGGTGTAAATCCTAAAGATAGCACAGCTACATTAACGCTTTCCACGCGGCTATTATTTTTACCATACACAAAACAGATTTTTCAAAAACCCTTCATAATTTTCAAAGTCTATCTCAAAGATTACTAACCAAACACTAGGCATGTTTGTACTTGTTTCAATGCATTTCTCATGGTGATTCCAAATATGGTAATGAAATACAGTAATTTTGACATTTTTGAAACATTTTGTGAAATTTTGGAATGTCGTCTGCAGCTGCCTGCCGCGTGGAAAGTGTTAAGTTATGCCATCTACTAAAGAATGCACAGCTTTATGAATTCATGCTGTCTAATGAAGACAGCAATCTATATGAAGTCATACTATCTACTGAAGATAGCACAGCTATGAAGTCATGCTATTTACTGAAGATAGCACAGCTATATGAAGTCATGATATCTACTGGAGATAGCACAGCTAAGGTAAACTAAGAGACATGTAAAATATAAAATAAATACTCAAGACAATGTGACACAATGTCATAACATTTCTCTTTTTGGAAGAATTGGTGGCCCTGAAAAGAGCCGTTGAGTCTGTGGCTTAAAAAGCCTCGATGTTGCTGTGATCTGATGATCTGTTGGGCTGTCAGCTGTGTTCCTACGATGACCCCTCGTTGGTTGTAGTTGTCATGTTGTTTGGCGTCGTTTTTTTCTTGAGCGTTCTGTCTTCTCGGGCATGTCTGGCTCAGATTCGTGTTTCCTCTTTTTGCCGCCGTTTTTCTACCAAAGATGCTTTGGTGAGGACGAGTTCGAAGCAATCTTCTTCGAACTCTCGTAGTGCTGCTACTTCTACGTTGGTTCTGATCTTGCGTCTCACTGTGTCCTTTGCCTCCTATATATCTTGTTCAGACTGAGGGACGACAAACTTCTGCATTACATCCAGCAGCAGAGCAGTTCCAGATACTCTCGGTCCTGCCGTTTGCTTATATATAGTTACTCTGCTTTCGCCCTGGACCTAGCTGACAACATAGAGATAACATCAGGTAGGTAATAAGTATACAGGTAAATGTGCCAAAGTAATGATACGGTGACAAAAAAGAAACCATGTTTTATAGAACCGATTAACCCATTGTTTAGAATACGTTGAGAAAAAGAAAGTTACGTGCAAATGAATCCCGACACCAAACATGTTTTTTTTGGTGCTAGGTATCATGGTAAATCATGTTGGTGTTTATTCACAAAAAACCCAACTTAAACATGTTTAAGCCTGATCTACTCCGGGATTAGTCTTACCCGATACAGCATTTATTTTGTTTTATACCAATATATTGCAAAAGAGAAGAATAACAAAGTAAACATTATGTTCAGACTCGTAGCTTGTGAGTACGGATCTACGAGGGTCATTCAATAAGTTCTACCTCCTACCTCATAACTTTGCTAATATACAAGCCAGTCGTATGAAATATTCCACAAGTAAAGCATTGCATCTCAGCTACAAAACCATAGTAGATTAGTTTGAATACTCATTGTACTTTTCTGGATATGCAGTAAAAACCAAGCTTCCATTTAGTGCGACGGAAACGGGTAAAAAACAGCCAAATGTCTCCATAAGTGCTATTCATTTGGCCAATTCTAAGAGACAAAATGTACCTATCGGTCAATTAAAATCGTTCTAAGTTACAAATACCTCTTGAACAGGCTTTAAACAATACAAGTGACTAATTTCTTGACGGAAAATGCCCTTTAATAAGCCAGAACCAGACCAGGACAACAATCAATTTTAAGCCTACCCTAGAGAACCGCTGCAAAAGTCATATTTGCTTTTCATAAGAGATCTTCATTATACAGGACTGAATGGATATATTTCAAGTCTCTCGCAGATATATTTTTCTATCACTGACTACCTGATTAACTATTCTAAATGTTGCATATAAGGAAAACTGATAACGTTACTATCATGTTAAGCTTTAACATTCGAGGCATCACTGTGGCTTGATTTGTAACAACGAACATTTGACTGAATATCAGTATTCCAGTATACATCAATACATTCGAGTTAATATTATACTATTTGCAAGCTACAAAGGTTAATATTGCCTACAATCTGATTAATACATGATAGTATAGCATTATATTCAGAAATCATCCATTGTTTTCTATTTCCAGTATTTAAATCGGACGGTTATTACCTAATCATACAATACGGAGAGAAAACGAAAAAACATGTATTTATCTTTGGGGTAATTTTCCGTGTCCGTTGTCCAAAATCTCTCTCTGGCTTTGATTGCATCATGACAAATGTGAAATAGGTATCAATTAGCATTTACTATAAATGTGTAGCTATGATTCATAGCTATAATCATGACAAATGTCATGAGGCTGACATTCATATTAGCGATGTCATGAGTGAGGAGGTAGAACTTATTGAATGACCATCGTATATCATTGGTTGTTATTATAACAGGGACATTTCTCACTTTTAAAGTTGTCCGTTTAAATCAGAAATAACACCAATTTCGTATATTATGTCTATTAACATTTTATGTATTAAAGGCATATTATGTGATCTTTAACAAGTAGCGCCCTCTATCATTGATTCTTACTATGACAGCAGATTTTCTTGCAGATTTGCATTTTTGATCATAAATCATTAAGATCTTCTAAGTTACAGATCGCCTAAGATTCCTAATTATTTCAAAATCATGGTTTGAAAATAAATTGTAGCGAGCGGTACAATTTTACTCTAAATTCACTCTAAAACTATGATTTTGAGGCTATTAGGAATCGTATCGCTCTGTAACTTAACATATATTTATGATTTATGATCAGAAAAGTAAATCTGCAAGAAAATCTGCTTCCAATTTTTTTTCGAGGATTGAGGGCGTCCCCTGGAAAAGATCACATAATATACCTTTAAAATGTTAAATTTGATATCTTACCAAGTATCTGGGAAACCATCGGCATGTACAGGGGCTTGCAGCCATATTCCAAAGCGTTATGTGGTTTTGGTTGGGGTCCGTTCATACTCCTGTCGTTGCGCATCGATGTATCCCAGTTATTCGGCAAGGTCTATATTTGAAAAATAATTGTTAGGTTATGATTCTTTTAGCATCATGGTATGTACTTAATCATTATGACTTGTATTCACAAACTGAATTTAAGTCTAACCAAATCTGGGGTTAGTCATACTCGATAGAGCTTTTATTTCGTTTTATACCCATACATTGCAAAAGACAGGGGAACGAGGAAGTTTCTTGATTGTCATATAACGTTTTACGTTGTCGGAGATGAAGCAATTCAACCAAATTTGCAATAAAGGTGATATCATAATGTCTATTATAACTTCGTTCGATTTCAGCAAACGTGTCACCTCTTGTATATTGACTTGGTAGGGATGTACTCGTTGTAAATTGCTATTTGCCATGTTAATCTTCTTAAATATTGCTCTAGATAGAGTAACCAATGATCAATACGTCTGTGAAAGATAAAATTAATGCTCGGAAGAATACGCAGACTGTTACTTTAACAAGTGAGCCTATTAGGCTATTAGGCCAAATATCTACTGTGTGTTACTTATTAGGAAGTCTGATAATGCTTCCTGGTGAACATTTCCTTTTCACCAAAAGACCGCATTAAACCAGAAAGATATTATTACTTATAACACCTCACTGATTAAACGATATAAACCACGTTTAGGTATAAGATAGCCTGACGAAATGGCAAAAAAGTTTGGTCATGACATGTTGTGTCTGCCACCCTATCATTGTGATTTAAACCCGGAAGAACTAATACGGGCTCAAATTAAAGGTATATTATGTGATTTTTCCAGGGAGCACCCTCAACATCGAAAAAAAATTGAAAGCAGATTTTCTTGCAGATTTACATTTCTGATCATAAATCGTACATACATTCCAAGTTACAGGGCGATACGATTCTTAATTACTTCAAAATCAATGGTTTTAACGCGAAAATAAACTGTCGTGTTAACGCGACACTTTATATTTTCACTCTAAATTCACTCTAAAACCATGATTTTGAGGTTATTAGGAATCTTATCGCTCTGTAACTTGGAATGTATGTACGATTTATGATTAGAAATGTAAATCTTCAAGAAAATCTACTTTCTAAAAAAATCATGAATAGAGGGCGCTCTCTGGAAAAAAAAATCACATAATATGCCTTTAAACATCATGTTGCAAAGCACAATATACTTTCAACATCAATGACATTCCAAAAAATATTCGATAAGGCATTGGAAAAAGTGTACCCATCAGGACTGGACAAATGTGTCGCCACGATCAGGAAATTGAAAATTCGTACTGGGAAAAAGACCACATCTGAGATATTGACATTCCCCAAATGATCATCAAATTATCTGAGGATTCAGACCACGACGCAGATTAATCGGACTCAAGTGATGTCGAAGACAATTAAGTATCTGGTAAAAATTGATGATAAGATTTACCAAATTTGGTCCGAGTTTACGGTGTGCAATGGATTGGAAGTGAACGTCCCTGTTTTTGGACCCGTTTTCCAGATTACCCCGGGGTAATCTGGAAAACAGGGACGCGACCCTGTTTTCATGTGTCCCCGTTTTTCTGTCCCCGTTTTCTAGACACCCTGATAAGATAACAACATGTTTCATATTGTAAGCCTATTTGAAGTGCGCGTGTAACCATTGAACGTCCACGGTGTAACCAACCCAGGGTGTAACCAGGGAGGTGTCAGGCATTCTATTTGACACTTCCCTGGTGTAACCATGAAAGTAATAGACCACAGTTTTTCCTTTCTGACCTGTTTCAGGATCGAAGTTATATTGATTTCGGGAAATTTACTACCTGGACTACAGTTCCAAATGTTTTAATGGGGTGGCACATTTGCAGAAACCGATTATATAACACATGTAATAAAATGTTCAAATGTAATATCTTACCAATTATCTGGGAACCCACTGCCTTTGTAGCGGGCTTGCAGTCATAACAATGCGTCGGGGTGGTTTGGTAGGCGTCGATGTGGTTTGGTAGGCGTTGATGTGGTTTGGTAGGCATCGATGGGGTTTGGTGGTAGGCGTCGATGTGGTTTGGTAGGCGTCGATGTGGTGTTGTTCACGGTTTGCTTAGATGTAGCTGTACTATGGTCCGTTCATACTCCTGACGCTGCGCATCGATGTATTCCAGATCTTCGGCAAGGTCTGCATATGAAAGATAATTGTTAGGTCACGAATTCTCTTAGTATCGTGGTACTAACCTGGGGTTAGTCATACCCGACAGTGCTTTCATTTCGTTTTCGTTTTATACCCTAGATTGCAAAAGACTGAGTGGCGTGATTGTAAACCAACGCTGTAGACCCCGGGTGTGGATGTGCCTGCCAGACTTTGAAATTTCGACTTTCAATATACCTGCATAATGCAAAATTAACACCCGATCGGTATAAACTTGGTGAAATGTCAACCGATAAATACTTGTTATACATGTATTTACAATAAACAGAAGGTAAGTAGAAAATTGGGTTTTTAGAAGTGTATTTTAGACATTTGAACTTCGGATATTATAAATCTAGCGGTTATTGAATACATGTATGTCAGGCCTTTTAGAGGTGGTGGGGGTCTGACAAAGTACACCCTTCAAAGGATTAGGCGCATTAATATACCAAAAAACTTTCTGATAACCACCCATCGATATACCAAATTTCGCGAAAAGGCACCCGAAAGGCAGGCACATAATACGTATACCCAGCTATATAGTGAGTACCCCCGGCTGTAGACAGTTTGGAAATGTGGATGTGAACATGAAGAACACAACGCTTTTACATATAAAAACAAGGAAAACAACATAACAAATTGTATTCGAAGCCGATTTTTAAGTGCGTGCAACCGCAAGTCTGAATGTAGCCAAGCAAAGAAATAGATATCTCAGTCCATAATTTGGCAGCAGCGACCAGAAGGAATGCATCACCGCCTCTCTCTTTTTCTGTTTTATACCCATAGATAGCAAAAGAGAATATCTGCCTGTACCATTGATTATTATAACCATCATGGTTCTAAATTAAGTCTATTATTAAATGTAAAAAAAATCTTAATTTGATATTTGATATCTTACCAATAACATGAATAACTGGGTAACCTGCGTCGATGTGGTTTTGGTCATGTCTTGCTCAGATGTAGCTGTAATGGCCTGGCTTGTTCATACTCCCGTCGTAATTGATCGTCGCACATCGATCGACGTCGGCGGATATTGGTCCGAGTTAAAGCGAGAGCGACCGTAGTCTTTTATCCGTCGACACGTCGACCGAAGCGCAACAACGGGAGAATGAACGCACCTTGGGATGAAATATATAGCAAATGTTAGATCAAGAATACATTATAATAACTGTGTTCTATATACCTATGGATGGGGATAAACAGAAGATCGGGAGTGTATTCCATCATTTTTTAAATGCTGTAAATATGATTAGTATTTTTATTTTTGTGTGAATCCTACAAAATACACTACTAGCGATACGTTTCAAATATTGAACAAAAGAAGAATATAAATTCATTTTGCTCAATGTCAATCCCATCCTTGGTTCGAACCTCCAGACCCTCCCCCAAATGGTCGACCGTAGACATGGGTGAAGACCCCAGAAAACTGAATGGCTGCGGGGAAAGTGTTAAACCAAGTGAATTGAAAACGGGCGACGGAAATGTCGAAACAATTTCATTTTATGAATTTTGAGAAGTCGAAGAAACGGAATTTTAAATACGAGTAGAGAAGGGAAGGAGCACCCAAATGGGAAAAGAGTACCCACATGGGAATATCCAACACCCATGGGTGCTGGCAAAAGGTAATTTTCAGCTCCTCGACATTGGGATAATGCCTTCCTTTTACAGATTTTTCTCTATCCAATTATGTTTACAGTTTTATACTGCAATATAGTTTACTGCATATTTACAGCTTTAAAAAGATATAGAAACCTTCGGGTCATCCTCTATCTACAGTAGACAACATACATCCCATTACTGTCTTCAGTAGATAGTAAGTAGGCCTATATGAACGAATACCAATCTCTTCACTCCCCTCTCTTTTCCGAGTTTTGTTTTCCTTTTTTCATAGTTTATTGTTTTACTTATTGGTAATTTTTGCTGCCTTAATATGTTTGAGTTGGCCGAAGTTCAGCGTTTGCGTAGTGTTTTATTGGCGTAGTATTTTACTTCAAAAATGTCGCACAGTACAAACAAAAATCGCACAGTAAATGTACTACATGTACAATTTTGCCTTCTATTTGGCTAATAACCTCGGTCTTTTTTTCTCATTTTTTTCCTATTTCCTTTTTTTCTCACATTTTTTTTAGGGGGTGGGGCGGGGGCCCAAATGGGCTTTTATTTGCCCCCTGCCCCCCCCCCCCCCCCACCTGAGCTACGCCACTGCCTTATAACCAACCAGTCAGCAATCGCCCGCGACACTTCCATACTTTCATATGTTATCATTTGTCATAAGCTTAGGTACACAGCAGCTGTAAACACATGTTGCATAGCCTATACCTCACATTCCATTCATGTGGATTTTCGCACAAAAATACGTTCACTTATTGCATTTTTGTGCTAGTGTTTATAATAAAGATGATTTCAAATAGAAAAGAAATATCACCACGAATACCTTTCTGTTCACGCTCCTACTCTCCCTCTCTCTTTTCCGCGTTTTGTTTTCTTTTTTCCATAGTGATTGTTCTACTTATTGGTAATTTTTGCTGCCTTAATATTTTTGAGTTGGCCGAAGTTCAGCGTTTGCGTAGTGTTTTATTGGCGCAGCATTTTACTTTGATTTATTTCATTGAAGTTTCACTGGTAACACGCCAATCTATGCTTGCATTTTGCTCGCGAGACTAGTACCTTATAACCAGTCAGCAATATTTTTCATATAAGGGTACATAGTTGTTGTAACCACGTGTTGCACATACCTCACATTCCATTCATGTGGATTTTTGCACAAAATGCGTTCACTTTATAAATTGCATTTTGTGCATAGCATTACTAGTGTTTATAATAAATATTATTTCAATACAAAAAGAAATATCACCACGAATACCTTTCTGTTCACTACCTTACTCTCTCTCTTTTCTGAGTATTGTTTTCAGGTTTTTTTGTAGAGATTGTTTTACTTATTGGTAATGTGTGCACCTTAATATTTTGAGTGGCCGCAGTTTAGCGTTGGCGTGGTATTTTAATTTATATAATTTAATTTAAGTTTTTCACAATTTTATACTTGCATTTTGCTCGCGAGACTAGCGCCTTTTAACCAGCCAGTAATCGCCCGCGACACTTCCATAATTTCATATGTTATATTTTTATATAATAAGGCTACGTTTAGTTGTAACCACGTGTTGCATATACCTCACATTCCATTCATGTGGATTTTGCACAAAATATGCATTCACTTATAACACTTTGTGTATAGCATTACTGGTGTTTATAATAAAGATGATTTCAATCTAAAAGAAAAATCACCATGAACCCCTTTCTCTTCACTACCTTACTGTAAATCTATAAATCTATATATATCTTTTCCTCGTTTTGTTTTCCTTTTTTTAGTGATTGTTTTTTACTTATTGATACATTTTTGCTGCCTTAAGGTGATGGTCTACCATAAAAACTGTTTTTGTTATTTTAAGTCCTACAAAGTTCATTTTTGGATATGTTGATACTTATGACCATACTAGAGGATTGCCGGAGAATTTTTTTCTCAACAATTCATCTCATTTGCATAATAATGGCGGCCATCTTGGATTTTATCGGCTATTTTATCCCGGGGTACTCCTGAGAATACGCAAACATTTGTCGATGATTTTTTTCAACGAAAAATATGCTTATACACATAAATGTTGGGATGACATAGCCCTTTTTTCAAATTTGTGTCCCAATTTTCAAATTTGCCTTTTTTTTTGACGAATTTTTTTTATATATTTTTTTTAAACCAAAATGAGCATTTTTGAAAATTAAAATGGCTATAATTTTTTTTAAAAGAATAAATATGCAACAAAGGCTATGTCATCCCTTGTTGAACTTTTTATTCTAGTTCCATTCGAAATTTCAGCTTTATACATGCTTCCGTTTTTGAAAAATAACCCCGGGATTGATCGAAACGACCATTTCGAGAAAACAGCGTTTGAAGTCTAGAAACACTGTTTTTAATTATTATGCAAATTAGGTAAAGCATTTACATTTTTGAAACCATATTTAAAAATACTATTTGAATTATCACCATTTTTGGTGGTATTTTCATGGCAAAGTCTCCTTTATTTCTAAAGTTATGGAATTTATAAGGAATATAACGTTAAATATCACTGGTTGAAAAACAAGGAATACATAAGATATTATAAAAATATTTACGAGAAATGCGTTGGATTTTCGACTTTGATTTGACGTAACTTTGGAACCACTGCTCCGATTTTGATGAAATAAAAAGTAATAAAAAGTAAAACATCAACCGCGTCTTATAATATAAGCATAATATCTTAATAGCCTCTTTTAAGCCACTGTATGGTAGACCATTACCTTAATATTTTTGAGTTGGCCGTTTGCATAGTGTTTTTTGCGTAGTATTTTATTTCATTTAAGTTTTCACTGGCAACACGCAACTCTATGCTTGCATTTTGCTCGCGAGACTAGCGCCTTATAACCAGTCAGCAATCGCCCGCAACACTTCCATAATTTCATATATTATATATATATTTTTAATATATTAAAAAAGGGTCATCGTAGCTGTAACCACGTGTTGCATATAATACCTCGCATTCCATTCATGTGGATTTTTGCACAAAAATGCGTTCACTTATTGCATTTTGTGCATAGCATTACCAGTGTTTATAATAAAGATGATTCAAATATAAAAGTAAAATTACTACGAATATCTTTCTCTTCATTCCTTCTCTTTTCCGCGTTTTGTTTTCTTTTTTTCGTAGTGATTGTTTTACTTATTGGTAATTTTTGCTGCCTTAATATTTTTGAGTTGACCGAAGTTCAGCGTTTGCGTAGTGTTTTTATTTGCGTAGTATTTTACTTTAATTTATTTCATTGAAGTTTTCACGGGTAACACGCAACTCTATTATTGCACTTTGCTCGCGAGACTAGCACCTAATAACCAGTCAGCAATCGCCCGCGACACTTCCATATAAATGTCAACAATTATATTTTCTATATTAGGCTAGTTGTAACCACATGTTACATTATACCCCCATTCCATCGTGTGGATTGCACAAACATGCGGTCACGCCATACATTTTGTGCACAGTATTACTAGTGTTTATAATAAAGAAGAAGAAGAAAAAGCCCCCAGACTCTCACCAGTAGTTGACGACCGTGCCGTGGACCTTCGCCCACATCTAATCTGCACCATTTGATGCCTGTGGACCATCGCCCACGGGTGGAGCCCTCAAACTCCCTCCTCTACGCGGGGTATTGACGACAGCAGACCCTCGTCTGCCGTACAATCAGTCCCTTCCTGGGTTTGATTGAGTCCCCAGACTCCCCCCTCTACTCGGCGGGGTTTTGTCGACAGCAGGCCCTCGTCTGCCCTACACGCTTGAGGCTCTTGCCAATCCCATCCTGGCCTCAAGCCTCAAGACCCTCCCCCAAATTGTTTTAAATCTCTCTGTGCCCCTTTAAGATGTTTTTATATGCATTTAAACAAGTTTTGAGAACCATGAAATAAAAACAATGTAGTTCCTTTAGTAGTATACCCTACCACTGCATGTCTTTAAAGGGGCATTAAGAGATCATTCATGGAGTGAGCCCTCATTTTTTTCAGAAGATGACTTGCCCAAAAGGCCCAACTCAATGTAAAGAAAGACAGTAAAACCTAAAAAACAAAGAGAGCGGCGAAAAAAAATGTCGCCTACTTCGGTGGCGAAAAAAAAAATACACCCGACCCCAACTTCCATGCCCCCCCCCCTGAAAATCAAATGGTGCGTCCCTTAGTTATATGCATTTAAACAAGTGAGGTGACCAACCTCAGAACCATTACCCTACCACTGCATGTCTTTAAAGGGGCATTATTCTCCCTCAATTTTGTCCGAAGTTGGGTTTTTCGCATACGTAATGCTCATATTGTACTAACTAGTAACTACCCCTAGAAATTATGAGTTTAATTTGCAGTATCAAAAACAGTGAAAAGCACTACTAGTACTATATACAATACTAGTATATGCTGTGAAAATGTCTTTATTTCAGAAATCTCTCTGTGCCCCTTTAAGATGTTTGTAACAGCTTTGTATCTCCCAATCTCTCGTATGCATTTAAACAAGTTTTGAGGTGACCAACCTCAGAACCATACAATATTTCTTCGGCAAATGTTAGCAGACGACGCCATGTTTGTTGTTGTCAAGCAACCTCGTACTTGGCGTCACCGTTTAACATGTACGTAATATTCATAGGCTCTAGAATTGATTCGGGTGACGGTGTTGATAGAGCAAACTATTTCCCCGAGGTACTGGCTACGGGCCTGTCACCCCGAACCCGAACCAATCTCTCGTATATGCATTTAAACAAGTTTTGAGGTGACCAACCTCAGAACCATAAAATATTTCTTCGGCAAATGTTAGCAGACGACGCCATGTTTGTTGTTGTCAAGCAACCTCGTTCTTGGCGTCACCGTTTAACATGTACGTAATATTCCGATAGGCTCTAGAATTGATTCGGGTGACGGTGTTGATAGAGCAAACTATTTCCCCGAGGTACTGGCTACGGGCCTGTCACCCCGAACCCGAACCAATCTCTCGTATATGCATTTAAACAAGTTTTGAGGTGACCAACCTCAGAACCATAAAATATTTCTTCGGCAAATGTTAGCAGACGACGCCATGTTTGTTGTTGTCAAGCAACCTCGTACTTGGCGTCACCGTTTAACATGTACGTAATATTCATAGGCTCTAGAATTGATTCGGGTGACGGTGTTGATATAGCAAACTATTTCCCCGAGGTACTGGCTACGGGCCTGTCACCCCGAACCCGAACCAATCTCTCGTATATGCATTTAAACAAGTTTTGAGGTGACCAACCTCAGAACCATAAAATATTTCTTCGGCAAATGTTAGCAGACGACGCCATGTTTGTTGTTGTCAAGCAACCTCGTACTTGGCGTCACCGTTTAACATGTACGTAATATTCATAGGCTCTAGAATTGATTCGGGTGACGGTGTTGATATAGCAAACTATTTTCCCGAGGTACTGGCTACGGGCCTGTCACCCCGAACCCGAACCAATCTCTCGTATATGCATTTAAACAAGTTTTGAGGTGACCAACCTCAGAACCATAAAATATTTCTTCGGCAAATGTTAGCAGACGACGCCATGTTTGTTGTTGTCAAGCAACCTCGTTCTTGGCGTCACCGTTTAACATGTACGTAATATTCCGATAGGCTCTAGAATTGATTCGGGTGACGGTGTTGATAGAGCAAACTATTTCCCCGAGGTACTGGCTACGGGCCTGTCACCCCGAACCCGAACCAATCTCTCGTATATGCATTTAAACAAGTTTTGAGGTGAC
Organism: Ophiura sarsii; assembly: GCA_035610835.1. Classification (NCBI taxonomy): domain Eukaryota; kingdom Metazoa; phylum Echinodermata; class Ophiuroidea; order Amphilepidida; family Ophiuridae; genus Ophiura; species Ophiura sarsii. Next base: position 26,190,058 of record CM069458.1, read on the forward strand.
CAACCTCAGAACCATAAAATATTTCTTCGGCAAATGTTAGCAGACGACGCCATGTTTGTTGTTGTCAAGCAACCTCGTACTTGGCGTCACCGTTTAACATGTACGTAATATTCATAGGCTCTAGAATTGATTCGGGTGACGGTGTTGATAGAGCAAACTATTTCCCCGAGGTACTGGCTACGGGCCTGTCACCCCGAACCCGAACCAATCTCTCGTATATGCATTTAAACAAGTTTTGAGGTGACCAACCTCAGAACCATAAAATATTTCTTCGGCAAATGTTAGCAGACGACGCCATGTTTGTTGTTGTCAAGCAACCTCGTACTTGGCGTCACCGTTTAACATGTACGTAATATTCATAGGCTCTAGAATTGATTCGGGTGACGGTGTTGATAGAGCAAACTATTTCCCCGAGGTACTGGCTACGGGCCTGTCACCCCGAACCCGAAGGGTGAGGGGTGATAGGCCCGTAGCCAGTACCGAGGGAAAATAGTGTGCCCTATTGCCCCGATCATACCATGTAGTATTTGTTTTATTACACCTCACTGTGACTCTGGGGATGAGGTTGTAGGGAAAAAGATAGGGAAATAGGCCAATGAATTGGGGAATTGGCCAATGAATTGCCATGATTAGTTCATGAATATTTATGAGGTGCAATAATACAATAAACCTAAACAAACATTCGGTAGGTATTTTTATTAATCAGACTTGGTTAAAAATAAAACCAATGAAAAAAGAGTATACCCTTATAAATATGTATCTGGTGTAATAATAACCTTTAACATTTATATTGTCTGATGGGAAGTAAATAATGATAGGGTGGGTATAAAAATATATGGATCTCAAATTAAAAATTGAAAACTCTGATATTGTTCCGAACATTGTGAATCATACCATCTTAGTCCTTGGTTATACTATAATATTTCAATGGCATTATTTGGTTTCCTCGTGCAATTTCCCTTCAGAAAATGTATACTTTTATTACCTCAGGGGGTATACAAGCAAATATAAATGTGTAAAGTTAAAATCATGTCGCGAAAGCCAAAATCCGTGTGTAACGCGAAAGGAGGCGAGCTCGTAACACATTACCATATACGCTTATGCTTATACGTATTAATTGCCACCCAAAATTATAGAGCTTAATTCGCAGTATTTCATGTGAAATTCATGGATTTGATACTGAAGGCAAGGCGACTATACAGTAAATATTTTAAGGCAAGGCAACTATACAGTAAATATTTTAAGGCAAGGCGACTATGCAGTAGACTTTTTAAGGCAAGGCGACTATATAGTATACATTTTATGGCAAGGCAACTATACAGTCAATATTTTAAGGCAAGGCGACTATGCAGTAGACTTTTTAAGGCAAGGCGACTATATAGTATACATTTTATGGCAAGGCAACTATACAGTAAATATTTTAAGGCAAGGCGACTATGCAGTAGACTTTTTAAGGCAAGGTGACTATACAGTATACATTTTATGGCAAGGCAACTATACAGTAAATATTTTAAGGCAAGGCGACTATGCAGTAGACTTTTTAAGGCAAAGCGACTATATAGTATACATTTTATGGCAAGGCAAGTACTATACAGTAAATATTTTAAGGCAAGGCGACTATGCAGTAGACTTTTTAAGGCAAGGCGTCTATACAGTATAAATTTTAAGGCAAGGCGTCTATACAGTATACATTTTAAGGCAAGGCGTCTATACAGTATAAATTTTAAGGCAAGGCGTCTGTACAGTATAAATTTTAAGGCAAGGCGTCTATACAGTATAAATTTTAAGGCAAGGCGTCTATACAGTATAAATTTTAAGGCAAGGCGTCTGTACAGTATAAATTTTAAGGCAAGGCGACTTTACAGTATACATTTTAAGGCAAGGCGTCTGTACAGTATAAATTTTAAGGCAAGGCGTCTATACAGTATAAATTTTAAGGCAAGGCGTCTATACAGTATAAATTTTAAGGCAAGGCGTCTGTACAGTATAAATTTTAAGGCAAGGCGTCTATACAGTATAAATTTTAAGGCAAGGCGTCTATACAGTATAAATTTTAAGGCAAGGCGACTATACAGTATAAATTTTAAGGCAAGGCGACTTTACAGTATACATTTTAAGGCAAGGCGTCTATACAGTATAAATTTTAAGGCAAGGCGTCTATACAGTATAAATTTTAAGGCAAGGCGTCTGTACAGTATAAATTTTAAGGCAAGGCGTCTATACAGTATACATTTTAAGGCAAGGCGTCTATACAGTATAAATTTTAAGGCAAGGCGTCTGTACAGTATAAATTTTAAGGCAAGGCGTCTATACAGTATAAATTTTAAGGCAAGGCGACTATACAGTAGTCAAACCCTGCTGCGACGAACCTTGCTGCGATGAACCTTGCTGCGATGAACCTTGCTGCGATGAACCTTGCTGCGAGGAAATGGATGGTAGGGGTGACGGTTTAGGTGCCGACAACCCCCGCCAATGGATGCAGTTTAACGTCTTACCCAGGACGTACTAACTACTACCCAAAATTATAGAGCTTTTCGCAGTATTTCATGTGAAATTCATGGATTTGATATAGTAGAAATGTTAAGGCAAGGCGACTTTACTGTAGAAATTTTAAGGCAAGGCGATTTTACACTAGAAATTTAGGGCAAGGCGACTTCACAGTAGAAATTTTAAGGCAAGGCGACTTTACACTAGATATTTTTAGGCAAGGCAATTTTACAGTAGAAATTTTAAGGCAAGGCTATTTACAGTAGATACTTTAAGGCAAGGCGACTTTAGTAGTCGACCCCTGCTGCGAACGAACCCTTTTGCGAATGGACCCTGTTACGACGAACCCTGCTGTGAACGAACCCTAGTGCGACGAACCCTACTGCGACGAACCTTGCTGTGACGAACCTTGCTGCGACGAACCTTGATGCGACGAACCTTGCTGCGACGAACCTTGCTGCGACCAAACCCTGCGACCAACCCTGCTGCGACCCTTGCTATTGGCAGTTTCGTACAGACTACATAGTGGACGTGTTACTTTCATGGAGTTTCGGACAAACATAGGAAGAAACAGAGCGTGTTTTTTGACCAATTCTGAGCAAATGCAACTATGAAATCGTGATTATCAACCATATTCTCGTGTGCCGTGTTAGGCTGTTTAATTAGGCGCCCCAACGAAACACCAACGGCGTGCGGCGCCTTCTGATGTTTATGGTCCCTATGTAGACCTACATAGGTGGCTACATTTCAAAATCTGTAAAACAATTATTGACTTTTATGCCTCATTTGGCGCCCTTTTATTTGATAGGTTTGACGTTTTAAAATTATGCACTGTTCCAGGACATTTTACGTCGGCACAGGCTGCTGCTTGTTATATGAAAATAAAATTCTAATTCATATTATTCAGCCGTCGGTCCATTTTGAAAATGTTAAATTGATCTACTATTTGTTCTTTCAATTATTAATTGGATCAAAACTATGTCAAGTTTGGCGTGACACACACAAATGAGATACTATTGCCTACATTCTTTCTGTAAATTTCACATGTTATTAATTAACGAGTAATTCGGTATATAGCCCTAATGCCTACATGTTATCGTTGATAAACAAGAAAGCGAAACACCATCCACATACACTTTGTAGTTAGGCCTCTTTAAGGGAAGAAAGGAACTGACCAATTCTGAGCAAATGCAACAATGAAATCGTGATTCTCAACCATATTCTATAGGCAATCGGGGAAAGAGAGCGGGTGCTTTAATGTGAGCGATATTAGGACATTGGATACCATCGAGACTCTATACACTTATGATATTTAACTCCAACCTGACACTGAGTACTAATCCTTAAACCATAGACTATACTTAACCAGTTATCTAACCTGTACCTTATCTAACCTGTACCCTTAAGTCTACTTTACCTTAACTCAAACCTTAACTTAACCCAGTGGTATCCTCTGCCGAATATCACCCACCAACCCGCTCCCCGACTTTCAACAACGAGCAACAACAATGGGGTATAATGGGCTAAAAAGCCCGTCCAACCCTTGCCACACAACTTCGGTAACAACGAAGATGGTGTGGCGCTTCAAGGTATGTATCTTCTGAGACTGATGTCTCAGGTATCTTCACGTAGCGTCCAGTTCTCCCTCCCCCTTCGGAGACCTATAACTATACTTGATCCGAATGTGATTTCACTTTTTGTTGACACTTTCCATAGCCTAAATCTAAATGTCAAAATCTATTATTCCTGATTTTTGATATAGATTTAACGTCATATGCCTACTATTATCGTGAATACATTGGTTTTTTTTTTTCACCCTCGAAAAATTAACCCAGTGAAAATGCTGTATATTTCAAGCCTATTTTTCTAAGAAATTATGACTTTCCGAATTTCGTTATTCCATAAAACATGTGACAGAGCGGCTTGGGCCTACTTTGTGAGATACCTGGTGGTCAAGATTTGTTATTCCTGATTTTGAGCAATGAACTTAGTAGGGTACTTTGCATACCTTTTTCATTTTCTTTGTCACTCTATGTCCAACACTCCCTGGCTGCGACACTCACTAGACCGCTCACCATCGTCTGGGTGGTCAGGTCTCGGATGAAAGCGGTTTTCGGAAAGGCGAAGTATCAGAAGATGTCGTTCGATGTGTGACAGTGAAATTACACAAGGTTATACAAATTCGACTATGAACTCAGTGAAGCCTTTATTTTTTAATTTAAAAAAGATTTAACGCTTTTAAATTCAGTATGTACTGTTTCAGGATATCCCATAATTTAGCTGATAAAACGGAATCATTAATTGAGTTTCATACACTAATAACAACCAAATGTCGGTAATTTTACCCCCAAAACAGCATTAATTTACCATGCAGGCAGGCTATCATCTCGTATCGTCTATATAAGAAGTTAAAGTTGAATAACTTTATGTTAACTTATTTTATATAGATTTAACGTCTGAATCGTGTTAGGCCTATATGTCGTGCAATTTCAAGCCTATCTTTCAGTATAAAATTATGACTATTCGATTCGGACTTGCTTATTCTCCTAATTTCGTTATTGCATAAAACAAGTGACAGCGGCTAAAAAAACCCTCTTTATACCATAAACATGCAGAAGTCGCCACTGGTGTTTCATTAAAGGTGCCTAACAACAGCGGATAATGTTTACAAGAAACCGTAGCTCGTTTCTTTAGGTAACTTGTGTTCGCCTCTCGTAAACTTTCTCAAGGGTTTTCTCAAGAAACACAAATTGTAGTTTCTTACCTTGAAATCGAAATTTGATCATCATGATATTTCAAAAAACCATATCTGTTCCTGTCTTACATAAATCAAAACTCCATGAAAACTGGGACTAAAATAACGTATTTTACCTTATTTTAGTCCAGCAGCCGAATAAACGTCCACTCTGCTTGCTATATGAATCTGCCAATGACGCTTATAAGCCGCGCCCGAATGCTTCAACATTTAAAACACGCGCGATGTTTATAATACCCAGTTAATCCTCTTAAATATTGATCATGGTTTATACAGTCGTCAAAAGAAGTAACTGACTGGGTAATAAATGCTCTCAACTCCATCATTATATTGTTATATATTGTTTAATATCCCAAAAGTATTACATTTATTATAAAGTTGTAAGGAAATTACTGCATGTGAAGATTTAATGAAAATTAACTCAGTTATTTGCTTAAAACCAAAACAGTCTGTTTTCATTTTAACATTTTGGTCGTCTACACGCAACCTTGGACAGATTATTGATTAACTGGTAGCGACATCTCACGGGTCGATAGTAAGATCATGGACTTGTGGTAATAATGAGGATTGGAGATGCTTCAATTCGTCGGTCTCATCACATACAGATCTATTCCATGCACCGTAAAAAAACCCATCACATACAGATCTATTCGACGCACCACTTGGATTTGGCTTATATCTCATTCATTTCTTGATGAATTTGTCTGAAACGGTTTTTATATCAAGAAAACACTTTAAAAAAAATTATCTTAGTGAATTATTTACGCTAATCTTTTAATGAACATTAATTTATATGGTATTAAACTTATGGATCTGTATGTGAAAACATTTTTTCTCAAACAAAAAGTGACGTCGAATAGATCTGTATGTGATGAGACCGACGAATTGATCAATGCAGCCCATACACATGTATGTCACGCTGTCCTGCGTGTTCAAAACCCAAGTGGGAAAATGTTGCGTTTTTAATTATTAACCGATCTTCGTGAACAATATCTCAAATTAAAGACTACAACTTCATAATTTAATATTTTTACGTTGAAGTTATAGTGTTAGTATAGAGTTAAGAGTATATTTATTACCTGGTCAGTTACTTATCTTGAGGACTGTATAAACCAATGATCAATACATCTTTCTGAAGAGCTCAGATAAGGCCAAATATATATTTTGGTGTGTTACTTATGGAAAGAGGCACTCAAGAAACTGGAGTTTTACGATTTATAACCACGTTTCCAAAGGTATAAGATAGAAATAGACGAAATGGCCAACATTAATCATTTGAGTGTAGTCATCATCAAATAACATCCATTTTAGAGTGCGAAACCTTAAAAAATTGAGAAATGCATCAACAGCACGTTATCTTTTATCATCTTTATTTCTTTGTTTTTATGTGTTTTTGTAATCAAAATCAATACATATTGATATGAGAAGTAAGATTAAACTGTATTTATGAAGTTTATGTTATTATTAACCGTCTGAAAGCAATTTTAAATTTAACGTATACTTGATGTAAACGAAAACTTCAGGGCCCTCGTTCACGCTAATGTGCAATATTTGCGATGGTGAAAAAAATATGTTATTTGAGACTGAGAGGGTATTGGGCCCCATTTTATCAACTTTTCACCTCCACCCCAGATGGTTGTCATCAAACTCAAAAACCAGAGGAATATTGTGCCTATGGCCCGCTGACTACATGTTTGGTCATGACGTTTTGCGTCGGCCACCCTATCATTGTGATTTAACCCGGAAGAACTAAAAATGGCCTCAAAGTAAACATAATGTTGCAAAGCACAACCGAACTTTCAACATCAATGACATTATGAAAATGCATGTCGTCACGTTCGGAAAATCGAAAATTCGTGGGAAAAAGATCACATCTGTGATATTGACATTCCCCAAATTATCATCAAATTATCTGAGGATTCAGACCACGACGCAAATTCATCGAACTCGAGTAATGTCGAGGTGAAAATTGATGATAAGCATATAACATCATGTTTAATATTGTATGCCTATTAAATTTAAATTGCGGCGCGTTTAACCATAATACGTCCGTGGTGTAACATAGAGTTTTTCCTTTCTGGCCTGTCTCTGGATCGAAGTTATATTGATTTATTCGGTCCTGAGTTTAAGTGTGGACAGGTCCAAAACTTTTAATGAGGTGACACATTTGCAGAAACCGATTATAATAACAGTAACAACAGAAAGACACACAAGATTATAGAGAAGACAAGAGATTATGGAATACACAAGTTTTTTCAAAAGCTGTAATAGCACACACATTTTTAGCACTTTGTCATAAAGGTGAAATCACCATGTGTATCTTGAGTTTGATAATCCGATATTCACGATCTAAAATTCTAATGAAATAGTACAATATTACAAAGATGATGTAAAAACAACGGACCTAATCCCATCGATTTTGATGATAACACAAATTATTGAACTGTGGGCATCGATGGGTACTAATCATTTTGGGACATCATGTATACTTTTGCTATCATAGGTTGAAAACTTTTTCTGCGATAGTCATTTTTATAAATCCGGTAAATTGAGGCTGATTATTCATGTTGACTGTGTAGCGAATATGAAGAAAACTGATGATAATGGTCATAAAGTCCATAATTAATTAGTTGATAGTTGACAAGTCTGTTGAACCACATACTTATATACAGGGTGTATCAAAAAAATTAGGACTCTGTTTCATGACGGTGTAATTCTTATTATAATCATTGGACCATGACCAATTTAGTCTCAATGTAAAGCCCAATTAATTATTATGATATCCTGAAAATATAAGATCAATCCGATGCAAAATAAGAAAACTAGCGTACTTTGCGTAAACCATGTCATTTACTGGTTTGTAAGGAATTGGCAGTCAGTCGCTAGGTCACTCACCAAATGACAGACGAGGTTTGACCCTTGACCACGGAATTTGACCATGTATCATATTCTATTTTGATGGACGCGATCACATCTACATGATCTAGGAGGGCAGGTTGTAGAATCTAGAGTGAATCAGAACTCCCACTTCAATTGCATGGATCTTTGGTTTAGTGCCATGGTCTTTTAAATCTCCTGAATAACTTTACATAGGCCTATTTATGCACGGATCTTCTTGAAACCAATTAGGATGCTCCCTCCAATTATATATCGTGGCTTTAAATACAATGTGCGCGCAATTGTTGGTTGCTATTGACATGAATTTGCCCTTCATTCTTTTTTAGCTTTGCTAGTACATGAACATAGGCCCGTGGACATCTGCGCGCGTATCGCGCCAAAAATAGCTATTTTTACGTTGATTTATGAACGTTCCGTAAATAATGTGCATCGAGTAGAGCAGGGGTTGGGGGGGGGGGGGGGGGGAGGAGGGAAGCCCCCAGAAAATTTTGGAAACTAATAAATGTTTAAACTTTTTTTTAACCCCAGTGCACGCACCCCAGTGGCCCCCCCCCTCACCTCTGTTGGGGTTTTCAAAATTAATTCAAAAAATTTTCAAAATTAATTTTGGAAACTCAAAATTATTTTTGAAAATTAATGTTTGAAACTAATAAATGTTTTAAACTTTATTATACCCCCCTGTTGGGGTTTTCAAAATCATAGCAGAAAATCCTGAATAATTCACATTCCAAAAAAAGTATATAGCATGGAGCAATAACGAACAGAAAACAATCACGACAAGTTTTAAACTGAGAGTAACGATACAAAAATGACAGCCGGACGAGGTAGGATTCGAACCTGTAATATCCGGTTTTAGAATCTAGTGCTCTGCCGCTGAGCCAAATATCTTTGATGTGCATAGAGTAAAATAGAACATTGATATAGTTCAACGCACCATTACCCTCTATTACATGTCTAAATCAGAGGCTTAAAAGAAATTAATTCTGATTAAAATGTCATGAATGAAAAAACTTAACTTTTTGAAACAATTTTCAATATCCATTTTTTTTTTGGGTTCATACACACATCGTTTTGAATAAATACATGTACATGTAGCGTGGAAAGTTTTGTACTGCATAGGCTACAGGTAGTGGTACATGAATACTGACATTGAAACGCAGGAAATCCTAAATAATGTCATATTCCAAAAACAGTCAGCACGCAGGTATCGCTTTCAATGAGTGACCTTGACGATTTCAAACCCACGCAAAGATCGATTTCAGGATGTCAACCTTGCGCTAAAACCTTACGAGAAGTTTGTTTTCCCTGAATTAATTGAGATAGGGTTAGATGGCAGCCATGATGGCGAAATAGATGGATTGTTCATAATTTTCTCTATAATATGATGCCGAATCTGACATATTTGGTCCACAAACAGTGATTTTATCGCTAATTTTAGAATTAAACCACTTTCGTGACTTTGCTTCTTGTAACCATTCACTTGACTGGACTAAAATTCGTACGATATTTTAAGAGCAATTTCCGTAGGGGGCCTACTAACGGAATTTTAAGCTTTAATTTCATATCAAAAACATTGATGCCCGACTTCTTTTTTGATAAGAAAAACCGAGTCTGATTTTCACCAATTTTCGGTCAGAAAACGAAACTTACGATTCCCCGTTAGGCCTCGCCAACTTGATTTTTAGTTTCCTGTAACCCGCCCGCGCTTCATTTTCATGCCCGCGTTTGAATTCATTATTGAAATTTTGGAAAAAAATACCGTGGCTATATCTTGCCTCACGTCCCGTACGGAATAGACCGTATAGCTACAACGTTTCATTAATTGGTTTGAGCATGCGCACTTAAGTTACGGGACGTCTAGCCAGACATTGCCAATACCGTTTTTGCGATGAAAACGTCCGAATTCATGCATTTTGTGTGATGAAATTGTGAAAAATGATTTTGACGACGAGAAAAAAAAAATCACATGAAAGCGATACAAGAGCTTCATAAAATATATTTTTAGGAAGAAATCAACACATTTTCTGTTGATTCAACTTTGTATTTCAACGTTGATTCAATGTTGAATTCTGGTTAAGTGTAACCAAAATTCAACATTGAATCAACGTTGAAATATGACGTTGAAATCTATGGTTGGTACAAACTTTCAAATCCAACTGTTAATTCAACGATATTTCAATGTTGATACAACGTTGTTGCAACGTCATTTTGCCCGCTGGGATACCATCCTTTAAAGCCCTACATCACACCTATCACAACCATCCTTAGCATCCCAATCATACCAGCTGTCCCATATTGTCCTCACAACCCCACTATCCTAACTATATATCTCATCCCAGCTGTCCCACCATGCTCATAACCCCTACATCCCACTTATCCCAACAATTCCAATCATCCCAGCTGTCCCATACCGTCCTCACAACCACTCCATCCCACCTATCCCAACCATCCCTAACGTTCCAATCAGCCCAGCTGTCCCATACCGTCATCACAACCCCTACATCCCACCTATATCAACCATCCCTTACGTCCCAATCATACCAGCTGTCCCATACCGTCCTCACAACCACTCCATCCCACCTATCCCAACCATCCCTAACATCTCATTCATACCAGCTGTCCCATACCGTCCTCACAACCACTCCATCCCACCTATCCCAACCATCCCTAACATCTCATTCATACCAGCTGTCCCATACCATCCTCATAGGACAATTTCCGATTTGATGAGAAGCTTCCTCTATCGTTTCGTTCAAAGTCAAATGTTCATTTTTAGTTACGTCATTTTCACTGTGTACATTTGCTTTGATAAGACATTCACCTCTGTGAGTGAAGTCTTATAAGTAGTAGGTATTTTTAGTTTGGCGGGAGGAGGTACCCAGTCATGAAAACTATGTGTGCAATATCCGGCCTATTGACAATGCAGTATGCCAAATGTATGTATTTCAATCACGCATGTTTGCTCACTACACCGTCCCTAAAAGACATCCTATGATTGGCCCATCCAAATTGCTATAGTATACACCTAGCATAAAAAGTCCCTGACCAGGCGCTTTGATCCAAAATACGACAAATATGAGATATACCGACCGTTTCATGAGCAAATTTCTTTTACGTAGTTTGATACCTTATTCATAAAAGTCGAGGGGATATTGTTGATGTAATGATTGTTTAATCCACCGACAACTACCAAAACAATGTTTGCACAAATCACGGGACTTTCTATAATAATAGCACCTACCACCCTGCCTGACACCTACCAAAAAGTGGGTTAGCGCCCTCATAATTGATTGTTTTATAAATATAACGTGTAAGTGATGAAAATATCCAAAACCCAAAATTGTAGTTGGTGACATCAGGAACAATACTATAGATAAATCGTTCATACATAATGTTTAATATAAATAAATAGTTCAATATGAAACTGTTTAATGGCATCTAAATACTGTATAAATTTTGTGGATATTATTGAACCGGGCTGTGTTTTTGTTACATCAACTGCACTTTGTTTTTCAATAGTAAACAAATTGGAAGAAAACGGTGAATGATGAAGATTTTGACAGATGTCAAATGACATTAGTAAAACTGAGGACACGAGACGCCAGTCAGCTAGTGAAATCTGAGGTACGTCCATGCTGAGAATAGTAATACTGACACGTGGAACCAGGAAAGGCCGTGAGAAGAGACCTTCCGTGGTGGAACCAAAGTTATTAAGACTAAACTCCGGGACTAAACTTCGACATTTCAATTTTCATGTGTATAACTTTTCCTGGTTCCACTAAAAAAATCCACATGTGAATGTCAGTATTTAATTTACTATAGTTCAATCAGTTCCAAATTGCCAATTGGGGAGAACTAATCGTTTTTTATCTATCTGCGCGAAATGTATTAATCCAAACTTATAAGTGCGATTTAAAACATATAAAACATACGCAAGCGTCATGTATACAACATCATCAAATACTGCGTCATTGCCTGCCATATTCCGGGGGGGGGGGGGGGGGGTGCTCGGATTTGGTTTAGTCAGGGGTGTGCCGCTGGAGATTCAAAACCCCTACCCATTTCTAAGGGTGATTTTGGAAAAATCGGTACCCATTTTTAGGGTTTTGCTTCATTTTAGACCAAATTTTCACGAAAATAGACCTAATTTTGGCAAATTTTCGCAAAATAGACAAACAGGACCCATGTCTAAGGATTTTTCAGTTGAAAAGCCTACCCATGGCTAAGGATGTCTCATGAAAAGACGACCCACTGGAGCGTTACGTCCCCGTATGCCTTACATGTGAGTACCCCCCCCCCCCACCGGGGCCATATTGCACCATGCGAGCGTTTTTCACGAGGCGCTCTTCTAAATTCATTCACTGCTGTAAACACTGTTATGATGTATACAATATTATTAATAGAGCTGTGACACACATGATTGTCAACCACCAAATTTGTAGTTGTCGGTCCGGACGTTGCCTACCCTAGCATGATCTAAGTTTCATTTTACACCCCAAAATGAAAATGTCCTCTTCACCCTTTAAATTGTTAATGTTTCTAAATTAAAAGTTCCCAAAAATATTCTTGTGTAGTGTGATTTATTTTTTTTACTGCACAAATTGTCTTTCTACACCTGTTGTCTTTTTGAAACTGAACAATAATAAACTTAAAGCGCGGGCAGCGCGCAATTTGTTGTTGTCCACCCAGGCGTTACTATCCATTTGGCCAAACTTTTTGACCCCCTCCACCTTTATGTACCAAAAACCTTTTGGTCCCCCTTTGGGCAACTTCAAACTTTTTTGCCCCCCCCCCCCCCCCCCCCTCCCCCCGCCCAGCCCCCACCAAAGTATTTCTGAACACTCCCTTACTTCTATTGGATTTTGGCAAATTTCTAAAACAGAAACATCACTTTTGGGGTATTTGACTCTTTTGAGAAAAGTAAACATGGTATTGAAAAGGGGAAACTTTGTATGGATAGCGAAGCATTTTTCCTTTTCAGAAAAGTTTCAATTTTTAAAAACGTTTAATTGTATGGGGTGTTACACAAACAAAATTGTATAGGATTTTGAAATTTGCCACTATTTCTGAGAACATCGTTTTGGGAAAATGAGACATTTTTGGGAAAAGTAAACATGATATTGAAAAGGAGAACTTTTTGTGGGAAGTCAAGCACTTTCTCTTTTCACAAGTCTTTAAATTTCTGAAAACGATTAATCCTGTGCGGAGGTATGCAAACAAACTTGGTCTCCAAAAAGATCAGAGAAGAGTTTTTAAATTTACTGGTATAGAACCAAGTGGGCCAAATGACCTTTTGTCCTTTGACAAATGTTTTTGCGAGAGCTTCTTTTCAATATTTCAAGAATATTTGAAGCTCTCGCAAAAACATTTGTCAAAGGACTATCGCGTCATTACATTATTGTGTCATATCATATTCAAACATGTTGATGCATTGACAGCTCCCGTGGAAAAGCCATTTTTACACATACTCGCTAAAAATAGCAATATCTCAAAAAATATTAATGTAATATCTTCCCTATTTTCACCAATATTGCTCAACGATATATATGCTTTAATAATATGCAAACTAAATTACTAAAATATTTTATAATCTAGGAGAAAATGGCCTCCAAAGTTGGGTATAGTTTTTTTTGGACCACCCTGTACACATTCAACTAACTTGAAGTTAAGAGATAAAGAGAACACAATCATGCAATGTGCATTGATCATGTCTGATTATTTTTTATTAAAAAGGCAAAAGCAAAACTATTGAATATATTTGGATTTTTATAAAATATAAACTAAATAAACAATATTGCAAAAGGACATAGCTCTTTTTGTAAACAAAAAAAATATAGCTTTTCAGCCAAAAGGTGCTGAGACAAAGTATTTACATTCTTTGCATATTTCAATGTTTCATCAATTTTAATAACTTGGATAAGCTCAATTTGTGCAAGTTGATGGCTTCAGGAACGTTGTTTTTTTCCTGGACCATTTTAGTTAAAAAAACTGAAAACATTGTCACATATTTCTACATCAAAATTTGTTTGCTTCCGCGTCCACTGATGATGTATTGAATTACGGTATACAATTCCACCATTGCCTAGTCACCTTGTGTGACCTACATTCATGGTATTGTGTATTCATTGGAATCGATCTCTACCAGTGAGTAAATAGAGTTTAATTAGGAGAGTTAACACAGCGAGTGCACTCGTGCATATCAAAACGTTTAGTGCAGTTTGAATTGTTGACAGTGTGGACCACTTGGGGTCAGTTTTGGTTGAAATGGCAGATTCTCACGATTTTCACAAATGTTGTGCGTTACAGCTAGTGGCAAGATGTGATAATCAATCAGCCTTGTTCCTTAAAATTTTATCAGAAAAAGCAGAATGTTGATACTATTGGCCTGGAGGGGGGGGGGGGGGTACTTAGTGGATTATGAGGTCATGGGGATGTACCTCCAAATAGGGTACCGTTTTTCACCCATCTGGTAAATGAATGACCCCTTTTCATAGCCACATTTGATAAATTTGTGGGTTTAAAATCCTTAAATTTACTGGTTTTGGTTTTCGCCTTAGCCACATCATAATATTGTTAGTTTATTTTTGATTTGTCTCCCATGGATTGGTGAAAAGGTCATGGATTTGAAAGAAGGGAAAATTCTATAGTATTGAAAGTTATTCAAATTCAATCAACTGCCATTCTTTTTATTTCAATTTTTGAAAAAGGGTTATCAAGGCAGGCATTGGTAATTCATTCACTTTAAATACTCTCCATGCGTTTGGTTGTCATGGCGATGTGGTATTGAATTATCGATCACTCCAGCGCTCCTCAGCCTTACTCTGTGACTGAAAGAATAGCAGACCCGTATTTGTTATGAATTGTCATCTAGAGAATGCTCAGCTAGTGGTAAAAATCACATCAACGCTTACAATACATTTTGGATGCAATAAATGGAACAGCACCCGGAAATACGGATCTGTTTTATCGCTTATATCAAGTCTGACGTTTTAATCAGCATGTTTTGAGAGACTGCCGTTGACTATTTAATCCAGGAGCCTTTTATCACCTTTCAGCGGTACCGTAGGTAGTCCATCATATTATATTGTATGTCATCTTTTAAAGCATCAGGGAGGCCATGTTTTTTAAAAGATAATTGCCAACACGGAGTAAAAATAAAGCCTTCTCTTGTTTTTTGCGGCAAATGTCTTACTGTAAAGATGCATGCATACAGAATACCCACCCAATGGTGTTATTTAAATGCTGTTATTTAAATGGATGGCTATTTTTTAAAACAATTCTGAATGTTGTCAAATCTGCAATTTTGTGTTCCTTAAAATTGTGTTGAGCAACTGTTTTGGTTTGTGTAAAGTGTAATTAAAAGGTATTGTAACATTATAGTTGATGCCAAGTGTAAATGAAAAAGGTAAACCGTAAGTAATGCCCATTGCCTGTTGTACAAGCAAACAGACCTCTCAGGTCAGATCCGTTGGTCAGCCATTTTTCTTTCCTTATTTCCCCTTGAAAATGACCGTAAACTATTTTTGACAACAATTTTATTTTTTAAATTGGGTCTTTATTCATTTGCACGTTGAAAAATAGTTTTCACTAATTTCTAAAAAGTGGGTCGATCGGGCCTGCACAACAGGTGTGTATTTTTGTTGCTTGATATTTGGCCCTAAATGTAGTGGTTCAACTTCCTCGAAGTGCAGCGAAGATGAGCGTGGTTTAGCGATTGATGCAACAATGGAGTGTTTGGATTCATCTTGGTCGGCATGGTTACATATGCTGGGGCATATGTAACCATGCCGTAATATGTAACCATGCCGTAAAATATTTTTCTCAACACATAAAATTCGAAAATTGCTGTTAATGTTTTATCCCAACGATTCCTCAAAAACATTTTGAGCGTTCTATATTAAAAGACGCCATCACGCCCTAAATTTAAAAATAAAAAACCCTAAAAAAGAAAAGAAAAAAGGACTGACCTATCGACCCTCCAAAACGTTGCCCTCTGAGGCCAACCAAACATCTTTTTTTGTTTGGCCTTACAATAATATGCAGTTTAACAGGTGTAATCACTGCAATGCTCTGACATCAATATGTAGATTGGAACTATTTGTTCTCCAAAGGCTATGGAAAAGTATCATCAATTATAAACCTAGCTGGCCAAATCAGAAGTGATGTAAAATATCTGCTCCTTGTACTATTATCATTATTTCATTATGCATTTGTATGTAATCAGATAATTAATATGTACAGTAAACTAGAGAACAAGATAAGTCAACATTATATCAATGAAAATTGAATGGTCAAAGTCCATTTCAATATATTATATTGAATGCACATTATTATACTGCTCTTTGCCTGTGATTCCATCACTACTCTGGTAAGTTCTAAACATAGTATTTAGTTTAGATTCCTATCCTTGTATTCTATCTTGTGTGTGACTATTTGCGGGCCACACTCCAAAACAAGATTTGAGGTTATTTTTAACATACTCCGTTTCATATTAAACATCTAAAATGACTGAATTTGTTAGCGATATTAACTGTTCATTCTTGTTTGATGTAGCGGCCGGCCGTATATGCTGTGATTTACTGGATTGTTGATAACGGGATTATAATCACTTCACTGGGCCATTAAGTACTGACCGTTTACTAACCTATCCGCTCTATATATGCGTTCCAGTGATAGATTTGTTAATACTGGCATCAATGGATATGGTGGACTTATATAGAGTATGTCAGGTAATTTTGCTCTTACAGGTAGATTCCCCCTGCTGCGCCTTATGAACAACTCCATGCAATTAGATAGTACAGAATTTGCCAATAGGCCTATAGGATGGATGTTTACAATAGGGTGCTGTTTACAAAATATAGTCATATATTGTACAAAGAAGATTTTAACGTCACACCCACAATGCTTTGTGCCAACTCAAGATTTCCCCCACGATGATGCATTTGGATTTCCCCTTATCATCGATTATCGTATCAATATGATCGATATATCAGTGACCTTCTGTCACGCATGACACGTATCGGAAAATGTATGGTTCCCCTGTCTTTTTGGTGTTCCAATAATTGTGAGTAAGCGGTTTACTAGTCGAGCTCTTAAGTTTTAGAAATAAGAAAAAGGAACACTGAGACCTAATTTATTTATTGATAATAAACAAAACTCTAAGAGCTCGTACGATGATGGCCCTATGAAGTCAAGATTTTGTGCATGTCCGTGGGAACCGAGATGAATCGAGGACCAGATTTACGGTGTTTTGCAAAAAATATAATGCATTGTAGTGCAGTCTTTAAAATCTTCTTTGTATATTGTAAGTAATAGTTTGAAGGTGGTGGTGAAAAAATGATTTGTGTTGTAGATACCCGGGCCAAAGTTTGCTGCCACTATGATGTATTCATTTTGGAAGCCAGGATTTTCATTGTGGACTAAAGGGCAGTTCACAAACTGTGTCTCTGCACCAAATGGCCCTTTCAACTGGCGATCATTGCAACCTGTCATGGCTAATACTAGTGTAAAATGGGTGACATTGAAGTGAAGGGTATATAAATTCAATGTTTATGGGTTCGAGACTTATTGAGACTAGACTTGTACAGAAATGGGCTTCTTCCACTCAAATTTCTAATCTGACTCTCAGAACATGCTGTACGTCTGGTCGGAAGCCTATGGTAGGTCAGCTCAATATCTCTAATCTCTGGACGAGTGTGTGTGTCAAGCGGGTTAAATTGACTATGGACGGCGTCAAATATGCATACAACTATAAAAAATGAGGTCAAAGTTTTTTTTAAAGTGGTCCAAATTTGACCCCTTTTTTAGGTTGTGTGCATAATTTGACCCCATTGTTTTAAGAGTGTGTGAAGTAACTTGATCACAAAACTTGTAGAGCAAGTCTGTGTGTTATTAGGCATATGAGTTGATACTAAGGGAAAAGCAGAATTGGTCACATGGCACGTGGCACAAGTGGAACTAAGTACCGCTATCCTTCCACTTTTAAGGATATTAGAATTGAGAGGTGCATTATGTAACCCTGACGCTAGATGTTTTGCAGTGGGGACCGAAGAACAGGGGGAGGGGTTAAATGGAGGGGACCAAAAAGTGACAGAGGTGACCGGCGAGTAAGAGATCCACCCCACCACAAGCGCTGGCACAAGCTTCATCTTAAAATGAGACATGTCATCACAAATTGAGAGTTAAGTCGAAAAGTTTTATTTTCAGGTTTGTCCAGATTCAAACTGCTCAGAAAACAAGCTTTAAAATGATATGCAACATGTCATAATTGCTCAATGTTTTCCCTGTCAAAATTCAAATTGAAGTTGCAAAATTCCTTTGTTTTGGCATTTGGCATGTTTATTGACCATATCTCCTATTTATGCACCCTTGTGACTTAATGCTCATTTTGTTGTAACAGTTCTCAAATGGCACCAACTCAACTAACACATTTGCAAACAAACCTCCGAAAAATTTCCACATTTATACCCTTTGCGTAAACCTCTCAGCTTTAATCTGTGGCACGACAACATTCATGGTGCAGGATATATTACCAAATATTATTACGAAAAAAAATTCAGCTGCTTTCGCAATATTGGAATATTAATATAGTCACCGCAAATATAAAAGCGGAGTTAAAATATCCCCCCTGTCCAATTGACCTATTTTACAGGTCCATCTGTAAGCCAAACAGGTGGGTTTTCCTCATAGCTTGAAGTTAATAAATGCTATCTAGGTTGAGGCAATATCATCTTGAAATAGATTAATTATTGAAAACATGTTCAGGTTTCTCCATTATTAGTTTCTGGTTTTTAAACCCGATGTGATCCATTTTGATGGATCATGCTACAGTCGCATGCATAGGTGGTTTTGAGGTATTGCTTATCAGGTTGGGGAAAAATGCAAATTTACCAGCAAGACAGCAATGATTTCCTTTCAAAAAGAGAGTATTTCGCTCTAAATTGATAAAAAATCTTTACAAAATTGTTTTTAAATGGTCGCAATTTTATGAAAAAATGTAATTTTTTTTGTTGTTGCAAATTTTGATTTTGTTGTGTGCACATTTTTGAAATATAAAAAAAATGTTGAAATTCCCCAAAATATGCACAACATTCTTGGAAAAAATCAAATACCCCAGACCAACCGAGCCTACCTGAGAGGTCCATTTGCCTGTAGAACAGGGGTTTTCCCATCATTTAATGGTGCTTGTTATGAGGCAATTGTCTTCATAACCCTAACACTTTTGGGATGAAAATGTTGAAAACAATATCCGGGAGTGGAAATGGGCGAAATTTAGCAGGAAAAACCGGACTTGCCGACGATGGGATTCGATTCCGGTTCCTCTAGCATGGATAACCCTGTCTTAGTCCATTGGGCCAGGGGTCATGCGCCCGTAATTAACAATTCCGTGAACATTTATCACCCGCCGTCAGCGCCCGGCGAGATAGACTGAGGCAACACATGCTGCCAGCATATTTTTCAAATGGGATTTCATGAGGTTCAGGGCTGTAAGGGAGCGTGAACATAACACTTCGTAATGGAGAAAGTTGGTGCTCATAACCTGTTCGGAGATGATTAGGAAGCTGCTGAATGCTTAGAAATCACTCTCGTATAGTTTAATCAGTTCCAAATTGGCGAGAAATATTCATTTTTTATCTCTCTGTGTGCAAAAGTAATCCAAGCGCATGCGCGCGATTATGGACACACACATGCGGTATTGGTCGCACGCACAATGCATCACGCATATGATGCACATTGCACTTGTTGCTTCCATGCGCACCTGCCTCCTTTTGTATTCATTCGCTGCTGTAAGGAGGCTTCACTAATTTGGTTGATCAAACTATAATGTGATTTCTTGGAGGAGAAATATAGTCAGCTTTAGTTAGTCAGATCCTTGTTTTCCTCAACATTTAAAATGTTAAACAAAATAAATACATGAACAATTTGCAAGTTCCTTTTTCACCGCAGCCATGCATCGTCTTGTCAAAATATATCCATATTCCAAATCAATGAACATTAAATTACTGCAGGTGGTTAAATGTAGCCTGTGTAATTGTAATAGGCTATTCTATTTAAAATCCATGCACCCCCTATGGAAGACTTGACCTTAATCTTCCAAAGAGGGAGTGTAGATTTCAAGTGGAGTCACCCATGCAGGTAGGCCTAACCTTATTTGAAATTCACACTCCCTGTGGGGAAGTTTGAGGTAAAGATTTCCATAGGGGTTGTATAGATACTGAATGGAATAGCCCAGTTTGTGCATCATGCCATCTTCAAATCAATTTAACAAAAACAACTTGCAGACCCAGGAACTAAACAGGTTCTGTCTCACTTCTGTTTGCATAGAATTTAAATTGACATTTTCAACTGGCTAGAAAAATGAGATTCTCAATTGATTGTTTTCTTTCAATTTGAAAAAATAAACTGTGTAAATGTAATAATTTTAGAATGGAAAACGGCATTATTATACAAACCCTACATTTTTATCAGTTGATTAGACATTTTTTGGAGTAACTATGAAATACCCCTCGCACCTGTCTCGCTCCTATCTTAGTGCTATTACTTTAAGTGTATGGTGAGAGATAGATATAAAATCATTTATTGACAGCATGTTCAGAAAATAGAATCGACATGGCCGATCAACTTGAAATTCTCCACAGGTATCTCTGCTTCTGAGCACTTGTGTACATGCGCAGCAAAAGGGTGCAGTCGTCTCTCAAAGAAAAAGTTGAGATTTTAACACCAACAAATGGAGCCATTTGAATGCTTCAAAATGACACCTTTGTGGTTAAGACTGGATACTGCTTTTAGATTTATGATGAAAAATGACTGTAAAATTCTCTTTATTATCTTTGTTTTTCCATGCCTAATTCCGTCAATATCACAAAATGCATTTTACCGACAAATGCACCTTTTTGCCGCGACAGTGCACATTTTTGGATGACTTTCATTCACATAACTAGCAGACATAATTGTAGACATATTCAGGATTGTTTAGACCACATGTACATGAAGTGCTCATGATTCCTCCTCCATGCTGTTCTTGTAGTTACTGGTTTGGTTGCATCACTTACCATGAATTTTAAGCATGAATTTCTCTTTTTGAAATCACAGGTTTGAAACCCGGGGGGGGTACTCGGATTTGGTTTGGTCGGGGTGGGGGGGGGGGGGGGGGGTGCCGCTGGAGATTCAAAACTCCTACCCTTTTTTAGGGGTGATTTTGGAAAAATCAGTACCCATTTTTAGGGGTTATGCTTCATTTTAGACCAAATTTTCGCCAATTATTGGAAAATAGACCTAATTTTTGCAAATTTTTGCGAATTAGACAACAAAAATCGCGAAAATAGACCCATTTGTAAAAAGTGACCCATTATTAGGGATTTCCAGCCCAAAATCATACCCCATGTTTAGGGATTTTGTGCCAAAAAAGCTACCCATTAGAGCGACACACTCCTGTATACCGTCTTAGGCGAGTAACCACCACCCCCACCCCCCCCCCCGGGTTTGAAACTGACTCACTGATTACACTTTGCAATGGAATTGTTGAACACTTCAGCTACACAGCGGCGAAAGTCGTTCCGCCATTTGTACATAATGTAAATCAAATTAAAGTCAAATAATTGCATGAATAAGTTGTAAAGAATAATGCATGGTATGGCGATATTTGACCCAATCGTGCACTATGTACAAGGATCACACAAATGGCTCAAACAGGATTTTTTTTTTTGGGGGGGGGGGGGACTCAGATTTATTTGGTAGGGAGCCAGAACAATTTAAATTGTACCCTTTAATTTTTACCAGTATTTCAAAAGAAATTGTCCCATTGATATTTTTGACAGATTTTACCAACATTTTCAAAAGAGACATGTTTCAGGACGCTTTTCCCAATAATTTTTACATAACAGCGCATCCATCAAATAGACCATTCTGATTTTTCTTCAACCCAGTGACTCTTTACTCAATCTCTCGGTATGATCGATCAGTAGTATGTATAACACACTTATTCCGTACCTGCCCTTAAGTCCAGAGCGCATACAAGAAAATTAGCATGCGCAAACATGAAATTGGTGTAAAAGCTTTTAAGGTCAACCGTTTCCACAAATTGAGCTATACGCATCCAGTGTTTTAAGTGTGTCATAGGCTCCCAGGGGACCACTTGTATCTCAAATTGGATATCATGCCCCTCAAAAAGGCTATTTTCACAGAAGAATGACGTATGCGTATACATTGTGCTTATATTGTCAAAAATCAGGATTAAAGGGTACTTTTTTTAGCATAAAACCGAGAAATTATTTGTTAAGCATCCAGAATGTCAAGTCAGGTGGAGAAAATTGAGTGAAGTTTTTTCGGTGTATCTGTGGGTCATCATGTGGACTTTTTCGTTCAGGGTGTCTGAAAGTCCATACCCCAAGCATGATAGTTGCCTTCGTATATGAGTGTTACCCCCCACCCCTACCCCACCCTCCTTTCCTGGTCTGGAAGATGTTCAGTCATTTAGATCTATTCATAGACCCTCTGACTATCCCAATCCATTGATTTTGGCATAAGCGTGGTGGCCTGCTCTTAGATATAATAAAAAAATCATCCTCTGTTTACCCCAATCTCTGACTATCCCAATTCAGTGTCCATCGGAAGCAGCTGACCAACTAACTCTAGGCCCAATGCATGTTCATGATGTAATAACACAGTGGTGTACTAGTACAGTATGATAATACAATGTCTTGGACATAAGCCATTTCTTAGGCTGGTCAGGAGGATGTATAAATACGCAGTGATGGAAATACCCACATGACTTTCCACCCGGGGTAGATAGTCCCGGGGTGGACCAATCCTGCCCGGGACTGTCCGGATCATTCCAAAACAGCCCTGGGACTGTCCGGATCATTCTTAAACACCCTGGGACTGTTCACCCCCGGGACTGTCCACCCCCGGGACTGTTTCTAACCCTAAACCTAACCCTAACACTAACCTTAACCCTAACCGTAACCCTATTCACCCAGGGTTGGTCTACCCCGGGACTGTCTACCCCGGGACTGTCTACCCCTGGTGGAAAGACATGTGGGTATTTCCAATGCTGCATATAAATACATCTAGTCTATCCATTGATGTGGCCTTAGCATGGCATAGTGGCGTACTAAAACACACAACCCTCGATATTCACTGGATTGATGTATGGCCAGTCAGACTGTGGTTCTGTGAATAGCGCGATGCAATCAGTCCTAGCACCAGGCATTGAGTGGCAAGCACGTACTGATCGCATATCGGTGTTTAGTCGTTGCCTGGAAGTGACATGTAACTAACCCTGGCACGCACGCACAGTTACACTCAATTCTGGAAATAAATTCTTGAACACGGTCGATCCGAATGATTGGATTTCTTTTCACCGTCACTTCTAAGACCTGTTTTTTGTTTCTTTCGAATAATTGCAGCGTGATTATCAGCTCGACGCTTCACTTTAAGAGGATGCCCCTAAGCGGACAGAGGTTATGTGAGTGAGTGGGTTGTTCACAGAGTTGCGGAGTTGTTTTCCTGTCAACATAACCTACAGGTAGGTGAGTGTATTTGTATGTCACTCAGACCTTAGCCAACAATCTTGTGTTACGTCGTCGTCGCAACTTTGCGATCAAAAGTGTGTCTATTGCCATAACAAATTCTGGTGACAAATTGGGATTTTGTAATTCAAAATGTTGCGGATGGTCTTGGCCATTATTTGAAAGTTGCCCATCCAAATTTAAACTTGCTTACTTATTTGCTTAACTCGGGTGGTGTCCCCGATCTACGATGGCTCTCCACACTTATCGACCATTGAACACTCCACTATTACTATTGCAGACGTTAGTGTAATCATCTCAATGAGCTCAATTTGCACCCAATCTATATGAAGCACGCCCTCAGGTGCGGATAGTAACCTAATATGACGTCCAAGTGATGATCGCGAAATTGAGATCGTTAAATGTCGTGATGGTCATATTAAATGAGCAAGCTTAATTGTTTTACAGTGGTACGTTTAAAATAAATTGGGGGTGTGATATGTTTTTGTGTATTTGCTTGTTCAAAAAACAAACAAAAAAGTTATTCTTCACAGGATCAAAATAAAATTTAAGGTCTGCTTTACAGTTTCAGAACAAATATTAAATGTTCAATATTGAAATGGACATTTAATGAATTAGTATGATAGGGGTATGTTTTTACAGTAGGTATGTATCGTGTGAAGAGTTTTTACAGGTGGTTTTCCAGCCAACAACTTCAGAACTGTTAATCTTTTGTTATGCGAATTTATTTACCGTTAACAACATTTTGATTGAAACTGATATACATGTATGTATATAAGTGATTTGCACTTGTACTTACATTACATATATCCTTTGAAGAAAAAATATAAAACAAGGTTTATATGCAAAATTCTACGACACCAGGATTCGAACCAGTAACCTGTCGTTCATGGGCCCTGTTCCCTGTTCGATAGCCATTAGACCACGAGGAGTTGGCTGACAGCGATTGGAATTTTAATCGATATGATTTTACGGAATGAAGCTAATCTGTTTCAACAATATATACAATAAAACGTGCGTAAGTCGAATATGTTTAGGGTACAGCGAGCTTTCTGTGAACTACGCCCAAGCTATGATGTTATTATTACGCATTTTAACTAGCCTATCCAAATGTTGGTTACGGTTAATTATTTCGCACTTGGGATAACTTCCAATCTGAAAAGTGTTATGCTGTGATCATTCACAGGCAATAGAAGTATGCACTACTAGAGCCCAGGATAGCACTGGATAAAAAATGTGAGAGTCCCATGACATTTTTCAGGACCCCGTAGGACTTCAAAAAACAAATTTAAGGGGTCCCCCAAGAAATTGAGGGGTCCTGAAGTTTGGGTATTTGAACATTTTACTTTTTTGCGGACAGTTTTAATGAATTTATATTGTGAGCAAAGGATGGATATGTAATTTACAGAATTTCTTAAGGTTTCCATTTCCATACATCGTCAAATTTAAGGGGGTCCCTTCAATTTTGATCGAGACCCGCAATTCTTTCCAATTTGAAACCCGAGGCGTCACCACAAGAAAGTGAAAGGTCTAGGACGCCCAACGCGTCAGAATGCGACCCCTGCTAGAGCCATTCAAATTCAAGTCCAATCTCCAATTCCATGGAAGAACAACATCCATGCCAATTCAAATGATAATTTCTGATAATTTCTGTATTATTTCCTATGTAAATTACTTAGATTAGAAAAGAATTGAGAAAGTGAAGTTTTAAACTGCAATTGAATGGCTTTCACAAAACCATTTCCTTTGCACCTTAAAACCAGTGATTGTGGTGCATTTTCCTGAATCTATTTCAGTTCAGTTATACCCATGATGTGCACTGTGCAGTGGGCGGAACTGAAACAGGTTCTGTCGTCCTCATTGGGTCAATATGAAATGTGACCAGTCACATCAAAAGGGGGATTATGTTGTTTAAAATGAACATTTATATATTATTTCCATGCAAAAGTGTATTTTGTAAGCTTTAAAAATGACACCTCGCTTGGTACATTTGGTCAATGCATTCAGATTTTATTTATGAAATATTAGGTGGAAAGACCTTTCCATTTATTTTGTTTTTTTCATGCGTTACTTCCTCAATATCATAAAATGCATATTGGCGACAAAAGCCCCGTTTTGATTTCATAGTTAAATCAATAAGTATTAAAATCAACACAATTGATAGTCAAATATGTGTCAGTTTGTGAGTCACACATTTCTGGAAGGTAAATATCAAAGGTAAAATGGGATTTTATCTTTTATTGTTTTCATTCATTCATGGAAATGTTATTGAAAATTCATACCTCACACATTTCTGGAAGGTCGATATTAAAAGTTAAATGGGATTTGATCTTTTATTGTATTCATTAATTAATTTTCATTCATTCATTGAAATTTCATTGACAATACACATTTCTGGAAGATAAATATGAAGAGTTAAATGGAATTTGATGTAAATGTCAAGGTGAGTGAAATTGTTGAAATTGCCTTGATTGCTGGTATTTTTATTACTGTATGCGAAGGTCTATCAGACATGAGTATTTTGTCAGGTTTAAACCTGATTTCAATTTTGTGTGTGTCCAAATGTCTGCACTTTTGTATATTTCAGCCCATTTTTTGACCTTTTTAGCCCAATTTCAGACACTTATTTAGGGTTTTTTTCTTCAGGTTTTGTCAAGTATGTTCATTCTCATACCTGGTCTATGTATGGCACAAGTTAATGTCTATGTATATACAAGGCAATAGCAGTATGCATGCATGGTAACAAAAACATAAGAGACCCTAGATTGAACTTTGTGGAACTCCTGAACAATTCACCCTATTTTTGGCGGGATATATGTACAAGTACACAACCCATGGGACCCTAGATTGAATCTTGTGGAACTCCAGAACACGTTTCACCACATTTTTCATGGGATAGGAATGTGCAAGTACACAACCCATAGGACCCTAGAATCTAGTGGAACTCCAGACCCATGGGACCCTAGATTGAATCTTGGGGAACTCCAGAACACGTTTTCCACCCCATTTTTCACAGGATAGAAATGTGCAAGTACACAACACTTTTTCCACCCCATTTTTCACAGGATAGAAATGTGCAAGTACACAACCCATGGGACCCTAGATTGAATCTTGTGGAACTTCTGAACACGTTTCACCACATTTTTCACGGTATAGGAATGTGCAAGTGCACAACTCATGAGACCCTAGATTGAATGTTGTGGAACTCCAGAACACGTTTCACCCTATTTTTCAGGGGATAGGAATGTGCAAGTACACAACCCATGGGAACCTAGATTGAATCTTGTGGGACATCAGAACACGTTTCATCCCATTTGATCTTTTGGCGTCAAGGATCTTGCCCCAGAAAAGTGCTCCATAACCATATCATAGTCAACTCTTTCAAGAACTATCTGTAAAAAGCGAAAGAAAGAAAGAAAAAGTCATGAGAGCTGATGGCATTTAAAGTCAGGCAAAACACTTAACTCCCTTATCTTGATTTTGAAAGTATATTTAATTGACTTGTATGTGAGTTTTGACTGGGACTGAACTCAATTTAATGGTAAGAGTTTCCCTTGATTGAAAATATACAAAAGTCATCAGTCGCTAAATGTTATACATTTTTCAGAGTATTGTCCAGAGTCAAGTAACAGACAATACTAATTTCTTTCAAGGCGTGAAGTTAAATACTGTAAAAGTGGACATTTTCACACGTGTAAATTTTTGCGATTTGCATATTTTGAACAATTTTGCTTGTTGCTTTTATTTTCACGAATTTGAGCTTTCTTACATAGACCTACATACAAAATGAATATATTTGCGAGTTTTTATTTTCGCACTTGCTGAATTTAGCGCGAAAAGCGCAAAAATTAATGTAACGCAAACATTTCCATTATTACAGTTTGCCAATGATACGCGTGAGTGGTACTTAATCAAATCTTGGGAACCAGTTTCTGACACTTCCCAACACAGTTGGCATCAAATAAACATGACACAATGTCCAAATAATAAATACACACCTTCTCTATCAATATAAAGAATTAATGAAATTCTCCAATTTTTAAAGTGATACTTTCCTATTTTTGAATGCAATTTTGGGGACACTGTATAGCAATTCCCCACAAAAAAATCTACCGTAAAAATCTGTCAATAAAGTTGATCAAGCAGATAAAACACTTCACATTTGCCTCTGGTAAATGAAATTGATGCGTTATATTTTAGCTGTTGCTTGTTTGTAAAGAAATAACAAATAAGTGATATTTTAATGTAATTTAGCTGACAAACTCCTCAAAAGTGATTTACCAAGCACCTCTTGAATAGAGAATACATTCTCAGTTTTCAACAGCAATATTATTTACATTTGTGTCAACTAATATATACCCTCTTGATTGGATATAGAGCCTGAAATAATATCCCTGTCGGTGGTATAAAAATGATTTTGCTATTTTGCCACGACGTAATCCGATGCGTATATTCAAGTGAAAGCGTAAAGATGAGCTATCAGCCCCGGGTAAGAGATGTCTGTCTGCTCCGCGATATTAAATCGAAAACGATAGTGTGTGGATGGAATTACAGCAGTGACTATGGGGATATTTTATGATTCTGATTTTTAGAAAGTCATAAAGGACTGACAACTCATATTTCCGTAGTGTAGTCCTGAAGCAAAGGGACGGGGTGACTGACTGTTGAAAGTGGTATTCAGGTGTATCCCACCCGTTTCACTCTCCACTGCAAGTTCTAACAAGTTCTTAACCCCTTTTTAAGACTAACCTTTTAACAAAATAAAAAATGGTAAACATTTGCATTTAAAAACCCCTAAAGATCGAGACTCCACTTTTTACCGTAAACCATTTATGGAGTCACACTCTTACCCCAAAGAAAAAATTAGTACCTCCCCCTATCCCTCTCCTCTTCCCTGAAGTAGTGTCTATGTTTGTATCAAAGTTTTGGATTTGAAATGTACTGAAGCCTGTAGAAATATAAATATTTGATGACACGTTTCTGTATGAAAAATGATGTTGTTAAAGTGATGGTGCATTTACTATGGTTGTTTTTTTCCAGCAACTTGAAATTCGAGTAACAGATAATTACAACAGATGAACTAAATCAATAGTTTTTCATTTTGTATAGAGGTGAAACTAACACTACTATAAATATAAAAAAAGTATTACAAAGTTCGTCAAACTACGCTGCTTTGTAATTGTAATACAGTGGAAACTGAATATAAATTGCTAATATAAGAAAAAGACTCCCGGCTTGCGGTAATAATAATCCGGTTTGATAATGAAGCTGTCTACTGTTTCAAAGGCGACACTGTCTATATTTGCTGCTCACATAAATATCAGGTATAAAGGGATATGCTGCTCTATATATATATGGTTTAAAATGATTCTGGATAAGATGAGTTGGCATTTTTGGAAATGGCAACAGTTACAGTCAAATTAGTCACATTTTAACCTAACTGAGTACTACAAAGCACTACGCCCAAGCCATCTCCAAGTGCATTGTGCGGGCGGTTTTCAAAGATGTAATCAACCCAGCCTATATAGTGAGCGCAGTATACTGGGCGAATGAGTAGTTGAGAGCCTTGGCTTGTCTATGGGGGCCTGGGTTTTTGGTCCGGAGGGTCCCTGGTTTGATCCGCGGTCGGGGAGTGGTGATTTGTTTATCAATATTTCTCTTCAAAAACTGTGATCCTGGTTAAAGACCTGGTTTGGTGGTTTTAGGGTTAAAGAAGAAATATCATGTGTTAAGGGTGTGAAATCTCTAACCGAACATCCCCATCAAATCTAATTAGAGTTAATAATTATAGGAAACCCTTTCATCACCCTCCTGTAGTTTTTGCACGTCAAAGCCCTCTTGTGTTGTCTTTATTCTGTCTATACATCATGTTGTGTCGTAACAGTTGCCAGGTCAACTGGCTCACGCTTACTTTGTCATGAACCACTGATCACATTGATCGTAACACAAAGCCTATGGCAGTATCATAATTCGGAACAGATATATGGGCCCAGGCTTGAACCCATAACTATTGAGTTACTAACATGCACTATGAGCATGTTTCTGCTGGGCAAGTTACCGCTAATAAACGCTAAGTTTCCCCAGTAGAAACAGGCAGAACCGGGCAATAATCAGTATTTTTGGTAATCCCAAAACCTTCACAAAGCAGGTTTGGAACCAGCAATAATCCGCAATAATTGGCAATAAACCCAGCAGAAACAGAAAGGTGATTCTTAGCGGTTTGCGCCGTGAACCGTGTCACGCTGGGTTATACACATTATTGTGAAGCAATCTTTTTCAGGTGAGGTGGCATTGTTTGGGATTACAAAGGTCACATGTCGTGGCCCATCGACTAGGATCGATAAACTTAGCGGTAACTTTTCGCGAGTAGAAACATGGGGGATTAAAAACTGACCGATTGAAACTTAGCGTTTATTAGCGCTAACTTTTTGCAGTGTCCCAGCAGAAACACGCTCTATGTCAACAAATTGATATTAACACTGCATGCAGCTAATACTTTTACCATACAAAACAGATTCTTCAGAAACCTTTCCCAATTTTCAAAGTCTATCTCAAGGATTACTAAACCATTAATAGGCATGTAATTTCAATGCATTTCTCATGGTGATTCCAAATACGGTAATGAAATTCAATTATTATGACATTTTTGAAACATTTTGTGAAATTTTGGAATGTCGTCTGCAGACGCCTGCCGGGTGGAAAGTGTTAACCCTTCTAGATGCCAACTCCAGAACACTGTTTCATCCCATTTGATCGTTTGTCGTTTAGGATCTTGCCTTAGAAAAGTGCTTCATAATCTTAATCATAGTCAATTCTTTCAAGAACTATCTGAAAAAAGCGATAGAAAGAATAAAAAAGTCATGAGAGCTGATGGCATGTAAAGTCAGGCAAAACACTTAACTCTCTTATCTTGATTTTGAAAGTATATTTAATTGACTTGTATGTGTGAGTTTTGACTTGGACTGAACTCAATTTAATGGTAAGAGTTTCCCTTGATTGAAAATATACACAAGTCATCAGTCGCTAAATGTTATACATTTTTCAGAGTATTGTTCAGAGTCAAGTAACAGACAATACTAATTTCTTTCAAGGCGTGAAGTTAAAATACTGTAAAAGTGGACATTTTTGTGTGTGTAATTTTTTGCGATTTGCATACTTTGAACAATTTTGCTTGTTTTTATTTTCGCGAATTTGAGCTTCCTTACATAGACCTACATACAAAACGAATATATTTGCAAGTTTTTATTTTTGCACTAGCTGAATTTAGCGCAAAAAGCGCAAATATTAGTGTAATGCAAACATTTCAACTTTTGTACAGTATGCCAATGATACGCATGAGTGGTACTTAATCAAATCTTGGGAACCAGTTTCTGACAATTCTCAACACAGTTGGCATTAAAAAAACATGACACAATGTCCAAATAATAAATACACACCTTCTCTATCAATATAAAGAATTATCAATTTTTAGTGTGATAGCTTTCCTATTTTTGAATGCAAATTTTGGGACACTGTATAGCAATTCCTCACAAAATATCTACCGTAAAAATCTGTCAATAAAGTTGATCATGAAAATAAAACACTTAAAGGTAGATGACCCGATCACATTTTCGTAACACAGAATTATTTCAAACATACGGCGATTTTCATATCATATGAAAGCTCGTATTTTTCTCATCATCATACTGAAATTTGACGGCCTAATTCGGTATAATGACAGAGAAATCGACGAAATAGCATTGAATTACCGCGAATGGTGGTTACCACCGATATAGTTTGCGTACTACTCAATGGGTACAGTTCACAGCATCTTGTCTTGTGCGTCTAAAATAAGAACCATAATAGCTATGGCATCTCAAATTTTGGGACACAATGTTTTTAAGGATGACCTTTCATGTAGAATAGAAAATTTCAAGTTGAAAATCGGAACATCTACCTTTAACATTTGCCTCTGGTAAATGAAATTGATGCGTTATATTTTAGCTGTTGCTCGATTGTAAAGAAATAACAAAAAAGTGATATTTTAATGTAATTTAGCTGACAAACTCCTCAAAAGTGATTTACCAAGCACCTCTTGAATAGAATACAGTCTCAGTTTTCAACAGCAATATGTATAACTTACATTTGTGTCAACTAATATATACCCTCTTGATTGGATATAGAGCCTGAAATAATATCCCTGTCGGTGGTATAAAAATGATTTTGCTATTTTGCCACGACGTAATCCGATGCGTATATTAAAGTGAAAGCGTAAAGATGAGCTATCAGCCCCGGGTAAGAGATGTCTGTCTGCTCCGCGATATTAAATCGAAAACGATAGTGTGTGGATGGAATTACAGCAGTGACTATGGGGATATTTTATGATTCTGATTTTAGAAAGTCATAAAGGACTGACAACTCATATTTCCGTAGTGTTGTCCTGAAGCAAAGGGACGGGGTGACTGACTGTTGAAAGTGGTATTTTGGTGTATCCCACCCGTTTCACTCTCCACTGCAAGTTCTGACAAGTTCTTAACCCCTTTTTAAGACTAACCTTCTAACAAAATATAAAATGGTAAACATTTGCATTTCTAAACCCCTAAAGATCGAGACTCCACTTTTTACCGTAAACCATTTATGGAGTCACACTCTTACCCCAAAGAAAAATTAGTACCCCCCTATCCCTCTCATCTTTCCTGAAGTAGTGTCTATGTTTGTATCAAAGTTTTGGATTTGAAATGGAGTGAATGCCTGTAGAAATATAAATATTTGATGACATGGTTCTGTATGAAAAATGATGTTGTTGAAGTGATGGCGCATTTACTATGGTTGTTTCCAGCAACTTGAAATTTGAGTAACAGATAATTACAACAGATGAACTAAATCAATAGTTTTTCATTTTGTATAGAGGTGAAACCAACACTACTATAAATATAAAAAAGTATTACAAAGTTCGTCAAACTACGCTGCTTTGTAATTGTAATACAGTGGAAACTGAATATAAATTGCTAATATAAGAAAAAGACTCCTGGCTTGCGGTAATAATAATCCGGTTTGATAATGAAGCTGTCTACTGTTTCAAAGGCGACACTGTCTATATTTGCTGCTCACATAAATATCAGGTATAAAGGGATATGCTGCTCTATATAGATGGTTTAAAATGATTCCTAGATAAGGTGAGTTGGCATTTTTAGAAATGGCAACAGTTACAGTCAAATTAGTCATATTTTAACCTAACTGAGTACTACAAAGCACTATGCCCAAGCCCTCTCCAATTGCATTGTGCGGGCGGTTTTCGATGATTTATCAACCGAGCCTATATAGTGAGCGCAGTATTATACTGGGTGAATGAGTAGTTGAGAGCCTTGGCTTGTCTATGGGGGCCAGGGTTTTTGGTCCAGAGGGTCCCTGGATTGATCCGCGGTCAGGGGGTGGTGATTTGTTTATCAATATTTCTCTTCAAAAACTCTGATCCTGGTTAAAAACCTGGTTTGGTGGTTTTAAGGTTAAAGTAGAAGTCTCATGTGTTGAGGGTGTGAAACCTCTAACCGAACATCCCCATTAAATCTAGTTAGAGTTAATAATTATAGGAAACCCTTTCATCACCCTCCTGTAGTACTTGCACGTCAAAGCCCTCTTGTGTTGTCTTTTTATTCTGTCTATACGTTGTGTTGTGTCATAACAGTTGCCAGGTCAACTAGCTCATGCTTACTTTGTTACGAACCACTGATCACATTGATCGTAACACAAAGCCTATGGCAGTATCATAATTCGGAACAGATGTATGGGCCCAGGCTTGAACCCATAACCATTGAGTTACTAACGCGATAGTGGTAGAGATCGCATATTTTTGGCGGCGAACCATCTAGCTTGCTGAAAAAAACATGCATCCTAGGTACAACAGCGCCCTCTACGATAGGGGTAGAGTTCGCGCAAAATAGGGGTTGAGTTCGCAAATTCTACACGGGTCGGTTGGTAGACCGTATCGCGCCTGTGGCGGGCTCATCTAAATTGGACCTAACTTAAATCGGTTCGTAACAAGCCGGGTTTAGTCGCCTTGGCCGCATGCGGCCTGCGGCTCCTTTTCTTACTAGCGCCTAGCGGCGGGCTATCCGCGTACGGTGCCTTTGGCCCCGCTTGACACTGTGAGCATGGAACAGAATCAAGTGAAGATTTATTTACAAATAATATTTTTCATATAGTGTATACGGTACTTGTTGTTGTAGTGTATTTTTGAGGTATCGACCGTGCTGTATTGTGGGAGTTACTAATTTTCAGCAGCCAGGTACCCTTTTTCAGATCGCTTGCGATCTAAACCCTTTTGGCGTTACTAACATGCACTATATCAACAAATTGTTATTAACACTTTCCATGCGGCTATTATTTTTACCATTTATAGGGCATGTGTGGCGCAGTGGGTAGAGCACCGGACTCTTAATCTTAAGGTTGTGGGTTCGAGTCTCGCTGTAGTCAATATGTTGTGCTCTTGAGTAAGGCACTTTACCGCAATTACTCCTCTCTACCCAGGTGTATTTAAATGGGTACCGGCATTCTTCAGTGCTGGGAAGGTAATAGACTCACGGTAGTGGAGGTGTAACGAGCCCCACACAGCAATATTATAAAAAAGGAAGGAGTCTAGCCCTATCGCTTTGAAAGAGAGATGGGCACTCCGCTCCTGGAATTACAGGATCAACCGCCTTTATACAAAACAGATTTTCAGAAACCTTTCCCAATTTGCAAAGTCTATCTCAAGGATTACTAAACCAATAATAGGCATGTAATTTCAATGCATTTCTCACGGTGATTCCAAATTCGGTAATGAAATTCAATTATTAAGACATTTTTGAAACATTTTGTGACATTTTGGAATGTCGTCTGCAGACGCTTGCCTCCTGGTGGAAAGTGTTAAGTTTTGATGCACTCACTGGAATACGCCCTGACATTATTGCTGTATTTCAGGTGAAAGGGAGTACACCATACATTAGATGCATGGGATATCTAACACCATCTGTCTAGCCAGTAAAATTACGAGCATGTAAGAGGTGAATTGATGGTTGATTTGACTACACAATATCTGTCAGATTTCATTAGCGGTTTAATTTGTTGTTACTCTGTGTATGAATCAGAGCATCATTTAAGGGCTCCAATACATGAGTCTTGTGCCCATCTTTATGATGATTCTAGAAGTGGCAGGGGCATGGGGCAGCTTGTAAGCTTAGACTTAGCTGATACTATTAAGAAGAGTTGAAAACTTAAGAAGAATAACTCTACTAAAGATGGATCTGATCTTTTATGCAATAGGGCCCAGGTGATCTTGCATCAAGCTATGTGGAAACACTTTTTCAGAAACCATATTAATAGACCTTTTCATGTTCGGGTACTGAGATGAGAGTGGGGGCCAGTGGTTCAGCCAATCTTTTGGATTTGGCAGGATTTGGCAGGATTAGGATTCTTTTAGGTTAATGTTTTTATTTCATTTAAAAAATAAACCCACCATTGACCGAAAGTAAGCATTTGGTCACGACACTCGTGCTGACAGAAAAACATTTCTTAATAATCCCTACACTACCTTGACTTGGTAAGTGACAAGTATAGCAAACAGTCTGCTATATCTGATTGCTATCGCTTCATTTGAATGGAAATAGATGCAATCCTGAGATGCATGTAGGTAAATTTGTAAAAGCCAATCATTTTTTAGCATACTGGGATTTTTTCGCGGTTTCCTATCTTTCAGAAATTTATGCGGGGTTCTAAATTTGCAAAATATGCTATCAACTCTCATTTTTATCATAAAATTCAAAATTGAGACGTTGGTATTGGAAGAAAGTCCATACTTAGGCCAAACAAAGAAGAAGGTCTGTCTCAGAAGCCCGCCCGCATTGGTATGTGAAATGAGCTACGGCGTGTAGGTCTATGCGCTGGGGGCTCCGTTCTCCGTAAGTTCTCCGTAAGCTTCAATAAGCAAAAAAAAAAAGAGAAAAAAAAGAAAAATCGCATACCTCATAGCCTATTTTCTAAAAAAAAAAAAGGTTATCTCCGTACCCTGCAAAATGTCAGGCCTGAGAGATGTTTCGTTATTATAGATGCTATACATTAGTAAAAAAGTTTGCTGCACGAAATGTTCCAAACATTAGGAACATTTCAGCTTTAAAATGTACAGGATTATCGTCTGCCAATTTTTTGTTGCATGATGAAGTCCATAGTGTTGGATGTAAAAAAGCAATAAGTTCGGTATTTGATTGGTACTTTACTCTATTTACCAAAGGCGGTGGAAGCCGGGGGGGGGGGGGGGGGGGGGGGGGGGAGGGGGGAGGACGCGGGGGACTTGTCCCCCCTAAATTCCACGACCTGCAATCCTCCCTAAAATTTGCCTCATAATAGAAACCTGTATTTAATATGTCCCCATTATCTCCTTGCTCCCGTCTCCCGTCCCCATAGTTGCTGATGCTTCTACTGCCACTGCTTTTTACAGCTTCTAGATGACTGAGAATATTCAGTTAAATGAATTTGAGTTAATAAAGGGCCGCCTAAATTACCCTTATCACAGGTTGAGATCGTGAAAGTAACTGAAATTGGCGATTTTGATCCTCTTAGCACTGTGTGGGCCACCTTGTGGTAGAAAAGTCCCTTTCATTAACGCAGATGCATAAACCGTACCCTCTTCCCCCTCCCCCGGGTATTACATGTCTGAAACTATTCCTGTACCTTCCTACCCCTCCCCTGGAATTGCGTGTGTAAAAATAAGTGTCAAGCAAATATCTTCACAACTGAAAAGACGACGACATAATATTAATAAAAGGAAATGCACGATGGTAGAGGAAGAGGAAATAACGATACCATCGGTTTGGCTTGGGTCAAGGATTTGATTGAAATCATGCTAGCAATATAGCTTCTACCAGGACATATTATTTATT
This sequence comes from Ophiura sarsii, assembly GCA_035610835.1. Classification (NCBI taxonomy): domain Eukaryota; kingdom Metazoa; phylum Echinodermata; class Ophiuroidea; order Amphilepidida; family Ophiuridae; genus Ophiura; species Ophiura sarsii. The sequence goes on from CM069458.1 coordinate 26,226,621, forward strand.
TATTACTTTATAAAAGGTTACTATCATAGGACTCGATCTGAATTTGATTGGTTTTACTGTAGACATTTTGACAGGAAACTGAAGTATAGAAGAGTGGCTGATTGTGTATTAGGATGGGAGCATCATTTTAATAGTGAGTGCCCAAAAATAGTATAGGCTTTTAAGAGAAATAAAGCTATGGAAAATTGTGTTTTTCTACCCTAAAATATGATTTTTAATATGACAAACGATTAATTTATTTGTTGAAAAGAACAAAAGAAGATGAGAAAAAAATCAAGAAAATAAAAGGATTTTATCACCTCTCAAGCTTATAACATCTCTGTTTGATGTTCGATTTCAATAAGTTAATGTCATTTTAAAGTGAAAAATAGCTTTGTAACATGAAATTAAAAATGAAATAAAAATCTTTTTGGAGACAACTGGTCTGTTTTGATGTGATGGGTCACATTGATTGTCACATCACTTATTCAAAGTTTGTACAGGGACACTGGTTTATACCATCAGGTTTGTACTGTGTCTTGCTATATTACCTGATGGTATCAGAACACTTATGCACTTATCAATTGCAACCCAGGCCCCCGCCCAGGCCCCTGTGTACCCGGGGATGGCCGGGACTTTGTCATCATGTAGCCGGGGATTTGACCCAAAATTTGTCCTCGCAGGGATTGTATTGATGCCCGGGCTGGGACTTGCCAGGGACAGGGATTTACTAAAAAGTATGCCCCGCCCGTCAGGGACTTTGCCGGGACTTAGGCGGGGAATTTAATTTTTTAAAAGTACACCTTTGGCACAAGTCCCGGCCATCCCCTGGTACCCAGGGGCAGGGGTTGCACTTGATAAGTGCATAACACCATAGTTACAGGATGTGTCACTTCCTATTATTAACAATGCTCAAGAGTAAAGATAATACCACATATATAGCCTTATTTAAGGTCACATTTCCTCATTTGAAACACACAACCTGCTGACCCACAATTGTATGAAACACCAGGATCTACTACTACATTAGACTGCTAGAGAAAACAGCTGAATTTGAATGTATCTTTCTTAGTGAGCAGGCTGGTGAGTGCAAGAGTTACCATGATAATACTTAGGATATAGGTTTGGGAAAGTGCTGCTAAATGAAGATTGCCGTTTCATCCCTCTTGTCGCCTTAATTTGTTTACTGTGTAACAATAGGAAATCTTTTGGCTAGGATGTGTTAACACACCCCCACTTGTAAATACCTCCGAACGAGGACCAAACGTGGTACTATCCAAATGAGGACCCACCAATTTGGACACACACCATCACACCGAGGACAAAAATGGCGGTTGAAAAAAATGAATTGGGTGTCAAACCGCCAACTAGACTACTATCCAACAGAGGCCTAAAGGGTGTATGGGGGAGAGCATCACTAAAGAGGATCTCGTTTAGATAGCGTTTCTTATGTTGTTTGCAATACTTTGCATGTATCAGGAACCGAGGACGTCCTCGGTTGCAGGTGTGTCCGCAGTTGGAATGTAAAAAACGGGTGGGTATGCTTCCTCGTTTGCAGGTAATTACAAACGCACCCCTATACACCGTATGTGTGTACGGTCATGGCAAAAGGGTGCTGATGTCTCTCAAAGAAAAGTTGAGATCTGGATACCAACAAATGGAGCTTTTTGAATGCTTCAAAATGACACCTTTGTGGGTAACATTCTATACTGCTATCTGATTATATGAAGAAAAATTAAGGTAACATTTTCTTTAGTTTCTTTGTTTTTCCATGCCTGATAACATCAATATCTCAAAATCAATTTCACCGACAACTGCACCTTTTGATGCGGCAGTGCACATATGTCAGCAAATGTTCAGCTGATGGTAAGAAATGTGACGAGATAGTGAACGACAGTTAACTAAGCAGCGTTGATCACTGGACGTAAATAATCATGATCTTACAAATAATTAATGAACCAGTCAAGCCAGGCAATGAAGCTTTCACCAATCTGTTAATATATTTAGCAGTCATTGACATAGAGTTTGGTCAGTCCGGCTTATATCTTATTTATCGCCCCGTTACGGAATAAACGTTGCCGAATACTGTACATACTGTACATTTCAATAGATTTGAGCATGCCTACATGAGTTACTGGACGGTAAGCAAGACATTGCCGTCGGTCAATCATGCCAACAAATCTATACTTCATTCATCTAACTCTGCGCAGTGACATCAGAGCGTAAACTAGTGATCAATACATAATTTAAGCCCAAAGGACCATGAATCTTTGTTGTTTGCATGGGTACAAATACCTGCAAATGGCAATCAACCGTGAGATAATGAGGTGCGATCTTTATATACACTGTGACATCACTGCTCAGATTTGTACGAACGACTTATAGCTAATTATCCCAAAATGCTAGTCTTGAACTTTAAAGCTGAAACATATTTGAACCATAAGAAAAAATGCTGCACATCAAGAGAACAAAAACATTGAGGGCTGTGTCTAAGCGACACCCTATATAACGTTTATTTCACCTACAAAACACCTTTAAGTATAAAAACAACCAATGTCTGCATATTTTCAGTCAGCTAAGCCTACCTGACCATTTATTTTTCCAAAGATGGATGTCCAAAGACAGACAAGCTAATACATGTACAAAAAGGCTTCATCGGTCACTCTGTCCGAAGTATTTGACCTGAATCAAGTTGCTAGGAATATTAAATGAATCAATGTGACAAGGTAAATAAAGACAGTTAATCCGCACGCCAATGATCACCGGACATGTTATCATGATGATACGAATAATTAATGAATCAATGAAGCCGCTCAATGAAGCAATCGCCAATCTGCTAAAGCCATTGACCTTAAAACTAGCCAGTTCATGCGTGCTTTGAAATCTTAATATTTTGCAAGAGGGCATCATTTAGGTTCATGGATAATGCACATCAAGATGAAGCTTTTATGGCCTGCAATGAATGGTTAATGAACTGAAATGCGGGATGTGTGATTGTAAAGATAACGATGGTCGCGTGTGTAGTGTTAACCTTTATATTTAAATGCCCTGGGATTTCTCATTTCTGATAACTTTTTAGATGATGATGTGGAGAGCTCAGGAGTTGGTTTAGAAACCAGAAGATGTTTATACATTTATAATTCAGTTTTGTGAGGCATGAGACAATGACTTGACTTAACCTGAAGTCACTAAAAGCAATGATTTGACTTGTGACTTGGTTTAAAAGACTTGATTTGACTTGACTCTAGTCTTGTGGTAAACTGGCTTGATGACATTGAGTCTAAACAAAATGTAACTGTCAAATTGATGCCTCTGCTACTTATAAGATGTGACCTGAACCAGCGACTAACTGTCAGTCACTGCCTGAACAAAACTTGATTAATAATTCTCTGTACACGAAGCAAATAGTTCAATACGACTTGGTATGACTTGAACAAAATTATAGACTTGACTTGCCTTAACTCAAGCCAACCAGTGGCTTGACTTGACAGGACCTATTGACTTGACTTGACAACAATTTAGAAAGACTTGACTAGAGTCACATCAGTAAGTGACTTGATTTAACTTTTGACTCAAAGTTTAGTGCGTCACAACACTGTTACAATACAAAACACCTTTAAGTATAAAAACAACCAATGTCTGCATATTTTCAGTCAGCTAAGCCTACCTGACCATTGGATGTCCAAAGACAGACAAGCTAATACATGTACAAAAAGGCTTCATCAGTCGCTGTGTCCGAAGTATTTGACCTGAATCAAGTTGCTAGGAATATTAAATGAATCAATGTGACAAGGTAAATAAAGACAGTAAACCCGCACGCCAATGATCACCGGACATGTTATCATGATGATACGAATAATTAATGAATCAATGAAGCCGCTCAATGAAGCAATCGCCAATCTGCTAAAGCCATTGACCTTAAAACTAGCCAGTTCATGCGTGCTTTGAAATCTTAATACTTTGCAAGAGGGCATCATTTAGCCTGTTCATGGATAATGCACATCAAAATGAAGCTTTTATCCCGGGGTGGGGGGGGGCACTCAACTTTTTTTTGGGTAGGAGTGTGCCGCCCAGGGTCTCAAAAAGGGGGGCTACAGAACTGAACTGAGTGGATTTTATGACGAAAAATAGGGTCTTAAGAACTGAATTTTTCTAAAAAGTTTGTCTTGAGAACTGGCCTATAGTTCAATTTTCGGGTTTTAGAACGTGAAATTTTCGGAAAATTGGGGCTTTGGAACGCAACATTTCGCAATTTTTGAATTTTCAATAAAATTGGGGTCTTAAAAACTGATTCATGCTCAAAAAGGGGGTCATAAGAGCTAGCAGCAGAGGGTGAAAAGGGGGGTCTTCAGCGCGGCACATACCTATACCCTTTTCCAATGTCAGTGCCCCCCGGGGCTTTTATGGCCTGCAATGAATGGTTAATGAACTGAAATGCGGGATGTGTGATTGTAAAGATAACGATGGTCGCGTGTGTAGTGTTAACCTTTATATTTAAATGCCCTGGGATTTCTCATTTCTGACAACTTTTTAGATGATGATGTGGAGAGCTCAGGAGTTGGTTTAGAAACTAGAAGATGTTTAGACATTTACAATTTAGTGTTGTAATGACTCGAGTCAATGACTTGACTTAGACTTAAGTCGCTAAAAGCAATGACTTGAGTTGTAACTTGGTTTAAAAGACTGGATTTGACTTGACTCTAGTCTTGTGGTAAACTGGCTTGATGATGTTGAGTCTAAACAAAATGTAACTGTCAAAATGAATATTATTATGCCTCCGCTACTTATAAGACGTGACCTGAACAAAACTTGATTAATAATTCTCAGTACATGTAGCAAAGTTTCATATTCAGTACAACTTGGTATGACTTGCCTTGAACAAAATTATAGACTTGACTTGCCTTAACTCAAGCCAACTAGTGCCGTGACTTGATTTAACTTGTGACTCAAACTAAGTTTAGTGCGTCACAACACTGTTACAATTGTACTGAAATTCTGGTCATTGTACTTGTAACCGATGCGAAATAACGAAATAAAATATCCAGGTGATTTAAAACAGCGTTTGCTGAAATCTTGAGGGATAAACCATAGTGTAGGAACTTCCACTCACCTTAATACATAATTCATTTTCACACATCGATAAAATCCTCTCATTTCAACTTAAGCCGACCATCTCCTATTTGTAATGATGTTGGGTGTTTCCTATTGAAGGTTAGGGTATTGGCTTACACTGACAGTATGGAGATATGTGATATCAGTGGGTGTAAAGAAGAGCAAAACCTAGTGCATCATTTATCGTGTTTACGCCTTTGTAAACAAGGTGCTGTTTTGAATAGTGATTCACGTACTGTGATTACCAGAAAGTGTGTAGAACTTTTTGAAAGTTTATTCAATGTTGCGAATGCATTGTGCAAATATTAGAGAAAATTGGATATAGGGCGGAAAAAAGAGGACACAACGGCAAGCTCCTTGCCGGGAAATGTTGCCATCTCGCGGGAACCCCCCCCCCCCCCTACATTTTGTTTTTATTTATTTATATATTTATTTTTTTAAGATTTTTTTTAGAGTAATAGGCATTGTACAGCCGATATGACATGAAATGATGCACCATGGCATCAATTAGACCGTAATTTTTCAAAAAGCTAAAGCTTCTGCGGGGGGCAGCCCCCCTCAGACACCCCCTTCGCCGCGTAACCAGCGGGAAATCCAACTTCGTCGAATTTCCCTTGCAGGGACACTTTGCATTTTTTCCATCCCTGATTGGATACTTGTATTGCGGATACAAAAATGGGTGTTCTTATTTTATGTTGTGTATTTCTCTTTTAATGAGAAGTATTCACATAACTTGAATGATGACTTATCATGTTGCTGGCCAAGTCATGGTGCATGATAACCCACTATAGGATGTTGTGAATGTGTTGTCCATGATGTGTGGACATGTCTTTTTGAATCTGTCTGTCACTATGCACCAGACATGACATTTTCACCATCATGCACATTTGTGTCCAGCAACAACAGAAAAAACACCTGATTGGTCCAATTCAAATTGCAGTGCGTTGAGCGATCACCACGCCGTACCTTGAGAGGTAAGCCATGCACCCTATCATGTAACTCGATGTATAATGCCATGTAAAACCCATGGTGTGATGGTTCGTGAATTAGCTCATGTTTATTAATCAGCTATCAGCGCACACTTTTGGAACTGTATTTTTTCAGTCTTCACATTTAGGACCCTCGCATGGGTCGTGTGTAAATTGTGAAGACGGGAAGGTTCAGTTCAGCCAAAACCCAGGATGCAATGCGTTGCAATATGTGTAATGAAAGTAAAACAGACTTGCTGGAAGGAAGGAAGGTAATTAACCATATCTGAAGAACCAAACAAGCTAAGCGTGCCATCTTTTCAGGATAATTTTAAAACTTACTGCTGATTAAAACTAAGTAAACACAAATTATCTAAAACTTTAAATGTGGTTGAAAAATCACTTTGAACTTGGGTCAACTTTTTTTTGAACCACCCGGTATAGCTGTTCCATATTATAGCTATACCTGCATTGTTAAATCTGGCCAAAATTGTCAATATCGCTATAGATGTTGAGGTAATTCTTCAACAAGATGTTATTTGTGACCAGTTACGTCCGAAAAGGACACATCCGAAAAGGACATGTTGTCGGCAAACACAGTTTTGAGATAGACTAATATATTTGTTGAAATATAAAGAAAATAATAGAAAAAATGCCTCTTCAAATCATACCGTGTGATTACAAAGTCTGATTAAAAGTTTATATTTCCGATCACTTTTTTTTGGCTATGATTTTTTTTTTTAAATCATGATATTTTGATATCAGAAGAATCATGATATTTTTCTCATTATGTCTGTAAAATCTTAGAGGCCAGAAATGTTCCATTCAGAAATTATAGGCTAAAATGTGATGAATTACTGCCAAAGGTGGTTAACCACCAGCCAGTTTGTGTACTACTCAATGGGCAAAATTCTTGTGACCTTGTGCTTCTAAAATTAGAACCATTGGAGTTATGCAACTCAAACTTTGGAATGTGACGATCTTTCATGTAAAATAGAAAACATCACGTTGAAAATCGGGCCAGCAATCAGAACATCTACCTTAATCTTCTTCAACATGAAAAGGTGCTCTTTCAAATCATACCTATAACTTGGATTTGACTTGGGCCTCCAACATGTCCATCTTGATGTGACTGGTCACATTTCAACCCTGCTATTCTATAGTCATGATAGTTGTTTATGCCACGGGCAGTTAGTTCCTCTATTCTCCACTGGGAAGCCAAGACTTGAAATAAATTGCTTCAGTCAATTGTGATATAATCACATAAAGGAAAGGTTTTAACTTCAATTTGACAGTATTCAATTCCACCCATCTCTTGCTTTCAACCCACACCTTAATCACCCAGCCATAGTGCTTGTCACGTTTAAAACGTGTTACCAATTGATGCTGTAATCTGATTTACCCTATAATTTTTGAAAGACTGAATAAGAGCCTAGTTAAGGGGGAGGAAGGGCCTAGTTAAGGGACCATGGGATAGTTCTGTCCCAAATAGCATCAATGCTTTTTTTCTTGTTCCACTGATATGGCATGAAGTATATTCATACACTCTTCGTAGTGTTGAACCAATCAGAAAGCAAGAAACTTAAATATGCGGAGTGCATTGAAAGTGTCTAATGCACTCTGTGTGTGCACCGTTGAATATGCGCACCACACGCTTTGTTTTGATTCGTTGTTTAGGCATCGCAGGTTTCGCCGATTTCCCCGGCGTGTTTTAGCAAACTTGTTTTAACAAGTTAAAACATGTTAAAACATGTTTTTATTTGTTATTACATAGATCAAAATTATGCTTAAATTGTGTTTTTTGTTTCTTAAAAAATTAGAAAAATCAATGCACTTAATGCGCAAATGTTGATATGCTCACAATAGCATTCCCTCTGCGGGGTCGTGCCATTGTTCACACATCAACATCGGCGCACGTCCATTGATTTGTCTAATTTCTCTCGAAACAACACATGCGCATAATCATTGTGTTTTAGTGATATTTAAAGGAACTTGATAGCATCTTCAAACTGAATCCAGACCAGCCAGTCAGGCAGATAACTAGAAATTAACTTCTCAACCGAAATTCGACCAGCCTGCGCCTGTGTAACCTCACTTACACTGCGAGTTTGAATTTATTTACTCGCCACTGCTGCCAGTCAGTCAGGTACTTTTGCATCTTCACCCGCCTGACACAAAAGTTACCTGCTATGGGCGGGATAGCAGGTGGGTGCTATTTCCAGGCCTGATCCAGACACTTGTCATCTCTTGGTTTTTATTTCAATGGGAAAGAGACATGGGATGAGACTTTAATAAACTCTCTTTTTATCAATGTTACATCTCATCAGGCGGAGATCTGGTACTGGTCGATGTAATATCACTGTCAAGTGAGAATATCTGTAGTCTTATTATCTAGCATGAGATAGCGACACTACTGCGTCATTTACTAATGCAGCACCTAAATGCACTCGTCTACTCAAGGCATAGAAAGACAGAAAATACATACATGTGTGTAAATGCTGCACCTGGAAAGTTATGTCACTGTCCAGAGGAAGAGAAATGGAGTATAAACACTTATGATATAAAGTGCTCAACAAAAGAAAGTCATACACTTTGTTTAAGTCCATTAGAGTAACTTCCGATCTTTTTATGATTAAACAGACTAGATAGACATTTGGATGAATCTTTCCGGCACAATTTGATACCAAAGTTGCCACCTAACAACAAAGATAAACCATGATTAGCACCATTTGAAGAAAATTAGTCACTTTTCAAAAGTCACATTTTCAACGCACGCAAGCCGCGAGAAAATGCTGTGCGTGGCACTTGATTGGCCGGGAATGGAATGGATATTGATCAAGTCGTGCCTGAGCGAGCGGGCTATTTGATTATGAACAGGTAAAATGTGGTCTTTTCTTCCCGCGTAGTGTATTGAAAATGTGACTTTTGAAAAGTGACTAATTTTCTTTAAATGGTGCTAATCATGGTTTATCTTTGTTGTTAGGTGGCAATGTTGGTATCAAATTGTGCCGGAAAGATTCATCCAAATGTCTATCGAGTTTGTTTGGTCAAAAAATAATCGGAAGTTACTTTAAAGGACCTAAACAAAGTGTATGACTTTCTTTTGTTGAGCACTTTACATGTAACCTGCAGTATGCAACACTGAACACTGAACACTGACACTGAACATCAAATCATTGAGATGTCCTCTATTGGAGCAAGAAATAAAGCTGAGAACCTTACATAACAATAATATCGCTAAGAATGTTACTAGCGGAGGCTGAAACACAATATTTGGTGTGTGTGGACACGATAGAAGAAGCCATGTTATTCACATTGTTGCTCTGCCTCTTTCTCTTATTTCGTGAACATCTATACGAGATTACTACTTGCAATGTCTAGAGTGATCTTAACACTTTCCACATTTATAACAAGTTTTACCATACAAAACAGATTTTTCAAAAACCTTTCCCAACTTTCAGTCTTATCTCAAGAAATACTGAACCAATACTAGGCATGTTTGTACTTGTTTTAATGCATTTCTTATTGTAATTCCAAATATGGTGATGAAATTAAATAATTTCGACATTTTTGAAACATTTTGTGCAATTTTGGAACTGTCGCCTGCAGACGACTGCTGTGTGGAAAGTGTTATTAAAAAAGTAATGCTGTGGAATATGTTGATATTTCAAACAGAGTTATATTCAATTTCAATATTCAAACTCATTTTGATTGTATTTGGTGCCCTTAATGCTACTAGTACTATATATTGTTCATGTTTAAATTGGGATATGGATTCTTTCTCTGAAGGTAGTTTTTGAATTCATTACCCTATTTTGTGCGTGCATGTGTCCTAGATTTACTTCTATGCAAGACATACAAAAATGTATGCATGTTAAATAAAACATGATGAGGGGTATAATATGGTTGAGCTTGAATTGGGCACCCCACTTGTGCCAAGAAACAATTTGTGTATCTATGTGACACTGTTAAAGCGCATCAATTTATTCCTCCGATTACCTAGAGGCTAGAACTTATGATGTGTTTGCATCGAGTTTTTAAATGAAATGTATCCAAAACTGCAACTTGAAGTTAATGGGGACAGGGCACCCAAAATAAGCAGCATTTATCCTTCCTTAAATATTTTCTGTCAACATAGTAGATGTCAGCTGCCTCAACATCGACTGCTCAAGAATAAGCACCTGCCCTTCCATTACAACAGTATATTTTGGCAACTCAGCAATAATCTTCATCTTTCATTCTTTAAAGTACAAAATATTTCAAACAGATCGTAGTTGTTATACAGAACGTTGTAGACACACATGAACGCAGCAAGCGCACTGTGCATTAGGCCAAGTAACAAAAATAATGTGTTTCTCGTCCGGACTTTTTTTTAAATCAGTGGCGGCCCTTACTATTTGTTATTTTTGGATTTTTTGTTATTTTTTCAGAAGCCAAATTACAAGCTTTTTGCAAGAATTGTTTCGATATTCGTATCACTATGCCAATGAGTGTTTCTCACATCTTTTTTCGTTGAAATATAGTTGAAAATGATGGACACACTCACACACAACAAAGACAGGTATGATTTTTGATTTTTTTTCGAACTTTTTTTGGAATTTTTTGGAATTTTTGAAAATAACAAATAACAAAAATATTGGAGCGGCGTCAAAAATCGGTGCGGGCGGGGACGTGAAACACATACTTTTTGTTACTTGGCTTTAAATGCACATGTCATGCATTTAAGAGCAACCGACCTGTCCTATATTTTGTTCAGGAACCAGGTAATACCTGTGTGCCAGATATGCAGCTAGCACATCTAAAACAGTATGTGTGTCACGTCACATTTAGCTCACGTTACGATTTGATGCAGTAATCGGAATAGATACAGACAAAGTATTGTTTGTATAGTTCACCTGTCAAAGCTGTCTATACCTTTGTAGACGGTCCGCCTTCATCATGTTCATTCTATACTATCTATTCTATAAACCCTACATATTAAAGGGACATGTTCTGATTTCTGGCCTGATTTTCTATTTTACATGAAAGGTCATCCTTAAAATTGTCACATTCCAAAGTTTGAGTTGAATAACTGCAATGGTTCTTATTTTAGAATCACAAGGTCACAATACATTTGTCCATTGAGTAGTACACAGACTGACTGGTGGTTAACCCCCTCTGTCAGTAATTCACCACATTTTAGCCTATAATTTCTAAATGGAACATTTCTGGCCCCTAAGATTTTACAGACATAATGAGACAAATATGGGGATTCTTCTAATATCAAAATATCTTGATGTGAAAAAAAAATTCATAGCCAAAAAAAGTGATCGGACCATACACCTTTAACAGTCTGTCATAAAACAGTTCATACCTGTATGCCGGATATGCACATCTTTAATGAGACATAATGCGTGTCACATACAGCTCATGTTACCATTTGACTCAGTGATCAGAATAGATACTGACAACATACTGTTTGTATTAGACCCACTTGGCAAGCTGTCTATATTATTTGTAGAAGGACCACATTCATTCAGGGGTTGTGTAGGATCTGTTTGAAGGTACTATTTTGTGTGTGCAGAATATGAGTGTGTTTCTACTGGGGCACTGCAAAGTTAACGGTAAGTTTTAACGCTAACTTTTTAATCCCCCCTGTTTCTACTCCCGAAAAGTTACCGCTAAGTTTATCGATCCTAGTCGATGGATGGGCCACGACATTTGACCTTTTGCTATAATACCAAACAATGCCACCACCTGAAAAAGACTGCCTCACAATGCGTAGAATCCAGCATGTACGTGTATACGTCCGGGTCACAGAACTTAATGTTAAGATTAAACAGGTGGCTGTTTCTACTGGGAAAGTTAGCGTTAATTACCTGTAACGAACCTGGTTTTTGCGGTTACAAAACTTACAGTTAATTAACATTATCTGTCTGTTTCTACTGGGCAACTTAGCGGTAATTACCGTTAAGTTCCCCAGTAGAAACACGCTCTATGTATCATTACTCAAAAGGGTACATTTTGCATAGTTTTGACGAAAACAAAATAGTCACCCACTTCACTGGGCAATCGAGTCCTCTCAGAATCACCTGATCCAAATATCATAATTCAACATTGAACTTGGATAGAAGAAATGGATTTAATGGTAGTGTATAAAGTGTGCCAGCGATATTGTCAGTGATTGCAGTTCTGAAAATTGAAGTACGTTTGAAAGGAATAGGAAAAGAAGGCATTTGTATTTTGTTTTTAATATTTTAACAGCTATCATTTTGCTATATATGTCAAAATAAGCGTTACAGTTTTTTGCAGTTTTGCACATGTGTTATGCAAGTGACAGAAATTTCATATGGTTCAAAGACAGCACCATCTTTGAGGCTCGTGAAAAAAAACCATGCTAGAAATGTGTCACATTTTTGAACCAGTATGCCGACATGACATGTATGTAACATGTAGCAACACATGCTTTGCTATAGATGCTAACCAACCATTAGCATGCATTATCGTGTGGAACTTTTGATACATTTATTATTCATGCCGACGTAGCCATTACTGTTTTCTGACCAACCATTATGTTGCCTGAAATTCAGAACTCTAGTTCATGTCCTAGTAGGATAGTATGTTACTCACTACCCTCCTCCCTTCTCATGAAGAAAGGGAGGGAGAGGGGATCGGGCCTTTCTCGTGATAGTTGGAGAAATGGGAGATCACTTCAAAATTTTTTTGTGTGTGTTGCCTTCAGCGACCAACCCTAAAATCTCAAAAATTAGGGTCACAATTAGTTTAATTTTTTTTAACATTTTACCCAAATTGTCAAAATATTACTAGTTTCTGCTTGAAATGAATAACTTTGCTTGAATAAATAATTTTAAAACTACTATCACACTAAAATCATTAGTCAAATTGACATTTACCATTTTTATCTTAACATGAACCACAACATGTCAGTAATATATGTCAGCCAAAGAAAAAGAAAAAAAGAAGAAAAAAAGGGAAAATCAACCGACCGACCCAACTTCAACATTTTTGACACTTGAGGGCAACACAAAAAATTTGTTTGTGGCCGTTTTTGAATTTGGAACTGACTAAAATATCACATGGACATTATAGGCAGAGAAACCATTTGGAGCCTGTCATGAAATCCTGCGACCTGAGAGGCTTTGATCAATATCCATGGGGTGGCATCAATACCCGGAATTGTGTCACACATTTTAAACCAATTTGCCGACATGCCTGTATGTGTTCCCAATACATGCAGTGCAATAGATAGAGACAATTTAGTATCCAGACTTCGTAATTATGGAACGGAACTATGGTTTATTAGGAAGCTATAGTTTATGCCCCAGAATTAGTCTGTAATCTCATGCTAGGGTGGGGGTGGGGGCTGGAGGGTGTTGAGGGAAGCCCCTTCTCATAATGGGGGAGTGGAAAATGACTTAAATTATTCTTATTATTTGGAACTAACTCAATAACAAATAGGCTACTTCATATGAACCCTGCAACCCAGAGTGCTTGGATAAATATCCAGGGAGCTTGTATCAATACTATGTTCATTTTTAGGAAATTTCCTGATTTCCTGATTTTTGGGTCAAATTTGATGTAGTTTGATTTATTTTCAGGTCAATTAAAGGCATTTTTGCCCAAATGTACACATTTTATTCAGAATTTGTTCACCATTTCAGGATTTTTGAGTGGTACTGAAACCAGGAATTGTGTCTCAAATTCTGAACCAATTTGCCGACATACCTTATATGGTTAGCGTAGGGATGGGAGTGAATCCGTGTCCAAAAATGTCATGTTACGTTAACAAAAATTACTTTCGCCGAATCCCGAAAATAACCCATCGACAAAATAACAATAAGCTTACTCATCAGCTAAATCACTCTTACTTTATTCGCACATTTATAGCGATGATTCAGTTGAAATGGGTTTATTTTGACAAATCCATGCAGTTTTATACTCTTAGTCTTAGGCCAGATTTGTTTTTTGTTTGATTGTCGATAGATCACTTTCAAATTTGTTGTTGATTTTTTTGTTTTGATTTTCAATTTTTTGAAATTAAAAAAACACAAAAAAAACAAACAAATTGAGTCAGAAGGATTTCTAGGGTCAGGCAGACGAGGACAATCATTATTTTTTTTGGCCTGATGTTTGTTAAAAATTTATTTTCGCTGCAGATTTTCACCTCTGTGTTTACTGCGACGCACGATGCCATTTTGAAATAAGCATGGCACAATTTTGACAAAAGATGGCTCCCTAACAATCAACCCACAGTATGGTATGTTTAGAGAAATTTGGGAGTCCTGAGTTCGCCCAGAATAATGAAATTGAGCCCTTGTTTACCAATATACACAGAAGATCCTGAGAAATTGTTTTTCCTGAACTTTTGAAAATCTGTTAGGCCTATATGAAATGCATAAATGAAACGGCCATTATGAAGTCAATGAGTAGCATTTAATCGCCAGCGTCATTGTCGCAGACCGACTAACTACCGGGCCTATCAATCTTTATTTGACATGTTGTGTGATGCTTACAGTGTTGCTGAGTCTACCAAGAAATAGCCCAATCTGCCAATTAAAAAATTACACTACCATTATCACCATAAATTGTTCATGTGATGATACCTGATATAACACCTTTTGTGAATGCGCTTCTTTATCGGCCATTATGAAGTCATTGAGTAGCATTTAATCGGCAGCCTCATTGTCACAGACTGGCTTACGGGCTATCAATCTTTATTTGACACCCGGGGTGCCCAGTGATCATTACAAGAGGGATATCATGCGTGTCCAAGAAATCACGTAATTAGGGTAGTTTTTCAAGCTGGGGCACGTTACGTACGTAACGTGAATAGGGTATCAAAACAAGCCAAATTAAGAAAAAGGGTATACTTTTTACATCATTGGCTTTCGTATTTAGGGTCCTTATTTGCTCCATGATGATGATTATATGATACATGGGTGAGATATATTTCTCAAATTGTATCCTTCGCAAGTGATCTAACAAATCAGCTTGGCACTTGTTTCATAATACTTTTAGCTTATTAATAGTGAAGGAAAAAAGGGTTAGAAATGTGTCATACGCAGTAAAGAGGTTTAAACTATACAAATTACTTGCTTGGGTATCAACATATTTTGAGTACTTGTTTAGGGTATCAAAATATTTTGAGTACTTGTTTAGGATATGGAAATACTGATATTACTTGCTTAGGGTATGTAAAATAATGTGCCATACTTGTTTAGGGGTGCTTTTTCACATTAACATGATTACGTATTTAGGGTACTTTTTAAAAGTCCTTGGACGCGCATGATACCCCCTTGTAATGACCACTGAGCACCCCGGGATTTGACATGTTGCATGATGCTTACAGTGTTGCCGAGTTCATAAATAAAAAGTGTGATTTGGGCACCTTTTGATGATCAAAGTATCTTAAAGGAAATCCTTGCCATGGAACTTTAGCGCTCAGATATGTACCATTATTATTATACAAACCACATCCCCGTCTTTTTAAAAAAAAAATCACCTGTATGGACGTCGCCATACGGATCGAAGCTATGACGAAACAGTTACCAGATTCCCACATCTCTGTTTAATGTATTGATATTTTCGATCTAGGCATTGAATTCCTGTGTGAGTACGTGCAGTGACCCGTTGCTGATTAGGCGGTTTTAATAAAGATGACGTCACAATATTGAGTATGGCTGTCCCATCAGCACTTTCGTTACAGACAACTGGGCGCGATTTTCAAATAATCACAGGTTGGGGATGTGCAGTTTAAATTCGTTTTATTGAATAACATAGTTCTGTGTTCAATTAAAGTGATCAATATACATTAGATAATTATTTTCCTAGTCTATAATAATTGGTTTCATGAATAGCAATGTTCTCCTTTAATAGATACACATAGTAGTAATAGTAACGAGTTGTCAGATTATCACACGAGTCGGTAAGTTGGAGTAGGGTGTACTCAGTTTTGTTGTAAATACCTACAATATAATAAGGTTGACTTATTTTGGGAACTATAATATTAATTGGTTTATAAGTAGCACTTCAGGCATGTGCCAGAAACTGTTCGATCTTCTGAGAGGCTTGGATCAATATCCGAGGGGCTTGCATTGATACCTGGAATATTGTCACAAATTTTGAACCAGTTTGCCGACATTCATGTATGTGTAAGATAAATGCATTGACTGATTGAAAAGTCAATGCGTTGCCTGATTTTTTTGAATTCTAGTTTCACAACACCCTTATGAAATGCATTCTCAAAGCTTCGTGTACTACTGCATATTTTTGTTATTGTTCATATTTAAAATTCTATCTGCAAGAGATTTTAACAGATATTTCCGCTTTTAGTTTTAGAGACTCATGACTGCATAAGCTAATGTACATAGCCTGCAGTCCGCAGACACTGAGATATGATCAAAATTGAATGCGATCGCGCATGAATAGACAACATGCCAATGGTTTTGCTCTCTCTTAAAATGTCTTTATCTACTTAGATGATCACGTCTTAAAAAATAGTGGCTAAAACCCTCACTTATCTACACATGTGAAAGTTATGTCATTTCGCTGTTTAAGACGGCTCGTTGTCAGATCAATATAGACACTACTCTTGCCATATTTCACTTTTGATATCGACGGAATTGCAAACTGAAATGCTCTGCTTGTTGATGGTAGCAAAACAGAGCCTATTAGGACTATTTCAATACCTTTAAAAGACTCTTGATATAAAATAATAAATGATATAAAAGACTTTTATTTCACCTCAAGATCACTCTTGAAAATGACGGCTCAGATTCTGCGGGCGTTTAACTCGGTAATAATACCCAAATTGCACGATTCAAAATTGCGCGGTTCGTTGTGGTGAGCATTGACCTATGGCTATTGTTTACCGCTCACTTGCAGCTGTATAGGTTTCACACCACTACATACATCTCCCATAGGGTTACACGTGAAATGTACAATTTTAAAATGGATATTTCTCGACGTTATAAGAAACTGGTATCTTGGAATTTGGTTTCAACTTGAAGATGAAAGCCATGACTACTAACTCAACAACTCATATATGGGGGGTAACCGGCATAATTTTGAGCTAGAGCCTTTTCAAAAACTACGAGTTGGGTTTTCCTGGTCACACGCAATTGTTGATTTAGATGATGGCGTCAGCTACCGGAAATGACCTGAACACAAATGTCTCTGTTAAAATATTCATCATTGCATCAATTTCTTTGGACCTGAAGAACGCTGATGTGTCTGTCAAAATTCACACTATATTAATTTCGCCATAACATGTGATAAAAACCCTAATTTTAAACTGTAATTTAGAAGAGGTCTCCCGTTTCGGCATAGAAACGGGCCGGTTTTGGACTATTGCCTCAAAGGGGGTAGGGCCAGACGTTATTTAGTGGTGTGAAACCGTATGAGAATCTCTTCAGGAACTTTTCACTGTCAATTAAACTCCTTGAACCTGTTTATTTTAATAACATTTTAGGCCCACTGCTTTGTTGCCGATAGTCTTTTTCTATGTAAAATAAGTATAAAATGTTTCATATAGGTCACCCCGGCCATCCAGGCCATCCAGGTATTTTTTTAATATCCGGGTCATTTGCCGTTGACAACAAAGCAAAACGTTTTGACACATGTGCGCTCTACTCAACCATACACAAGATCGTTCCTAGTGATCACGTGATGCCGTGTAAGTGACTGTTGTTTACATTAGCAACATTTCCCATATTTGCAAAATGATTGGCCGATTTTCAGACTTGCAACTGTAAAAAACATGTGAAAACTTGCATTGTGTGTACATATGGTAAAATGAGTATGCAGAGGAATCTATTCTGAGCGATGGTACCATTTCAAGGAGGTACAGAAAGGGCTATATTTTGGCCGTTTTGGTGATGGTGCAATCTGACATTTGTTGACTTCATGTTATTTGTTGTCAACGGCAGTGACGCCATTCCGGGCCGCCCTATAAATAAAGGCATAAAATAGAACATTCTAGAATATTGAATGTCAAAGATAGCAATTTCGCTGTGTAGAACTTTTTGAATTTTTAATGCAAGGAGCCTTTTCATTTGTTGCAATAAAGGTCTTTGATTAATAAGCTTACTGTTTTAATTGAGTCGGTTTCAGTAATGCATCTACCAGACTTGAGATGTTATTACAGGGTGAAATGTCTGAAACAAAGTAAGACTGTTTTGTAGAAATGGTTGTAGATGTATATAAATGCATTAGGGCTATTTGAGATGTTAACTTACTGAGTTCCTGTATTGAGTTCATTATCTCAACATTTTGTGACGAAGTGAGGTGTTACTGATTTTCCATATTGATTTATTTGGCTGAAATAGGGCACCTTACAGAGCCTATTTAATACCCACAAATTACTAGCTATTTCCTATTCGCCATTGTGTAAACAAATTATTATGGGCAGGTCTGTCGGGAAATCGATTAGTTACACCTAGAATCCTACATGTAAGATTTTGATTTTCCAAAGTCAGAAAATGCCTTGATCACAACCCATTAAGGTTTGTGTGGCGATTATTTTGATCGTGGTTCAGTACGCAATTAGCGCAACCCATTAGGTTTGTGTGGCGATTATTTTGATCGTGGTTCAGTACGCAATTAGCGCAACCCATTAGGTTTGTGTGGCGATTATTTTGATCGTGGTTCAGTATGCAATTAGCGCAACCCATTAGGTTTGTGTGGTGATTATTTTGATCGTGGTTCAGTTTGAGAAAATAAACGATAAATGTCACTATTAATCAACAGATTGAAATCGTTTGGGTCTCCACGGAAACAAAATCAGTATCGAAAGACTCCAGGTATGCTATTTCATGTTTTGCAGCAACATTTGTAAAGTTAGGTAATATAAGATTGAGGGGTTGACGATGTGGTCAAGTTTGGTATCAACATAATTCTTAACACATTGCTCTATCTTAACATGCTAACATTGGAGCTATGCAATTTACATAGTTTGAGAAATGTCCCATTTAAAAGGTGGCACAACTTTTGGGACGCCCTGTATATACTTTGATCAGGCAAGTATCTGTGATTATTTCCTGACCCCCAATACAACTATAGCATGTAATTTGTCCACCTTATATATTTTTGATTAAACCGTATTGCCAATTCAGATAAAGTATAATTTCCTTGTATCCCCCACCCCGTGGGAGTAAGTTCTGACCCACAATACTCAATGGCCATTGAATTCAGGCAATTAACAAGATTTTAAGTATTCCTTTTAATATCTCTGCATCTTCGAGAGAGATATTTTGATCGTGGTTCAGTACGCAATTAGCGCAACCCATTAGGTTTGTGTGGCGATTATTTTGATCGTGGTTCAGTACGCAATTAGCGCAACCCATTAGGTTTGTGTGGCGATTATTTTGATCGTGGTTCAGTACGCAATTAGCGCAACCCATTAGGTTTGTGTGGCGATTATTTTGATCGTGGTTCAGTACGCAATTAGCGCAACCCATTAGGTTTGTGTGGCGATCATTTTATTCGTGGTTCAGTACGCAATTAGCGCAACCCATTAGGTTTGTGTGGCGATTATTTTGATCGTGGTTCAGTACGCAATTAGCGCAACCCATTAGGTTTGTGTGGCGATCCTTTTATTCGTGGTTCAGTACGCAATTAGCGAAACCCATTAGGTTTGTGTGGCGATCCTTTTATTCGTGGTTCAGTACGCAATTAGCGCAACCCATTAGGTTTGTGTGGCGATCATTTTGATCGTGGTTCAGTACGCAATTAGCGCAACCCATTAGGTTTGTGTGGCGATCATTTTATTCGTGGTTCAGTACGCAATTAGCGCAACCCATTAGGTTTATGTGGCTATTATTTTGATCATGGTTCAGTATGCAATTAGCACAACCCATTAGGTTTGTGTGGCGATTATTTTGATCGTGGTTCAGTACGCAATTAGCGCAACCCATTAGGTTTGTGTGGCGATTATTTTGATCGTGGTTCAGTACGCAATTAGCGCAACCCATTAGGTTTGTGTGGCGATCATTTTATTCGTGGTTCAGTACGCAATTAGCGCAACCCATTAGGTTTGTGTGGCGATTATTTTGATCGTGGTTCAGTACGCAATTAGCGCAACCCATTAGGTTTGTGTGGCGATCCTTTTATTCGTGGTTCAGTACGCAATTAGCGCAACCCATTAGGTTTGTGTGGCGATCATTTTGATCGTGGTTCAGTACGCAATTAGCGCAACCCATTAGGTTTGTGTGGCGATCATTTTATTCGTGGTTCAGTACGCAATTAGCGCAACCCATTAGGTTTATGTGGCTATTATTTTGATCATGGTTCAGTATGCAATTAGCACAACCCATTAGGCGATCATTTTGATCGTGGTTCAGTACGCAATTAGCGCAACCCGTTAGGTCTGTGTGGCGATCATTTTGATCGTGGTTCCGTACACAATTAGCGCAAACCCGGGTCACCTAGCAGTAAAGGCTTTTGACATCGCTCTTTGACAGCGAATGTCATCTGCTGGCAACACCTAAATCCAGAATTAACGGCGACCTTATCTAGGTCAGAACACCCTGGTGTAATTTCCCTACTAATTATTCATTATACAGTGATATGAAATAGATCATTGGTAGCATCACTAGTCGGCTAGTGGTGCAGTAAGCCGGAAACCTTAATGACTGCAATTGACTGGCAATGAATAGCAAATGTAGTGTCATACGGCAAGGTGTTAATACCGAAAGATATTTCATCAGGGGACCGGCAGAAATGCCTCCTAGATTGTCAGAAAACCATCAAATCTGTCATTTCATGGCATTTCAATCTGAGGAACTTCCTATTTTAGAAGGGATGAATCTTTTAAACACAATTAAGATCACCTTTTTTTGGCATCAAGCTTATCTTAACACTTTGCACGAGGCTGGCGTCTGCAGACGACATTCCAAAATTTGACAATATTTTTAAGAAATGTTGACATTATGGAATTTCATTACCATATTTGGAATCACCATGAGAAATGCATTGGAATAAGTACAAACATGCCTAGTATAGGTTCAGAAGTTCTTGAAATAGACTTTGAAATTTGGGAAAGGTTTCTGAAAAATCAATTTTGAATATGGTAAAACTAGTAATAGCCGTGTTGACAGTGTTAAGAGGCCATGTTTTAAAATTGACTATACAGTCAGTTACCATAGAAGTTTACCGCAACCAAAAAAAACGGCAACAAAATTGTAATCACTCAATATTTTACCTTTGTACGTCCAGGACACTAGTGTACTGTAAAAAACAAAATGGAGGCCACCAGTAGTCAGACACAAATTTAAAAAACACCATATTATTTTATTTGATCTTACTGACGGGCTGTGACGGCTATACAGGACAGACATGTAAACCTAAGATCCTCTTTCATCATCTTTCATACAAAAATGCATTTTTAAAGTTCAATGTACCAGACACCCTGTAGATGTACAGTTTATTGGTGTATGTCAAGCACATGCAATATTCACATTTCAATCGAACGCTTCAATGCATCATTTACTAATAGTATCCAATGCAGCTCAGTTGAATGTCAGAGAGTCGTTCGTGTTATATATTTCTAGCTGTCATAAACCTATGGACAAAATCTGACAAAACTCACATTCCCTGCATTTGAGTCATTGATGGAATTTCTTAACACCCACGCGGCTTTTAGTTTTACCATATTCAAAACATATCTTATGAATTACTGAACCAATACTAGGAATGTTTGTACTCATTTAAATGCATTTCTCAAGGCGATGCCAAATATGGTAATGACATTTAAATATTTTGACATTTTGAAACATTTTGTGACATTTTGGAATGTCGACTGCAGACGACTGCCACATGGAAAGTGTTAAGGGTGAATCCTGGTCATGCTTTTATTGACCTTTTCAGAAGCTTACACATAATTTCATTTATTTTGTCACATTTCTTATATGCAGACCTTTAAATTTGGACAACGCAATTAGTTTTGAAATGTTACAAATTGTACAGTGATTTTACCAGCCTGGTAAATCACCCAATTACGTTTGGATTTAAGATATATTAAAAGTCATCAACAATTGTAAAATTTATTTTGATTTTTCATCAAATATTCAAAGATTTGTAGTAACAATAATTGTATCAATGTTCCAGCTTTTATTACATAAAACGAAAAAGAAATCCATTGTATTGTAATTATAGGGTGTCCCAAAAGTCACGCCACCATTCTCTCACTATGTAAATTCCATGGTGATAATGTTTGCATGTTTAGGTAGCGCGATCTTTATTTTGATACTAAACCTGATCCCATTGATGACCACTTAACCTATTACCTGAGTTAACAAATATTCATAGAAATAATAGGCATTTACAACGGGTATTAAACAAATTATCAATATTTTCGTTTAACCATCGTAGAAAAGAGACAATATGGGAAAAATAATCTCGCCCGGGAATTCTCTTGCTTACAGCGCAAGTGCCTTTATCCAATGGGCCACAAGACCTCGCATTGTAAAGCACCTGAACCCTTAAAGGCATATTATGCAATCTTTTCCAGGGGCGTCCTCTATCCTTGATTTCTTTTTGAAAGTAGATTTTCTTGCAGATTTACATTTCTGATCATAAATCATAAATATATTCTGAGTTACTGAGCGTTACAATTCCAAATTACTTCAAAATCATGGTTTAAAGAGGTTGAAAAAAGATTGTCCTGCAGCAGGACAGTTATTTACATTCTAAATTCACTCTCTTAAACCATGATTTTGAAGTAATTAGGAATCGTATCACCCTAAAATGCATTCATGATTTATGACGAGAAATTTAAATCGGCAAGAAAATCTGCTTTAAAAAAAATCAAGGATAGAGGGCGCCCCATGGAAAAGATCGCATAATATGCCTTTAACTGTCATTTGTTCTATCATTCATCATTAGGTCGTCCGTAGGAAGAGACCTTATGGCAGCATCCTTCGTGTGTGGTGTCTGTCAGTCTGTCAGTCTGTGTGTGTGTCAACAATTTGGTATACACTTTTTGTTTTGTCCATTTCTTCTCCATACAATAACCAATTGCAATCAAACTTCGGTCATAGATGCAACATGGAAACCTTCATATGTTAATGAGGTCATAGGTCACATACCAAGGTCAAAGGTCATCTGAGGTCAAGATGTAAAATTCAGTACACATTTTTAGTATTGTCCATTTCTTTTCCATATAATGACCAATTGCAACCAAACTTCGGTCATAGATACAACATGGAAACCTACATATGTTAATGAGGTCAAAGGTCACATACCAAGGTCAAAGGTCATCTGAGGAAAATTCAGTACACATTTTTAGTATTGTCCATTTCTTTTCCATATAATGACCAATTGCAACCAAACTTCGGTCATAGATGCAACATGGAAACCTACATATGTTAATGAGGTCAAAGGTCACATACCAAGGTCAAAGGTCATCTGAGGTCAAGATGTAAGATTTAGTACACACTTTTTGTATTGTCCATTTCTTTTCCATACAATGACCAATTGCAACCAAACTTCGGTCATAGATGCAACATGGAAACCTTCATATGTTAATGAGGTCAAAGGTCACATACCAAGGTCAAAGGTCACTGAGGTCAAGATTGAAAATTTAGTACACACTTTTTGTATTGGCCATTTCTTTTCCATACAATGACCAATTGCAACCAAACCTCAGTCATAGATGCAACATGGAACCTTCATATGTAAATGAGGTCAAAGGTCACATACAAGGTCAAAGGTCATCTGATGTCAAAATTTAGTGCACACTATTTGTATTGTCCATTTCTTTTCCATACAATGACCAATTGCAACCAAACCTCGGTCATAGATCCAACAGCATTACAGCATTATTTGTTTGAGAAAATAAACGATAAACGTCACTATTAATCAACAGATCGAAATCGTTTGGGTCTACGCGGAAACAAAATCAGTATCGAAAGACTCCAGGTATGCTTTTCCGTGTATTGCAGCAACATTTGTAAAGTTCGGTAATATAAGATTGAGGGGTTGACGATGGGGTCAAGTTTGGTGTCAACCTAATTCTTAAAACATTGCTCTATCTAAACATGCTAACGTTGTCGCTATGCAATTTACATAGTTTGAGAAATGACGCATTTAAAAGGTGGTGCAACGTTTGGGACACTCTGTATTTGACCAGGCAAGTATCTGTGATTATTTCCTGACTCCCAACACAACTATAGCATGTAATTTGTCCACCTTATATATTTTTGATTAAACCGTATTGCCAATTCAGAGAAAGTATGATTTCCTTGTATCCCCCACCCCGTGGGAGTAAGTTCAGACCCACAATACTCAATGGCCATTGAATTCAGACAATTAACAAGATTTCAAGTATTCCTTTTAATATCTCTGCATCTTTGAGCCGCATAAGATGGGACAAAATCTTTTGATAAAAAGAAATTCTGTTGTGAAAGATATTGATACGTGTGCAGGATTTACCGCAACTCAATCAAACCTCTCATAAATCGTAAAGGAAGTCAATACAAAAGGAATCCACCTGAGATGAAGTAATCTCGCTACTTTTCACCCACGCGATTCTCCTCGCTTTTCACCTAAGCCGCTATTTTAGTTGTTGTTGCCCGACGAGCAAATCCAGGAAATGAATGTAATCCACCACTCAGTGCGGCATAGCTCACGGAGAGAGTGTACATGAATTTTGAGGGCTTAGTGCCTTATCTGTAATACGTAATACCTGCCTGTTGTTATATATGAGATTGTTATATGTGATGCGATCTGTGTGAAAACCCGCCACATGGTGGGATTTTTCATTTGAAAGATATTTATATTATAGGAAGGCTTATTACAGAACTGTTTCGATCATTTTTCTACGATCACTACAAAAAGAGTTATGAGTAATGATGATTGTGATGTCATAAAAAGCTACAAAACAAGAAGTCATGAAAACAGGCCAAAAAGATACATAGTTTAATAGAATAACATTATAAAGTTGATTAGACAAGTGACTGTAAAGTAAGTTTTTGAAGGTGAAAGAAGATGACACAAAGTATTGCAAATGAATTTTCTAAAATAAAATCTTAAAAAATCTAAAAAAAATCTTTTTTTTAAATGTTTTTGAAAACATTTTACCCATAATCCCTAATTCACATCTGGTGACATCTGGTTGGTTTTCACAGATCGCATCACATATACTGAGTAATAATATTGGTATGAACTCAGAGCAGCTATTGCAGATATGGTCGTTTTGTTCAGATACTTAGTGAGGTGAAAAGGCACTATCTGTAATAGCTGCCATATGTTACACAACTTCTGGTGCTGTAAGGTGCACCCTTGTGAAAAAGCAATCTTACACATGGCAGCCTTTGCTAATAGGTCCTTTTGGCCCAAACCCTCGATTTGTAACTGAATTGCTTCTTTATGTTTTTACATCAAGGTGAGATTGTTTGTAGCAGGTTGGGGTGACACAGGTTGCTATTTAAAGGGGTATCAAACCTATATTAGACCGCTCCTCGAGTATGCCTGCCCGGTGTGGCATTCATCCATCACCCGTGAGCAAAGTAAGCATATTGAGATGCTGCAAAAAGAGCTTGTAGACTCATGCTTGGCAGTAGGTACGAACACTATGACACTGCCCTCCTCGAATTAGGTATTGATAAACTCAGCGACCGCCAGGAACAACTGGTTTTGAAATTTGGCCAGAAGCTCCTCAATTCGGAGCACCACAAACATCTGCTCCCTGCGAAAACCGCAACATCGTATTCCCTCAGGAACCAGAAAAAATACCAGGAGCCAAAAACAAGAACTGTCAGATATTACAACTCAACTATCCCATATGTGACGTGTTCTACCGAAACCAGACGGAATTGGGCAGAGCTTCAAACTGAGAAATAGCTCAAAACATAATTGGGGGTGATTTTTTGGGGAATTTGAGTTTCTGGTAAATAATTAATCTTCAGAGTGTTTATAACAATATTGTAAAAGATTCAGATTAAAAAATCATCCTAAATGTATGTTTCAGTGATTTAAAAAAAGCCTAGTTCTAGTAAAAAGCCTAGTTCTAGTACCTTTAAAGGGCGATATCTCAGTTTGAAGTTTTCATAAAGACCGTAAAAGACAAACTTGAAAATGATGTAACTCCACTTTGGGAAGTCAAATTAAGAAAAGAGAGGTACCACTGTAAAGCTGAGGATCTCTACTTTAATAATCGATTTCTAACTCAATTTTGATATCTTGCCCAATTGTGTCTGGTTTCGGTAGAACACGTCACATATGTCATTCGTCTTTTAAATCAATGTTAGCTGTTTATAATATTATGTATAAATTTTCTTTTTTTTTTAAATATTTTTACTATGTATGATATGTAACTTGTAAACTAGTGTGATCAGCTGCGCTGTTTTGCTGGCATTTGTATACCATGAATAAAATAAATGAATAAAAAACAACATAAATTACAAATATTACATTATTAAATCCAAAAGATGTATTAATTGATTGTTTTATCTTATTTGTATTGATTCAACGATATAAATACAGTGAATAATACTAGCATAGAAAGATTGAAAACAGCGATGTGTCAGCCTGCCATTTAGATCATGAAACACTAATGGTGATGCACTCAAAGAACTTTCTCTAATCAATATTTCTCTCCATCTTGAACTTCCATCACTATGTAGAACCTGTCAGGCCTAGCGGGTATGCCATACAAATGGATGTGCATTAACCCCCTGAGAACTACCGGCTGATTGGTTAAAAAGATGGATACATCATTTATTGCACCAATGAGAGACATTGATAGAATAATTGTATCCCTGATAAAGATGGGAGTAAAATATTTTACAAGCTGCATTTTAATTGGCTATTCAAATGAGTATATCTTGCAATAAACCAATCAGAACCACTGTAAGATAGACAGGTAGATCCCAGGGGGTTAACTTCAATTCAATTCTACTCATGCATTATGAAGTGATCCAACCTCGTACACACTGACTTTAAACTTGACTTTATCATCCAGACACTTGTTAATCGACTGCATAATTCTTTGTAACTTTGACTCATCATGGATGCAAACTGTATGTGACACTCAACCTGCGCATCCTGTGTCGGTCCATTTCTTTGATGTTTCTCTATGAGATGCGGTTTCACGCAAGGCCTGATGCCATATATCTTTATACCCTGCAGGATACATGTAAATGGTAAATGGAATTTACCATTTGGGACAATGTGTCCCAATACAAATTTGTAACTGAATTACTTCTTTACGTTTTTACATAAAGGTGAGATTGTTTGTAACAGATTGGGGTGACACAGGTTGCTATTTAAAGGGGTAACAACATAAATTATATATATTACATTATCAAATCCAAAAGATTTTATTTGTATTGATTCAACGATATAAATTCAGTGAATATACTAGCACATAGAAATATTGAAAACAGCGATGTGTCAGCCTGCCATTTAGATCATGAAACTAATGGTGTTGCACTCAAAGAACTTTCCCTAATCAATATTTCTCTCCATCTTGAACTTCCATCACTATTTACAACCTGTCAGGCCTAGCGGGTATGCCATACAATGTGCATTTACTTCAATTAAATTCAACTCATGCATTATGAAGTGATCCAACCTCGCACACACTGACTTTAAACTTGACTTTATCATCCAGACACTTGTTAATCGACTGCATAATTCGTTGTAACTTTGACTCATCATGGATGCAAACTGTATGTGACACTCAACCTGCACTTCCTGTGTCGGCCCATTTCTTTGATGTTTCTCTATGAGATGCAGTTTCATGCAAGGCATGATGCCATATATCTTTATACCCTGCAGGATACATGTAAATGGAGTTACAATGTCTCCCAATAAAAAGTGACAGATATTTTTCTTAAAATCAAAATCTGTGCCATGGAACTTTAGCGCTCAGATTTGTAGCATTATTATTATACAGACTACTTCTGAAGGTTAAAGATTTTAAAAGTACCGCGTAAAGACAAAATCGGCTTTAGAAATAAAAACAATCACATGCATGGACGTCCCCATATTGATCAAAGCTATGACGAAAGACTTACGAGATGTCAGCATCTCTGTTTCATAGATTGATATTATAGATTTATGCATTGAATTCCTGCATGATACTGTCCAGCGACCTGTTGCTGATGAGGCGGTTTTAGTGACGATGACGTCATCGTCACGGACAACCGGGCGCGCATTTCAAATAATCACAGGTTGGGGATGTGCAGTTTTAATTTGTTTTATTGGATATTATAGTTCTGTGTTCAATTAAAATGGTCAATAAATATTAGATAATTATTTTCCTACCATTATATAATGCATGGTTTAATGAATAGAACGGTATTCCTTCAAGATGGCATTTCATTCAAGACACACTGCTATCCGTCTAACGCTGCACAATTCATGCAAATAGTCAAGTACACTGTTGAAATTTTTAAAAGTGATCAATTGACAAAGTTATAAATTAAAATACACCAGCTATATTATAAACGGTTAAATACGTGTTCAATGAGCGAAAATAAATGACCCAAATATTACCACAACCACAACATCACCTTTGTTAGCTCTCCTCAACTTTATGGTGGCAAAATGTATAGTGTGTATATCAATAAAAACTGACACTTATTCTGCACATCATACCAGCTTGTTTCATTGATATTATCCTTCAAGATGGGATTTCACTCAGGACATGCTGACATCCATCTAGTCAGCTAGATGATAAATGCAAAGGAGTGGACCATGTGTCCAAATATAAAACTCACAGATGTTTTCTTTAAGATGGGATTTCACTGAAGACACGCTGTCATACATCTAATGCTGCACAGTGCATGCAAATGGAGTGTATATTGTGTCTCAATATAAACTGACACACATTCTGTGCATCCTACCGGTTGTTTCATTGATATTATCCTTCAAGATGGGATTTCACTCAGGACATCCTGACATCCATCTTGTCATGCTAGACGATAAATGCAAAAGAATGGACCATGTGTCCAAATATAAAACTCACAGATGTTTTCTTTATGATGGGATTTCACTGAAGACATGCTGCCATGCCATACATGTTACCCCGCAGGATGTATGGAGTGTAAAGTGTGTCTCAATAATAAGTGACACTCATCTGCGCATCATGCTGGACTGTTTCATTGATATTTTCTTCAAGATGGATAGGATTTCACTCAGGACATGCTGACATCTGTGTCATTCAACTGCAGGGGCTGACAAAAGAAGGCAAAACGGGAATATCCTTGCCTGGAAATGTTGCCATTCTTTTTAGCTTACTACAGGTAAGCTATAGCGACCTGACGCGAAAGGTCACGGTATAGGTCAAGGGGAAAGTGCGACTGTGAAATATGGTTTTATCTTGGTCACACAAGTGGTTATTTGTCGGGAAATGTACTTGAGATAGTGAAACAATATGATCGCATAAATATGTTAGAAAATGGGCCTGATTGCCATTCGACAAAATAGGCAATTTCGCGTTATTTTCTTTATTGTCATAACTGTATTGAAAATGCATGTAAACGCTATGTTAGAAATGTTGATTCAACACATGGCACGCATGTATCATGACGTACAAGCGTGATTGTCTTATTGTGATTGGTTTAACTACTAGAGATCATTATTATTCATGATACGAAATCAGCGGAAAGTGAAAAATAGGTGGGGAGGTCGTTTTTCGTTAATTGATGTTAATCGCTTCTATATATTCTTCAAACTATGTCTCCGATTTCAGCGGCCAAAATTATTGGAAAATATTGTTTTCAAAGGTTTTTCATCATGAGGTGCTGTTAGAAATTCGCGAAAAAGAGTAAAACTTACGAATATTGCCTTGCCAAAATGTTGAATTTGCGTGATTTATCGTGCCGTGATATCTTTTATTACCCCCACCAGTTTGGTATCGTCTGCCATTGATCAAATGTCAAATCTACATATTATAGTCCGATGTAAATGAGGCAATTACATTTACCGAGTTACCCCGTCTGTTTCAATGTGTCGTGAGCTTTCCTCAAACAGTTGCACGTGCGAATATGTGAGGGTGCAGTGTTTAATAACGAAACAATCGGAGCTCTACGAGTTCACTCATTTTTTGAAAGTCGTGTTATAACGGGGGAGGGTTGGGTTTAACGGCACATTTATGTATTATATTTAGATATTGTGTAACTTCCGCCATGTCGAAATTCCACATTTAATACAAATTTACTCAATAAATATTCATAATGACATGCCGCATGTTTATATTATAGCTCAAGTAATTTATTGAAAATAAAAACATTGTTTAAATAAAACATGACACCCCTTTCAAAAGTGAAAGCGTCCAACCCCAAAAAAAGTTTTCAGTCCGTCCGTGTGTTCTCAGAAAATAATGGCGTCTTCTCACCTTATTTCATGTTCTGTTTCTTGTTGTTCTGTAATACTTCAAGTTGTTTTCATCTGCATCTACTTTGACGTTAATTTTTAGCAGATAAAAAATGACTACGAGTGAGTCGAAAGGCTGATATAGCCTAGACGTGAGTACAAAATAAACCAAATATAAAATGAAAAGGGGACTTTAAAATAAATACTACATCATCGTCCAACCCCCGCCTGTTCCTGATACGGTTGTTCTCCTACTAAAAAAGGAACCCAAGAGTATGGCGCCGCTCACATCGCCATCGGTGTGTGTTTACGCCGTACGCACGATGTTGCTCTAAAATTCGCTTCATTGTGCACATTTGGTTGCACTTATGAAAGTTTTATGCATTTTGGTAGTACACAAAATTATTCTGATGGTAAATCTTGAACGAATCGCGATTTTAATATGTAATGTTAATGTCCGGAAGCTGATTAAAACCGGTACAGATTTGACAATAATAAAAGGCAAATGAAGACAACACAGAGAACAGAAGTACATATCTACTGTACAGTACAGTACACTTTGGTGGACATTTAGTATATTTTATTGCGTTTTCACTTCCTCGAAAATCTGGACTACCAATTTTCGTAAATCCTGAGTCCCGCCCGAAAAACAAAATCGAGTCCCGGGAGCACTGAATTCCCGAACATCCTAGACCCAATGGTGGCTATACTATAATACTATCGTTCATGCTTCACTATACTATAGCCACAACACCCTCTATAGACACACGACGTCGCGAAAATCACATTTTTAATTCAAGATTTTCACATCAAATATGATTTAAATCAATCAAAATGCACTCACATGTTGTTCCTAGAACTCTTAGTAATACATTGTGTTAATTAATGTTGATCAAGCGGCAGTCGGCAGTGCTGACACTCGATGTGAATTTCGCGACGTGAACAGTCAATAGGGAGTTTTGTGACCCTAGGTAGCCAGCTACCTAGGACAGGTCACTATTGGGACTACGAACATCCCAGCCTAGTCCTATGCCTATAGGCTATAGCCTAGGCTATGTAGCCTATAGCCTAGGCTATGTATGGTTTAACCAGGGAGGTGTAATATCTCTCTGGTTAAACTAAACTGCTCACAATAAGTTAGGAAACTTTTTTAAAACAAGTATATTTTTATTATTCATTACCCTCTTTGTATATGTTATATATCAATGGAAAGCTGAAGTGTTCCTCTTTAAAATTATACCACATTTGCAATGATAACATGTTGCTGAACTTGGCCACATGAATGAGAATGAGGCAAAGTCACAAATCAAATGTGCCAAAATTACCGTTATCTGTGCTAAACAGTCAATAGGTAATGATCAATAATCAAACCGGTCATGCTTGAGAACCATGAATGGTTTACACAAAGATTTTCACCAGTGAGCACAACACGCACAAGTTAACCCTCATCTCTTTAGAAACCATTGTTTGGGTATTTGCAAGACTGGGTTAACAGGTGGAAGGTCATGAAGGTCAGTGTGAAAGGTTTAGGCCTACAACTTGTAAATTTTTATGAGACACGGTAAACGTTTTGCAGTTTCAATATGCCGCTCGTTTAGCACAGATAATGGTAATTTTGGCACATTTGATTTGTGACTTTGTCTCATTCTCATCAATGTGGTCAAGTCCAGCGACATGTCATCATTGCACATTTGGTATCATTTTAAAGAAGAACACTTCAGCTTTCCATTGATATGCAACATAATACAAGAGGGTAATAAATAAGAAAACTATACTTGATTAAAAAAAGTTTCCTAACTTTTTGTGAGCAGTTTATATGTAGTAGTACTATTTTGATATCAGAAGAAAGCCTATCTTATTTTCAATATTCCCCTAAACCAATCACCTCGGTAGATGTTATTGTTACTTATTGAACCATCCAGAAGAGAACGCCAATTCGCCAACTGGTTTTTGTGGCATTACCAAAGTCAAAGTGGCGCACCATTTAAAAGGCCAAATAAAAAATAGTAGTTTCTCTTCCCCGCGCGTGCGCATCCATTTTGGCCGCCACGTCAAAAAAATAGTTTTTTTCTTCAAATTTTGTTCAAATTTTGTTTTCTAATTTTTTTTAATTTTTTTTTTTTAAAATTCTTTTTCTTCAATTTTTATTTTTTGAATGTTCTCAAGATCACACTGATGTTGTCAATGGAGAACGTGTCAATATTTAAAAAAAAAACCTGTTAAAATGAAAGAACAACGTAACAGGCAAACTGTTAATATCAAAACATGATACAAATTAAACTGTATCTGCATCAGATGATGTAAATAAACCGTGAGTAAAACTGGTGTTTTAAAATACCAGTGTGGTCTTCGCCTTCGGAACATTTGTTTGTCGTTTTTGGCTGGAACTGATTTATTTATCAAGATATTCCCGAGATCACACTGATATTTTGTAAATCTAGAATACACATCTTTTCTTATTTAGCTTTGTATTCCTGAAAGAGAAAAAATAGAGAATAAATCCTTGTGTTATCTATATAATAATACTCTACTCTCTGTCTGTCTGTTTTTTTGTTGGTCTGTTTGTTTGTCTGTCTGTCTGTGCGCGCTTTTACGTTGCCTTCCCGGGGTCGGGCGGCGTTCAAACTCAGTGGGTGGGTGCAGCTCGGTCCCCGCAAGAGCAAGTTCGCATTCGCTAGAGCGTACGAGGTCAAAGGTCATATAGGGGTCAAAGGTCATATGGGGGTCAACTTTTTGAAGTTGGTCGGATCATGCTTAAACTCGGTGATCTCGATGCGAGGTGAGCGTGGCAAAAATAAAACGGGTTGGCGTTTGTCGGGTCTTCCGGGGTCAAAGGTCGTCTAGGGGTCGAATTTTCAAAGTTTGTCCGATCGGGCTTAAACTCGGTGACGGGAAGCCTGAATATGAGTCGAGCGTGGAAAAAATAATACGCCTTTGTTTTTCTTGGGTCGTCCGGGGTCAAAGGTCATCTAGGGGTCAAATTTTTAAAGTCTGTCCGATCGGGCTTAAACTCGGTGATGAGAAACTCGGTGTCTGTTTGTTCAGTCCCCGCAAGAGCAAGTTCGCATTCGCTAGAGCATACGAGGTCAAAGGTCATCTAGGGGTCAACTTTTTGAAGTTGGTCGGATCGTGCTTAAACTCGGTGATCACAATGCTCGATGCGAGGCGAGCGTGGCAAAAATTTAACGGGTTAGCGTTTGTCGGGTCTTCCGGGGTCAAAAGTCGGGGTCACAAAGGTCGTCTAAGGGTCGAATTTTCAAAGTTTGTCCGATCGGGCTTAAACTCGGTGACGGGAAGCCCGAATACGAGTCGAGTGTGGAAAAAATAACACGGCTTTGCTTTTCTTGGGTCGTCCGGGGTCAAAGGTCGTCTAGGGGTCCAATTTTCAAAGTTTGTCCGATCTGGCTTAAACTCGGTGACGGGAAGCCCGAATACGAGTCGAGCGTGGAAAAAATAAAACGGTTTTGCTTTTCTTGGGTCGTCTGGGTCAAAGGTCGTCTAAGGGTCGAATTTTCAAAGTTTGTCCGATCGGGCTTTATGCATGCATTCTACAAACCACCAAACCCGAGAACCGACAAACCCCGGGTGACCGCCCAAACCCGAGAACTGACAAACCCCGGGTGACCGCCTAGTATTAAAATAAACATGTAAAATATCGCGAGCAGTTTCCAGTATGTACCCATTTTAAGGTTATAAAGCTAGTCTTAGAAAAGTGGCAGCCATTTTGAAGCAAAAACATTTCCACCATGTTGGAAAAAGCGAAACCAGTTTTGGAAAAAGGGGCATTCGCCATTTTGGGAAGAAGAAAAAAAACCACTCATCTTCCTTTTTCAAAAAGTTAGCACGAGAAACTAGTTTTATTTTTACTTGGCCTAAGATCCAGGGGCCATGGGAGTTTGGTGACCTGTAAATATTATTATTTTCATTAAATGATGCATATTTTCATAAAATAGGTGTTTGTATTTTGCCATTGTTATGTACCGAAGTTATTCATCTCTGTACATATTATTTATTGAACCTTCACACATTACAAAAGAGAACAATCATCTACCATTAGGTCGCACCATTTAATATCCAAGGTGTTTGGCAATAATTTGTTTTAATATCAGAAAGAGACTATTTCTTGATCTTGAAATCTCAACCGAAGCATATAGAAGGGCAAATGTGCTTACACGGTGAACGGTGAATGCATAATAATATATATATATAATTCTTGTTTCATGTAAGATATAATATGGATTCGAGCTTTGCATCATTTGTTATATGCTGGACAGATTATAGTGGTTTACAATATGAAGAGGTTTTTTGCAAAAGGGCCTGCATCCACTTTGGCTCTTATTGAGAAAAAGTTTAAAAAAACCTGTTTCTAAATATTCAAGTTGAGCAATTGAAAAACTGAATGGATTATGAAAGAGGTACACTACATACTAATTTAAATTGAAATACATTCCAAATGCGCTAGTTTTCAAAAACAAACAAAAATCATGTTTACATTTTTTGAAAATTTGGATGTAGGCCCTTTTGCAACAAAACTCCATCTGTTTGTACTTAGAGAAAAAATCATTTATTTTAATCATTTAAAAAAAAAAGAGTTTGATACAGAAATGTTAAATGATACAATCATATGTTTCAAGGAAATAAAGTCATTTTTTTTCAAAAAGACCTACATCTCATTGTAAACTATTGAAGTTGTTGTTTTGTTTTAAAAGGGCCTGTATCCCGATTTAATTCTGGACACAGGCCCTTTTGCAACTTCAATGACTGTTTACAATGAGAAAAAAAATGACTTTTTGAAAATGACTTTTTGAAAAATGTCTTTTTGAAAAAAAATGACTTTGTTTCCTTGAAACATAAGATTTTCCCCTATACATTTCTATAGTAAAATCATTTTTGAAAAAAATGCACCATAGCCCTTTTGCAACAACGCTCTTCATATATAGACATGGAGTTATGAATTTTCCCAAATTCTCAGCTGTAGTCAGCTTCTGCATCATTGATGCTCTCGTTTTCTTTTCTTTTTTAGATTTCTTTTTTTAGAGTATTACAGATTTGTCACCTAAATGACCTCGATTGACCCTACGAGACTCCTCAGGTGACCCCCATACCATGTCTGTGTAATTTCTATCTTGGTGTACAAACAAATTCAGAAACTATTTTTTTAAAACTTTTAAATAACAGAACAAAAAGAAATATTTGTGAAAAAAATCCCAGCCTAATCTCAGGTGCTTACATTCCTCTAAACCAGCAATTTGCAGCAAAGTGATAGGCATTCTATACAGCCGATATTACATAAAATGATGCACCAAATGGCATCAATTGGACCTTAATTTTGAAACTTTGCATATTTTCGCAGCCCTGCGAAGAGGGTACAATGTGTCACAATATAAAACTGAAAGATGTTTTCTTCAACCCTAACTCTCCTTGACAGTATAAAACCTGACAGGGCTACAACCATGTACCACGCAATCGGCCGGTCAATTTCGTACCATGCTCCGCCAGGCGTTCAACTTGTTAAAAAAAAGTTTTTGAACCTGACCTGTATAGCTCAGTCGGTAGAGAATCAGACTTGCATGCACCCGGCACGGGTTTGATCCCCAGCGCATGCGGAGACAGATTTCCCCCTCCAATTTGACCCATCTTCCTCCTGTTAATTTATTTCACAAAACCACACCCTGGGAGTTGGGGTTAAGAAGGGATTTCGCCCAGTAAAATGTGACTTCCACCTCACACTGCAGGATTCATGTAAATGTAGCATACAATGTGTCCCAATAAAAAGCTGACATTGAACTATCATATGTCCTTTTAAAATATAAGATGTGATTTCATTTAGAGCACACTGTCACCCATCACATTATGCCGTGTATAAGGAGGCATGCAAATGAAGTGCACAGGAAATCTTGATAAGAAACTGACACTCAACCTGCACATTCTGCTAGTATGTTTCATTGATTTTCCTCTATAAGATTGAATTTCACTCAGGACACGCTGCAGGATGCTTGCATATGGAGTACAATTAAAGTGACAGATGTTTTTTAAGATGGTATCACTCAGAACAAACTGACATCTTTCTGATCACAGTGATGCAGGATGCATGCACTCAAACTGGTCTGTTACTTTAGCTCTATACATGTATTTTTTAAAGATGGGATTCAATTGAAGATGCTGCTATCTGCTGGGCTATTCCTCTTGAAATACATACACCCCTATGGAAGACATGACCTTAATCTTCCACACAGGGAGTGTAGATTTCAAATTAAGACACCCTTGCAGGTAACCCCATTTGAAATTTGTACTCCCTGTGGGTGAAATGGAGGTAATGTCTTCCATAGGGGGTGTATGGATTTGAAATGGAACAGCCCATTTCAAGTTACAGGATGTGTGCAAATGGAGTTTCATTGTACAGTATGCCTCAAGAGAATTCTGTCTCTGTTTCAATATAACATTTACATCAATCGAATTGGAAAAGATAATATACAAAAATCAATTTTCATAAGTTCATTATATTCTTAGTATTATATTTTCCCGAGGTGAAAGACGAAATGTTCCATTTAGCGAAGCAGATTGAGAGACAAAATGTTCCATTTAGTGAAGCAGATTGAAAGATAAAATGTTCCATTTGGGGAAGCAGATTGAAAGATAAAATGTTCCATTTAGTGAAGCAGATTGAAAGACAAAATGTTCCATATAGCGAAGCAGATTGAAAGACAAAATGTTCCATTTAGCGAAGCAGATTGAAAGACGAATAGTTCCATTTTAGCGAAGCAGATTGAAAGACAAAATGTTCCATTTAGCGAAGCAGATTGAAAGACGAAATGTTCCATTTAGCGAAGCAGATTGAAAGAAGAAATGTTCCATTTACGATTAGGACGCATATAAACTTTGCGGTAACTATTCGCGAGTTGAAAAGGGGAGATTAAAAAGTTAGCGGTAATTACCGTTAAGTTAACTTAGCGTTACCTTCCAGCACCCATGCTCATAGTAATGTTCCATTTACCAAAGCAGATTGAAAGACGAAATGTTCTATTTAGCGAAGCAGATTGAAAGAAGAAATATTCCATTTACCAAAGCAGATTGAAAGACGAAATGTTCCATTTAGCGAAGCAGATTGAAAGACGAAATGTTTCATTTAGCGAAGCAGATTGAGAAATCTTTGTTTCAATTTCCTGTTAACAATTTTTGATGGTCATTTTTTAGATCAGATTATTGCCAAGGCAGAGCTGACTTAAATGGATACAGTTCAAATCCTGTTTTATTTAATCAAAGATTGTTTAGCGCAGGGATCATAATCTCTTTTGAAATGCCGTCAAGAACTGATACTATGAGCATGGGTGCTGGAAGGTAACGCTAAGTTAACTTAACGGTAATTACCGCTAACTTTTTTAATCTCCCCTTTTCAACTCGCGAATAGTTACCGCAAAGTTTATATGCGTCCTAATCGTTGGGCCACGACATTTGTCCTTGTGTTAAAATGCCATCCCACTTGAAAAAGACTGCCGTCGTAATTCCTTGTCTTTTAATATTGCATGTTAACGACACAAACACGATAAATGAATGAAATTCGTCGTAAACGCAGAGTCACAATGCGTAGAATCCAGCGTGTACGTGTATACTTCCAGGTCACAAGAACTTTGCGTTAAGATTTAACGGGTGGCTGTTTTTACCGGGCAAGTTAGCATTAATTACCGTCAACAAACCTGGTTTGTGCAGGTTTTTGCCGTTGTAAAACTTGGCGTTAATTAGCGTTATCTGGTTGTTTCTACTGGGCAACTTAGCGGTAATTACCTTTAAGTTGCCCAGTAGAAACACGCTCTATCAGCGTGTTTTTACTGAAGAAAATAAGCAGGCATATGACTGCTAACGGATTAAAATCCCCCAGTAAAAACACACCACCACCGGCATTTGCCCGCTCATACCGGGTTTTTTCTCCTGGATTTTAGATGCCTTTTATCCTTCGAAACCAAGGATAATAGCAGTTGAAACCGGTTAGGAAAAGCAGTCTTTCGTCAGTATAAACACGCACGGTTCCAGCTCAGCGCGTTTGCCGATGGTAAGCGGAAATGGGTACATCAGACTAGCGCACTGTAAATGTCGTACGGCAGATGCCATTTTGCTACTGTCAATACCACAATGCATCACGAGTGACCTGCTTACGACCTTTCACTGGCATTTATTATAATGAGGTCAGCGGCAGCCGGCAAGTTTGTTTATCGTACTGCAATAAAAACACGTCTCTCACACGAGCAACCGGCTTTTATCCTGCTTTTTATAAGACGGGTAAAAGCCGGTTTGCTTAATAAAAACACGCTGTATGTGTGTTTCAATAGCACCTGTATGACATGGCCTGTTTAAAAAGCGCGGTGATTAGAATGGGCATTGGTAGTCTCTTGCGACAACAGCATGGCCCTTGCAGTGGCTGTTGTGACAAAAAACTAATGTTAAAAAATAATTTCAACATATTAAATTATCACATACTTCCACATTCACCGTGTGATTGATGTATAACTATATTTGTGATAATTGTACATAACTCCTCCCAGTGTTTTTATAGAACTAAACTCGAACCTACCACGCGCACAATGGAGAATGTGCGCATATTGTTCAGATCGATACTAATAGATGTATTCGTTCAGGGAACGAGAGTGAATATTTATGGATGACTTGGTGTTGAGTCATTTCACGACAGAGCTAAATACTACACAGTCTTTATCTTGGTGCGAAACACACATAGCTTTAAACACATAGCTTTTTATTCTTTCTCATTGTTACCCATACAAACACGGAAATGCCATGACATGTTCTTCTTCCTTTAAATGGCATATTCTTTATTGGATACACTGTAGAGCCCAAGGAAATTTTTCTGTGATACACTAATGGGATGTATAGGGATTGATAAGTCGATAGAAAGACCTCAAGGAACTCTTTGTTTCTCCTTAAGTTGCACTACATGATAGGGGCTTGCAGCAGGCAAAATGAGCAGTGTCTGAGTTCCGTTGCCAAATCACAACATTAAATCCCAGCAGCCTCGATGATCTTCCCGTATCGCATAGCATTTCGGCCTGTAACCATCGACCCACCGTACAATTTTCGACATAATGCGCTCAATTTTCACAGCCCTAGCGCACATAATACTCAGAGCGATCAGCACCCACAAGTAAAGAGGCTGGTGTCCTTATGAACAATACCCATTGTTTAAAATTCTAATCACTCCATTGTTTTAATTTGATTATGGTGATGAGCAATGCGTAAGAAATGTGATGCTTGAATTACTCCAAACTAAATGTAATCTTTATCATCGACTCTGCCAAACAGTTAATCTAGTGTAGCATAGTGGCCACGCCCTAGGGCTCCCACACAGGAATCCTGGGTTCAATTCCTCAACCAACCTTATATAATTAATATAATGCTGTTTTTTGTAACATACACGTTACGGCAGGCGTTCATAGTTCACCTCAGCGGATGTGAACAGAATTGAAGCCCCTATCTGTTATGATATTTTGTAGTACTATGGGATAAACGCTTAGGCTGCTGTGGTATTAGATTAACAACGTGGGCACTAAATCCTGATTTCATTTAAATCTGCATATTAACTAATTGGTACAACATCAAAAGAATTTTGAAATTTTTGCCATTTTAAAACAAATTGTCAATTATTTTAGAATTTCACACTGTGAAACACTTTGATTCTGCTGATACTAATCTTGTTTTTTTGCCGTCAAGCAACTAAATTGGTCAAGTTTCTGACAGAAGTGGCTCTTGTTTCATCAGGACAGATGAGCGGACTGATGAGTGGACTTCATCAGTTCAGTATGATTACCTACCTCTTCTGGAAACTTTCCTTTTCGGGAAGTATTACCCATAATGCAATGCAATATTTGCGGCTAGTCTAATATAGGAACCTTCATTTTGTAACACAAGAGAACTGTATCATAATAAATAAGTCTACAGACCTATTTCGAAATGGGTGAAACATTTTGTATAATACAATGATAGATTTTAGAGTCATTATCAGCATTCAGCGGCTCATTTTTAATTAATTATATTAATTTGAGGGGTTACGAAGTAGACTACAAACGATAAATGGATGTTGATTTTTAATTTTAATTTGCGATTTGCTCTAAATTGGTAATATGGAAGATCATACAATTATGCAAAAATCTGTCGAAGGAAAAAAAGATGTTAGGTGTACTTTAATATATAAAAAAATAGTTTGAATATTTAATGAGCTAATTAAGCCCAACTTCTTAATTACAATAAACAGGAAAATCCCCAAAATAATAGCTATTTATTATGACTTAACTGTTTATTTACTATCTTGACTTGGTTACTGATCGTCAATGTTTCATAGATCCATCATCTTTGGTTTAAACAAATAAATTGGTATGATTACCATGATTACTAAGAGTATATACTTTTGCAAGGGATTATGGGTAATACTTCCCGAAAAGGAAAGCTTCCAGAAGAGGTAATCGTACCGAACTGTTCATCTGTCCGGATGAATTTAGATCCACTTCTGAAGAAATCTTATCCAAGTAAGTAACCCAATGGGTAATCATGTAAACCTTTTACTTGCGATGGATTCCCTACATGAACGCCTACCTTCCAATGCATGGGTACTTATCTCAATTTCTGCTGACACAAAACACAAAGTAAAACATTGATCAGCATTTGTATTTTATTTGCTGGGGTTATATATTGATAGCAGAGCAGGTCTTACTTCAATGCAACTAAATGTAACAGCATATTATGTGATCTTTTTCATGGAATGCCTGCTAGGCAAAAAAGAGAGTAGAAAGTTGACATACCCTTTGCGACCGACCCTAAAATCTGTAAATCATTGTTTTAATAAAAAGAAATAGCTTTTTTTTCCCTTCAACATTATAAATTTTAGATTTGTTTATGACTTTTTTAAACTGATTTTTGATATTTATAAAATATTTTGCACATCATAGATTAGTGTTCTGTTTATGTTTAACATTATAACACTGTCAATTACTGACTTATTTGTTAAATATTAAAACGTTAAGAGTTTTAGGAGAGAAAAAAGATGCATGTTCAACGTGCTCTTGTGTATGTCTAATTGTTTTCTTTTTTTGAATTGACTGACTAACCCAGATGTTGGTACTTAAGGGCAAATCTACCTTTTCTTTTGCCCTACATGTAACATTGATTTTTTCTCTAGATGCAATTTTTGTTGTTGTCAAATTATATAAACATGAAGCTAAAATTTACCTAGAAATACGTTTCCTAATTACTTTAAATCAAATTTTGAAAATAAGTTGTTGAGTAAACACAAAGAGCAAAAAAATAAAATAAAATAAAATGTGACAGCATTTGAAAAAGATCACATAATATGGCTTTAAGGGTATTGGGACCCCTTAAATCTGAAAGTAGGGCAAAACATGAAGGTAAATAAACCTCACAGAATTTTAGTTCTAAATGTTTTACAAAATCCTATTTGTAAAACTAAATGGATGAATAACACCGAAGGGAAGAAGTCTTTATGTGTACATGGTATTGTCATACCCCTGGATATTATCATGTATATTTATGAGCAAAAAACATTCGGAAGTCCCACGAGCCAGATTACAACATGATGACTTCCTGTTTACAATACATTTGCTGACAAATGGAGTCTTTTTGCGCAGTTATATTTTACAGTCTGCTATTCTTTTTAGTTAAATCTGATTTTGTGATGTTAAAATGTGTGACATTGTGATTGGTAGGGATGGAGCATACTGTAAAACAAGTTAATTTCGCGAATTTCGCGGAATTATATTGCCGCGAATTGGTGTGTGTGAAGATGACAGTAGTGG
Source organism: Ophiura sarsii (assembly GCA_035610835.1). Taxonomy (NCBI): domain Eukaryota; kingdom Metazoa; phylum Echinodermata; class Ophiuroidea; order Amphilepidida; family Ophiuridae; genus Ophiura; species Ophiura sarsii. The sequence continues at coordinate 26,268,811 of CM069458.1, forward strand.
TAGAGAAATTTTGAATTCGCGAAATTAAGTTACTGCGAAAGTAGTGATGATTAGCAATTCGCGAAAAAGTTGCCGCAAAATTAACTTGTTTTGCAGTATTCATTAACACTTTCCATGTGGCTATTAGTTTTACCTGAGACTAATATACCTATTACTATTAGTCTCAGGTTTTACCATATACTAAAACAGATTTTTCAGAAACCTTTCCCAACTTTCAATGTCTATCTCAAGGATTACTGAACCAATACTAGGCATACTTGTGATTATTTTAATACATTTCTCATGGTGATTCTAAATATGGTAATGAAATTCTATATTTATTTATTTATAATTTATTTTGAAACATTGTGAAATGTTGGAACTGTGTGGAAAGCGTTAAGAAATATACAAAATGTATCCCCCTAATTTTCCTATATGTGTTTAATAATAATAATACAAGGAAATTAAAAACTTTATTACTGTAAATGATAATATGCAATAGAATTCACAGATGGAAACTAGGAATATTGACATAACTTTGTTCATGGTTTTGAGGCTGTTTACTTTTGACTGGCAGTAGAAATACTTCTTCATCTGATATGTGCTTGTTTGTGCTGTCAGTCTGAGGCATTTATACAGGGTGTCTCAAAATGATTTGATCTATTGGTGTCACTTTTTGGTAACACTGTATACTATTTACAAATTAATTAAAGAATAGGCCTTGTGCATATTTAGCATGACTATTAAAGGATTGTATGAACAATCACTTTTCACATTTGCATTTTTTTATAATGAAAAAATTGCGAACTATATCTACTTTACTGTAAACGATAATATGTGATATAATTATTAGATGGAAACTAGGAATATTGACATAACTTTGTTCATGGTTTTGAGGCTGTTTACTTACACGACTGGCAGTAGGAATAGTTCTTCATCTGATATGTGCTTGTTTGTGCTGTCAGTCTGGGGCATTCATACAGGGTGTATCAAACTGATTTCATCTATTGGTGTCAGTGGTGACAAACCCTGCAAATGGAATACCTGACACTTTTTGTTAACACTGTATACTATTTACAAAATAATTGAAAAATTGGCTTTGTGCATATTTAACATGACTATTAAAGGATTGTATGAACAATTGCTGAAAATAAGACATATTTTCACATATTTGCATTTTTTTTTATGAGAAAATTGCGAATTATATCTACTTTACTGTAAATGATAATATGCGATAGAATGCTTAGATGGAAACTAGGAATATTGACATCACTTTGTTCATGGTTTTGAGGCTATTTACTTTTGACTGGCAGTAGAAATACTTCTTCATCTGATATATGCTTGTTTGTGCTGTCAGTCTGGGCACTTATCAAACTGCGTGATACATTTCACGGACATAAATTATGCTAATGAGCTAATTCGTGAAGGGCGCCGCTCATTAAATGACGTCACTCACATCATCGATATTTTCAGAATGCCAACATTTTAGGGTTGAAATTCTAGGTCGAGTAAAATGATGTGCTTATTTGTTGTCTGTGAGCTTTTGTGAATTTTTTCCTGTATTGGAGTATTTTTTTATTGAAAATAGACAGTTCAAATTAAACGTTGGTTCCAAGTTCAACAGACAGCACATGTATTTAAGTACACAGCAACTACAATATGCAGGCAACATTTGAGAAAAAAAACGATGCCTGGCGTTGCAAGGGAGTGTACGGGGAAGTGTACGGGTGAACATGACAAACCAAAACAGCCTAGTAAATAACCGCCTCCGTAGCGCAATTGGTTAGCGCGTTCGGCTGTTAACCGAAAGGTTGGTGGTTCGAGTCCAGCCGGGGTATATCAAAATGATTTGATCTATTGGTGCCACTTTTTGGTTACACACTGTATACTATTTACAAAATAATTAAAGAATAGGCTGTGTGCATATTTAACATGACTATTAAAGGATTGTATGAACAATTGCTTTTCACATTTGCATTATTTTTATGAGAAAATTGCGAATTATATCTACTTTACTGTAAATGATAATATGCGATAGAATTATTAGATGGAAACTAGGAATATTGACATAACTTTGTTCATGGTTTTGCGGCTGTTTACTTTTGACTGGCAGTAGACATACTTCTTCATCTGATATGTGCTTGTTTGGGCTGTAAGTCTGGGGCATTCATACAGGGTGTCTCAAAATTATTTGATCCATTGGTGTCAGTTGGTGACAAACCCTGCAAAATTGAAATACCTTTCAGAATGTTTATCTGGAGGCCTTAACGCGCGCAGATCGAAATGTACACGCATCTCATCAATTAGGCACAGTTGCATGCCAGCGTGGGCGGTGAAATGCACGTCACGAACGCTTAAATAAAGCTCAAATTCGGTAAAGTTCTCTGTTGATGACTATGATAGTGAATTGTAGCGCTTCGGATCAATAGGATTGATCACAACAGGATGTTGATTAAAAAGTGTCTAGTGAAAAAATAAGTAGATAAGTATTTTATCTCTTACAACATTGTTGTTACTCTAAAATATCATTGCAATCTGACCCGTTCTTACAACCATCAATTTGCGTCATATACATTTTCACTGTTAATGGAACTTGGAAAGCACTTTAATGTCTGTACAGGGTGTATCAAAAAACCCGCAACACTTTTTGCCGAGAGCTGTATGATTACTGCAAATCACATGTTGCTCTTAAATTGAAATACTCTGTTAGGGCTATGTCTTGGCTATGCATATAGTTAAATTACAGCGATATTGATTATAAATTATCTGAGATATTAAAGATATAAGTAGACAAGTGCAAAACACAATTTATAGTGTTCGTCCTAAAAACAAAGTTATTGGTCTTGGACATGGTACGGATTGGCCTCCTCGCCAGGGCTCAAATTACATCGCGGCCATTGCCGCGATGCCCTCGCATCTGGCTGCGATGCCCTCGGATCAGTAAAAAATTCACGGCCCCTATTTTTAACAGAGGCCGTGTGTGCCCTTGGTTTGGCCTTGGTGCTCCAGAACATGGCCTCGGTGCCCTTCGAAATGGTATATTCTTAAGGCCAAAGTGGCTGTGCCCCTAAAATGACGAAATTTGAGGCCTGCTCCTCGCTCTCCAGATTTTACACTATTAGACTTTTTCTTTTGGGGTTATGTTAAATCTCAAGTTTTCCAGACACCAGCAACTTATCTCCAAGATCTTAGGAACCGCATCACAAACGATGTTCATGGAATAAGGCGCACACATCAATGCATCTTGAAACAAGGACAGCATTTTGAGAGTAGAGCAGCACCATAATGTCATATTCACAGCAGACTAACAATGAATGATTCATACAAGACAATTCCTTCCTTCACTGGACTACTTCATTTGCTTATCGTTAGATGAATGTGTCTTACTTAATGCTTTATTTATTTCATTAAGGGGAGAGAGAGCGGGAGAGAGAAAGGATTTGCATAGACTTTGTAATTTGGATTTTCAAGCTGTGTCATTAACTATCAGCTAATTTATTACCAGATTTGCTCAATTTTGATATGATACTGAAATAGCATTATCTTTAACATGACATTAACTTCTCAGAATGATGAGTTTGAATCCCATTATTTAGTTAAGTGTCCTGCTAATATTTAACTGACAAGAAACTCAGGCATACAGGACGAACAATGTAAAACATGTTTTGTACTTGTATCCTTAGTATTTCAGCAAGTTCGCTATGATTTGACTGTGGGATAGCCAAGACATAGCCTCAATAAAATATTTTTAAATATTAAAAGTTTCAGTGCGATATGTGATTTGCTGTAATCGTACAGCTCTCGGCAAAAAGTGCTGCGGTTTTTTTTATACACCCTGTATATCTATAAGCTGTACAACAATCAGAATAAATCGTTGGGCGATTTTGCAAGAACGTGGCAAGTGACAATTTCAGCCAAATTGAGTTATTTGTTATTTATGAAAATTAAAATACTCATTTTAAGCCAATTGAAATTGGAATTAATTATTTGTATTCAAATAATGAAGCTTGTCAAAACTTTAATTAACCCTAACCTTCCTATTACAAATCACTACACTGCTAAAGTTTGATCAGTTCCAACGAATACAGAAGGATGTGGGCGCACATGAACACAACAGGCACACTGTGCATCATACGTGTGATGCGTACATGCGCCCAAAACCATATGCGTGTGGCCATAATCCCATGCGTAAGCTTTTTATGACAGCTTATCTCACGGCGGGATCAGGTGGGCTATCAAATGGCATAGAAGCTGACCCTGTGGCGCAATCAGTGTCATATTTCCACGCAGGTGGCCCAGATTTGATCCCTAGCGCTGGCGCAGCCTTATTTCCCTCCCCATATTTGACCGGTTTACTCGTCTGATTCCCAAAAACATGTCCTGGGAGATTAACCCGGCCCCACCCCCGAGGCACCTTTTCCAGAGAAATTTCTTTTGCGGTCAAATAGCGAGGGGAAAAAGGGCCCCACGCCCCCGGGGCTCGAACCCCAGACCATACATGGTTAAGTATACTTCGCCATCTATATACCCTGGGGCCATTATTTCAGCGAAAAACTGCCGAGCCGGGTGACACAAGCACACCGCACCTTAGTATTTCGTAGTACTCAAGAGTGTTAGGGTTAAGGTAACAAAATTGAACATAAAAATGCTTCTCCTGTAAGAAGATCAAAATCAAAATGTCACTTACGAAGTTCTTACATTCTCACGGCAAATGCTACATTTACAATATGTTGAATTTCTGATATTTGTCCGTGGTAACAACTTTTAAATGAAACATCACTTCATATACTGGCACCGCGCAATCGCTCACTGTTTTCAATGAAAATATAACAGGCAATATATTTAGAAGTTGTGTATCGCTATAGCGAAGAACGTGTTTGTATACCTAATCGAGACGGCTTACAAAGCGTCCTACAAACATCGCCTTTTCTTGATGAGATTGCAAATGTATTTATGTTAAGCTCCTATTGCAGCACCAGTATTTATATTGAATACAACTTGATAGATTAGTTGTTTGTCACTTGTTTTGTTTAGGCGAAGAAAAAACCCAACCCTGTTGTACGGGGAAACGGACCTTTCAGGCAGGGTTGGTCGGTCTGTCAGGCATTTTTTGTTTTGGGGTGTTTTTTTTCTTCAAAATTAAAATTAAAATAAAATAAAATTTCCCTAGAATTTCCTCTGTTGTTGCAATTTTGATAAAAAATGTGTCGGTCGGGCCTGCACACATTTTTGTCGCCTCATATTAAATATCTCGTACAACGAGCCCTACATTTTGTCTTGGGACAGCAGATGTACTTGTCTTACACCTGTTGCCATTACATAGTATTTGTATTAAAATATTACATTTTATTTGAATGAACAAATGAGGCCCATTCATGGGTGAAATTATGTTTGACTTTCCTTTAATTGACTTAAAAATTGTACTGAAATATCTGCTCATCAGATACTGTACTTAAAGAGTCTTTTAAATCCAGCAGCATGTCCAGGATTTCTTGGGTGGGGTGGAGGGGGACTGACACCGGGGTGAGGACTACCATTCCCCCGAATTACTTCACATCATTTTCTGATGTCCGCGCATATTTTATCAGTACTATTTCTTTTAAATTATATTCCTAGACATATGCATGTCTATTTTGTTTCAATTCCCTCGAATAACGTCTTGAAATTGGATAGAAATGGAGTACAAACAACTTAAATGCCCCCAAATTTAACTGAATGGGTGCAATTCAACCGAATGATAGTCAGAGGTGGGCACCCGACCCCTCTCCCTTTGGACACGCCAATGTTTAAATGTGTTACCAACTGTGTGAGGATATTAGTGTTCATCGATCTTGGCGAGTGGGCGCCAACAGTGTAATCAATAGGAAAGGGCATGGTGTCAACCCCTTCAGACGCCTTTGACCCAATTAGTGTAAAATAGTAACCATTCCACCTAATTTGATTTGTTTTGGCTATCCTACCACTGATGGATGGATAGTCATTCATTCCAAGATAACATGCATCTCTTGACACCATGTTACAAGTGTTCTAATGCTCCAAAATCCAGGAAAGGTCTTCTGTGTGATATACTCTATTTGGCTTCCTCTGGACAGTGACGTAACTTAACAGTCGCAGCTTTTACGCACACGTATGTATCGTCTGTCTTTCAACGCTCGTGTGTATATGCCAGCGCCTCGAGTAGTCCCGCGCGTTATGTGCTGCAATTTGTAGAACACACAGTTACGTCACTGTCTTGTGATGGCCAAATAGACTATAGTCACAGTTTGGTTTGTGTAATATTATAATTGCCACAGCAAGCCAGTAAGTATATCTGTGCATGTGGGGTGAAAACTCAGTTTGTATACCTATTTCATGTATTGATGGCCATTATATCTCTTTTATATTCTCTGCCTACAGGTTCTCATCTCTGACGAGAAGTCCTGCCCTGTCAGACATTGATAAACACAGCTAGCCAATAAGAGTTCCTGATTCAAGAGAAAAACAAGTTGTAAGTGTTATGTAAAGTATATTACCTTCCTTGATGTCATTGCATACAGGATCCACACCACTAAATAATCCAATCAAAATTTTAGCCAACAACACTACTTTTGGTGCATTTTCATGTATTTCACTTAGAGGAGTGTTATTCCTACCAATTCAATGAGCCTTTCGTGGACTGGTCCATTATTTATTTAGTGGTGTGGACTCTACATTGAATATCAAATTTGATGAGATTCCAGTGATACTGAAATCACTGCATACAGGATGGCAAATGAAAAACAAATCTTATTTTAACTCTTGTTACCCATAAGCTTATATCATTAACCGTATATTCCATTTTGAACAAGTACTGTATACATCAAAAGTAAGTCTGTTTTGATAATTTGTTCTCAAATGATAGGCTTCAGCTTTATTCACCCAACTAACTTATCAAAAATTTAAACTTTTTAAGGCAATGTCCCTCCAGTCATACCTCCCATTCAGACTGTAGTTTGTCTTCTTACAAAAGAGTATCAACTGCCAAAGTGCTTTTCCACCCATTCCTTCAGTAACGCTGATATGATTGGCTGAATCAATGATACAGCCTTCTTTTTATCCAATCCAAAGCTTTAAAAGGCTGATAATTCAGTCAGCATTGCCAATATGGTTAAAGTGAGCTCTCTGTAATTCGCTCTTTACACGGATCCGCCATTTGAGAGTAGCACCTTGAATTGGTACCACATTGAATTACATTTTAGAACTAGTTCTACTCTCTCTGCACACTATGACTGGTCATGCAGTGAGATGTTGTGAAATGATACAACACTTTCATTCAATCTGATTCCAATTTGAGGCTGTCCTCGCAAATGGCAGACAGTGCATTAAAGAGCGAATCTTCTTACAAAGACTGTTAGCCAGTGTGAAACTGAAGTGGTTTATCCTGTTATACAGGTGTGAGATCTATGTCTGTCACCTTTGAATTGGAGGCCCACATCTTAACACTTTTCACGCGGCAGGCGTCTGCAGACGACATTAACAAAATTCACAAAATGTTTCAAAAATGTCACAGATATTGAATTTAATTACCATATTTAGAATCACCATGAGAATTGCATTAAATTAAGAACAAACATGCCTAGTATTGGTTCAGTAATCCTTGAGATAGACCTTGAAAGTTGGGAAAGGTTTCTGAGAAATCTGTTTTGTATAAATTGGTAAAACATGGTAAAGCCAATAGCCGCGTGGAAAGTGTTAATGCATCTTATAGCGCATTAATACCGAAGTAAATTATACATACTTGAAGCATAAGCAGGCCAAGACGTGGCCGCATAGGGACCAGTTAATATGGAATATTTTAAAGATTGAATTTTAAGGTGTTTTGGGTATTGTTATAACCAGACTGCAATTCAGGAAAATTGGTATTGGTACACTGACAGCGTACAACTTACCCAGTGTCGCGTCGCTAAATGCTCCACACATTGCAGAATTTGCTATACAATCTAAAAGTGTACAGCAGTTTTATACTTTGCATTTCAATGTAACAGTTTATCATGTTTAATGAACTGTTGGAATTTGACAACAATTTGCTACACAAATTGTTGCACATAAATTGATCACTGTAACACTGAGCTAATTTTCTTGGAAATATATTCCCTATTTTGGGAGGAATTATCAAGCCCTGTTTTTGCAAATAAACTCTGCTGTAGAGCTTGAACATGACTTAAATATTTAACCCTAAAACCGCTGTAGTTGGAAATCAACTACAGTAATCATTTTTTGAATTTGATCTATCATTAATAATTGGTAGCATTCAGTTGATAACGTAACCTTGTACGTATAATTTAAAGGCATATTATGTGATCTTTTCCAGGGGACGCGCTCAATCCTCAAAAAAAAATTGGAAGCAGATTTTCTTGCAGATTTACTTTTCTGATCATAAATCATGAATATATTCCAAGTTACAGAGCGATACGATTCCTAATAACCACAAAATCATGGTTTTAGAGTGAATTTAGAGTAACATTTTGAAAAATAGATTGTACTGCTTGGTACAATCTATTTTCAAACCATGATTTTGAAGTAATTAGGAATCGTATCGATCTGAAACTTAGAAGATCTTTATGATATATGATCAAAAATGCAAATCTGCAAGAAAATCTGCTTTCATAGTAAAATCAATGATAGAGGACGCTACTTGGAAAAGATCACATAATATGCCTTTAACCCTGAATATTCGTGAATGAGCCCATGTCCTGCATCGTCTGGCTTGTGAAAAGTGTAACAATATGTATGTGTGCAATTTTGGCATTCGTATGTCTCACATATATTTACAGTGCACCCTGTTGCTTTACTAAAGCCTCATGTGTGCCCATGCTCTTATATATTAACTCGCTGCTGTAAAATGGCGCCAATTTGGAAATGTAGACAATAGGTAGTGTTGCCAACACCATGCCTAAACCAAAGAATTAGGCTACTTTTTACCCATGTGCCGCGGCCAAACATGCTGTGGCTGCAAAAAAGTTGGGCTACAAATGTATTTTCTATGGGCTCAACGGAAATTGAGCTACTTATTGTTGTGGGCAGCAACTATAGAGGGCACCTGCGCCGCAGTTTGGAAAAATTTCATTTGGCAACACTAAGAATGGCATGTTTTGGTGCACACTATAATAGTTAGATCAGGTCCAAATTGGCGAAGCCTCTTTTCAGCAGCGATTAAATACAGAAGGACGCAGGTGCGCGTAAAGACAACAAGCACACTGTGCATCATATGCAAGTGACCATAATCGCACACGTTTGCTTGGATTACTTCTGCTTGAGAAAAGTTTAATAAAAATTCCATTAAATTGGAAAGTTGGCGGTCAAAAGGAAATTGCGATATAAGGCAAATAGAAAGAGCAAAACTAGCAACATTTGTAAATACGGCTTTTAGTTGCTAAAATTATGTGGCAGAAGAAGCAAGCGCATAGATGATAATTGTGCAAGATTCTTGCATGGCATTACTAGAAAGCAATATAAATTACAGCCATAGTTTAGTGATAAACACGGTTTTAACATTCAATTTAAGTTTTATATTGCCAACAGCGTTTACTTCAGTTACATTTAAGCTCTTCAAATTAGGTGTCCTTAAAATGACCTTTTGTTTTTTCACATTGATGTTGTCATTGTTGTTTAAAAGTTGACTATAAATTTCGGTTAGGTACACATCTGTTGTACCTTGAATGGAGACAATTATTAAGAAATATATGCCTATAGCAAAGCATATATTTATAGACCGTCTTGCACTTTGTACTATATATACAGCATGGAACCTGGGAGGAATATCGATTGTATTCTCATATATCAACATGATTACATTGTTCATACAGCGGGGTCTGTGGGGAAAATGTATTGAAAAGTTGTTGGGGTGGGATGAAGGGCTGAAAATTGAAAAGATTTTGTTTACAAGGGTTACAAGATAAAGACACAAACGCAAAGAACTTTTCTCTAACCCTTCTGGTATGAACGCAGAAAACAATATGACCTACAAATGAGGACCAAAGAAAAAGGGCTGTGTTGAGCCCGATACGCCCGGCTGAACAACAAAGCAAAAAAGCGCGGGTCTGCAAATCCGAACTTTGGATTGGTCAAAAGGAATAAGACAAAGGCCGTCTGAAAAGCCTGGGGGAAAAAGCACTGGCAACCCTGGTGCTTGTCAACAACTCAGAATTATATGTTAGACAGGCTAAATAATTCCTTTAGTATCTTCTGTGTTTCAGTTTTTTAATTGTTTGTGACTTTTGTTGTTGTTCGGGATGGGAGGGGGTGGGAAAGAGGCGGCGGGGAATGTGTCGTAGGCATCTAGAGCTGTCCAAATCTATGTGTTCCCTTCCATTCTCAGCCTAGTTTCCGCTATTTTACCCTGATTCCACTCGCCTACTAAGTGTTTTCCCTGTTTTCTCCAAGTGCATAATCCAACGCTTGATTTTGCATAACAAATACATGTTGGTTATCTTTGTTTTCCCCCTTGGTTGTAATAACATCAAACAGACCGTTTTAAACACCACTCATGGACCTTCCATTATGTCGAGATATAGCCGAGAGCTAACTAACAAACACGTATTGATTTTGATTATCGGTACGGAGGCGTTGCAACACAGAAGCCGGTATATAAACAAGGTTTGTCTCTCTTCGTCGTTGTCGGGGAGAAAAGATATTAGGGCATGTAGGGTGACAGACAGCGAGATGCAATGATGACCTTATATAGTACTTTGATTGGCCTCGGGTGAATTTCAGTTTTTTTGTTTTCATATTATTAATGGTGTTTGGTGTCATTCAACTGAAAAAAGGGTTTTGATTATACGAATTTAAAATAATACTGTTATCGATAAGGTATTATGTCCTCTCGTTTCCATGTTAATTTATTTCCATGTTAATAATACATGGTGCTGGCCGGTACCCAGCTGTTATATTTGAAATAACAATGCGCTATTAGTGACAACTTAATTTGTTGATTTAATTACTTTTTAAATGTTGACTTTAGTTAGAACCAATGTGGGAAACAGGAACATATTGACTCACCAAGGTGTGGCTCAACTGAGGTATTACTCAATTTGACTCATTTAAGTATGGTTCATCTTCATCCATCAAGGTCTAATTCCATTTGACCAACTAAAGTATGATGTATAACTTGGACCATTAACTTTGTCATTTTTCTGAACAAGTTCAATCTAAAGTTTATATGCAAGTAAGATTTTTTGTTTGGTACCAGACAACTCCAACACAATTAAGCTGCCTCTTTATTTTATAGCATTGTCTCTAAGTCAAATCTGTATATCGCCATGCAAAAGTGCCGGCATAATTAAGATTGGGCCTAAATGGTGCAATAGCAATACATTTCTATTATGTTTATTGCCAGACATATGACTGTAGTCCGGGTTCATCCCAACATTGAATTGTTTTGGGAGATAGACTTTCCCTGAGTATACCCAAAACCTAATGTTTTTATTGGTAGAGAATTAGGTCAAAACGACATTTCTGGGTTGATGCCCCATGCAGAAATCACGACAGGCTATTTACAAAATCTAGACGTCGCCTCAGCATGAAACGAAAATCCATATGCCATAAATTACATTTCACATTGTGTTTCGCATCCCATATGTTTCCCTATTTCTTCTTGCTGGTGCTCAATGACTTTTACATATGGCAATAGACTATAGGTATTCCAGCAGTTACAGCACATGGGACCAGATCACTTGTTGCCAAGGATGTGATGCTGGTTGTTGTCAAGCATTTATGTGTAGTACCTGATGTGTATGCTGCAATCCAAGCTTCTCAAACTGAATTAATGTTGCATTTAAGATGTTATTTCAAATGTCTGATGGTTAAAAGGTGAACATTTATTTATTTCAATTGGCAATAAACAGCGAACGTGACCAGTCGCATCAAAAAGGAGATGTTGTCGGCAAACATGGTTTTGAGATATAGGCCTATAAAGTTGTCTTAATATGAAGAAAATGTTATAGTTGAAATTGTGCTTCGTGTAGTTATATCTTGTGATTTAAAAGGTTGATTTCCTTCAAGCAGGTATCGTTTGAAGGCGTAGAATTTTTTCTTTCAATTGATATCTATAGTTTAGACCAGAGTCCTGATGCCAAAATGTCCTATGTCACAAATATGTCACAACTATTATCAAGTCTATATAATGTGCACGTTAAATTGAATTCAGCTGTACATAATATCAAGTTCAGTGTCTATCATGACTGACTTATTAATATAATTTCTTTACCGGGTGCCTGACTGCCTGATGTGCACATACACAGAATTATGAATGTTGTCCAATAGGTAACACATAGAACATATCAATTAGGCCAAGTAACAAAAGTTACGTGTTTCTCGTCCAATTTTTGACGCTGCTCCAATATTTTTGTTATTTGTTATTTTCATAAATTCTTCAAAATTCCAAAAAAAGTTTGACCATCATTTTTATCTATATTTCAATGAAAAAAACACGAGAAACACTCGTTGGCATAGATAGTGATACGAATATCAAAACAATTCTTGCGAAAAGCTTGTAGTTTGGCTTCTGAAAAGAAGGAAAAAAAATCCAAAAATAACAAATAGTAAGGGCCTCCCTCACTGATTTAAAAAAAAGTCCGAACGAGAAACACATTATTTTTGTTACTTGACCTTATCACTTTTGTATACGATTGGCTTGTTGTCAAGCCATTTCATAACCCATCCATTCCAGCACTGTATTGTCGGAGTAATTCTGTTATACCCTTCACAGGGGTATTCATAGTGTGTGATCTTTAAGAACGACGCATACTACCGATGTTAGTGTGTAGGGTATAACAGAATTATGCCGTATTGTCTGCTATAGACAAATCTGACAATCAAAGTTACGGAAACATGGACATTTTACGGAAAGTTGTGGTTGCCCGACTATTGTGTGATAATGGATGGGTTTGTCCATATTTTGAGTAGTGGCTGCTGGTGCATCCATCTTTTATTCTCTTTCTAATGCATTTTTATTCTTTAAACATATTAAATAATAAAGGTTTAAGAAAAAATAACGGGGAAAGTGATCGTAATATTTTAAGATTTTGAAAAATCGATGCGAGCCTCTTGTTGCTGCGCATACCCGGTTCCCAGGGCGGCCTAATTATTACCGATTTTAACATTCTTGTGACGCACATACGCTATTGTAAAATGGTTCGTAACACGTCAGTGTGAACACTCAAATATTAAAGGAATTTAATTGAAAGTATTTGACAGATGTTACTTTGAAAACGTTTTAACACCCACAATTAGTCGAACATTTGGTTGCTGCTTTCATCTTTGGCGGACTCTCTCCAACAAATCCGTCTAGACTCTCGCTAGCCACATCGGTAACTAATCTTGATCATGGAGTAAACATTAGTTGATTCCGTTCCGAAGTGGTGTATTAGTTTGCAAAATTCAATTGCTTTCTTGATTTTTTGTTTTATTCTTTATGATCTTGTAGTTAAAGGCATATTATGTGATCTTTTCCAGAGAGCGCCCTCTATTCATTATTTTTTTTAGAAAGTAGATTTTCTTGCAGATTTACATTTCTGATCATAAATCATACATACATTCAAAGTTACAGAGCGATACGATTCCTAATTACCTCAAAATCATGGTTTTAGAGTGAATTTAGAGTGAAAATATAAACTGTCGGAGTTATCCGACAGTTTATTTTCACTCTAAAATCATGATTTTGAAGTAATTAAGAATCGTATCGCCCTGTAACTTGGAATGTATGTCCGATTTATGATCAGAAATGTAAATCTGCAAGAAAATCTTCTTTAATTTTTTTTTTTTCTATGTTGAGGGCGTTCCCTGGAAAGTGTTTTTAACGTCACATCAATCTACACTTGTTTATTGATTACCGAAGGATGTGGGAATCCTGGGGAATTCGGGGGAATCCACCAGACTGCAAGTTCTGTTTATTTGCCGGTGTATTAATGCACCCGATGACGTCATAGCCATCCACTACAGCCTGACAAGGGATTCCCGAAATATTGTGGGGTCCAATCAAAATGACTGAATAAAGTAATTACCATATCAAACCAGAAAAATCAACAGATGCTAAGAATTTTGTGATACACCCTGTTAAATATAGCTTGTTGGTATGCTTTCCTATTAGTAAGCTGCACACATTCTTAATGTATCCCAATGGCCATGATGACAAACATACATTTTGTGTTGCAAATTTACATTTTAAAGCATCATAAAGGTCTTGGTGTGTTATTTCTAAATGGCCAATATGACAAATGTACGTACATTACTGTGCTAATGTGCAATATAACATTTTTATGCATCATAAGCGTATGAACATAGCATCTGTGTCTCAATGGCTTAATCCCTTGCTGATTTTCATACACGGATCATTTCAGGTGTAAATGTCATTGCCATCATTGGCATGCGTCCCAATACTTTTCTGTGCAAATCTCATCTCACGTGTAATTACCACTGTCAATTTGGTTAGCCTCAGGATTTTCAACTGTGTGTGATATTCCATTGGGAATTTGAGGAAGATTTGATGAGATTGAGTGGATAGTGAACAATTTATATGTCAGTGGAAAAGAGAGAATATTTGATTTGTGAAAACCCGTCGGATGTCGCAAAATGTGAACTAGGGATAATTTCACCTTCAAAAACTTACTTAAGTCTCTTTTCTTATTAACCTTATAATGTTATTCTATTGAACGATGTATTTTGTTTGGCCTGTTTTCATGATTTCTTGTTTTGTAGCTTTTTATGACATCACAATCATCATTCACTCATAACTTTTTTTGTAGTGATCGTAGAAAAATGATCAAAACAGTTCTGTAATCGGCACAGTTTCAACTTTCTTATGATATAAATATCTCCAATATGAAAAATGCCCCCATTTGGCGGGATTTCACAGATCGCATCACATATGTGTCGATCAAGCAAAAATGAGTCTTAAGTCGATCATATTACATTTTTTTCAGTTCTGGAAAACCCAATTAAAAATTAACACTAATTCCAAAGATATGAGCAATTGAAGTATTTTCAAAACAATGGACATTTGTTCCCTTCTTTGTTTATATCTCAAAATCGATATTTGTGACTTCCGACTCATTTTGCTTGATCACATCAGATATAAGTGCAAAAGTAATTTGTCTGAAGTATTTTGGATTTCAAATTATAAACAGTATTACGGTTTCTGTAATTTAACTTCCGTTATCAGACCAGGGTGCTTGTCCAGATTTTAACCCAATAAACCTTTTTTTGTGGACATTATGTTCAGGTGAAAGAGATTTATTAAGGAGAAATTTAAATCTAAAAAAAAAAATGAAAAAATGAAGAAAAACAATGTTTGGGTCGGTCGCTGAGGGCAACACAATCTTCTTCTTTTTGGCCTTATTAGTAGTAGTACTCTAGTTAAAGAGATTTATTAAGATTTATTCTGTGGGTTTTGTTTCTTTCTTCCTACATACAGCTCATCAGAGCTTATGAGGTCCAATAAAAAAGTGGATTTAACGCCAGTTAAAACATCCATCTCTACAATTTATCAAGATACTTGGTAGGCCCATGTTAATTTAACTAATGTTTCTAGTGGGTTAATAGTCTAAAACATTTAGTAAAGCTAACTCATTCATTTCAAGCAAGAAATAGTAACATTAAGACACTTTAAGGACAAATTTAAATCTAAAAAAAAGAAAAAGAAATGAAGAAAAACAATTTTAAAAAAGAGAAAAAAAAAGCCGACCCTAATTTTTGCGATTTTAGGGTTGGTCGCAGAGGGCAACACAACCTTCTTTTTGTTTGGCCTTACTAGTAGCAGTACTCCAGTTATTGAAGTCTTAACATCCTCATTTGGGGCAAGTAAAAGGAATTTGTTCTCACAGCCGGAACATAGAGCGATCCTAATTACTCCCGTTGTGAGATAACACCATTTCAGTGAATGGGTTATTCTATTTGAAATTCATACTCCTCCTATGGAAGACATTACCTTAATCTTCCACACAGGGAGTGTAGATTTCAAGTGGCATCACCCATGCGGGTAACCCAGTTTAAAATTCACACTCCCTGTGGTAAAGATTAAGGTAAAATCATCCATAGGGGTTGTAACAATTTGAAATGGAACAGCCAAATTGCATGGTGCATGTTTTCTGCCAGTCATAACATTTCGCACCTCTTCTATCATAGTCTGGCTTGGCAGACGCTTCAAGCGAACACATCTTGGAATATAAGGATATTTATTTGTGTGGCCATAACGGAAATGTTCAGTATTTGCTTAAAGGCGAAATGAAGTTGATGAAAGGTTTTTCTAGTAGAAATTTGTACAGGGTGAGTAAAACAAACTTTACTCAACTTTGGCAGAAGGGCTGTCTAATTAGTTTTCAAAAGAATTTTTGTTGGTTAAAATTGGTTGTGGAAAATACATATTATGCTCATTTGGATAAAAGTATGCATTTTAGCAACTGAACAAGATTTACGATATTTCTCTTTGAATTACGGTCCACACTCTTGTCCGATCATCACAAAGCCTAGACTTATATTTGCTTTGCTGAATTAACGTATATGACATTGTTTTGTAATCATTTCACATTTATTGTATAATATAATATTTGAGTAAGTTCAATTTGTGTTTGATTTGTCTTAATAATTAGCTATTGTGTACCATGTATCCTCTTGTTCATAAAAGTCACGCATCATTGATTATAATGATCAATATTGTGTTCTGTTTAAAAAATGCAGCGACTTTACCAAAATATTCATCTTGTTAACGGTACCATGAAATGTCATGATTCTTTTTGCTGATAATAGTAGATAAATGCATCTATTGCTTCATGCATCGGTTGCCTTCATATTCTGGTATGAAATAATTTAAATATTTCTTTTACTTTAATTAAAGGGTTCTTTTACTCACCCTGTATGTTAGATAGTCAAAATACTTTATTTATAGCCCATATACTACTAACCGTATGAGATGGCAGCCATATGTCGCCTTAAGATATACCTAATAAAAGAGGCTAAAAGAAAAGCATACTCGGCCAATAAAAATGAGATAAACCGCACCTAGACATTCACATTAACCTGTAGATTTATTGCCAATGGTTCACTTGTGTTCAAAGAAAAGAAGTATTTTAATTATTTTTAATGTTTGGAGAAATGTGATGTGATCAAGCAGGAAGTCGCAAATATAGATTTTGAGATATAACCACAGAAAGGGTAGAGTCTTTTGTTTTGAAAACCCTTCATTTGCTCATATCTTGGGAATTAATTGTCCATTATTAACCCTAACTCCCCGGGCGTGTTTTTGTGAATTAAACTATCAGGGGAGAAAAACGGGTCAAATTTGAAGGGAAATCAGTCTCCGCACGCGCCGTGAATCGAACCCGGGCCGCGTGCGTGTAAGTCTGATGCTCTACCGACTGATGCTCTTCCAAGTTGAACCACGCGCTGAGCGTGGCACGAGATTGATGGGGCCGCCGCGCGGTACAAGATTGTAGCACT
Source organism: Ophiura sarsii (assembly GCA_035610835.1). Taxonomy (NCBI): domain Eukaryota; kingdom Metazoa; phylum Echinodermata; class Ophiuroidea; order Amphilepidida; family Ophiuridae; genus Ophiura; species Ophiura sarsii. Next base: position 26,286,238 of record CM069458.1, read on the forward strand.
GTCGTAATTAATAGTGTCCAGGAGGTTAGGTTAAAATGGATTTTTGCAAAATGTTGCATTGCAAATGTAGAAAACTCAAAATGAGACATTTTCTACTTAGTATTCATTTTGCCTGATAGCATCTCACATGATTTCAAATGTATTATAATTTATGCATAGTAATCTTTCAATTGAAAGGTCATTATCCTAATTTGACTTTTCTTGAATTATTTTTTCATCACTTTTCACAAATTCCTGCAGAATTTCACATTAGCAGTAATTTGAAACTGCATGTGAGTGGAATTATAATTGATAATCACAGTCACAAATATCTTGGTAAAAAGCCACAAAACATCTTAGTAAAAAGCTTCTTTACGATCAAAGCAATCTGGCATGTAGTGAGTATACCTTTGAGAATGGCTCTTTCAAGGATTATTTTGAAGTCATAATATTAAACTGGGACAATTTGGCGCTACATTAAGGTGACAAGATAGGGTTGAAGAGTTCAACACCAATATGAAAAACCTACCTACGCCACTGCTTTTTATAGATACTTTTATACAATGCATGTTGTTAGGTAAACCCAGGAGAATAACTCTTCCTAGGTTTAATCAAGGCATTGGTTTAATACAAAGTGATTATTGTAATCTGGGTCAATTTAGCGCTACATTAAGGCAACAAGATATAGCTCAAGTAAAAGCCATTCCGGTTTCAATATGTACTGATGTCACTTTTTAAAGGTACTTTGATAACCTGCAAACCTGCAAACCCTGGAATAACTCTTCCTTGGATTATTTCAAACTGATCATTGTAATCGGGCACAATTTGGCACTACATTAAGGCAACAAGATATAGTTCAAACGAAGTAAAATCTGTTCTGAGTTCAGTATATCCCGACACTGTTATAACCTGCATGTAGTGAGTAAACCCTGGAGAGTAACTCTTTCATGGATTATTTCAACGCGATCATTCTAAACTGGAACAATTTTGTGCTATGTAAAGGAGACAAGATAGATTTGAATCAAGTACTTTGAAGTCAAAGCCATTCTGATGTCAATATATTTGCTGGGCTCTAATTTTTTGACAAGAGTTATTACGACGTAAGCTTACTCAATTTATTGACCAAATATTGATGTATTATGTGAACAAAACGGGGGAAAAGTCATAAAATACTCAGTTTTACTTCCAAGTTCCTTCCGCACTAGTTCTAAAATTGTATTTTAAAGCATATATTTACTACAATTTTGTGGGTAATTAGTGCCGGGCAGAAGGGCTTGCATCGACTGAGTGCCTGGCACAAATTACTAGTTCCGGGCAGGCCCACCCAGCGCTGCCTGCCGTAGCTACAACCCTGAACCCCATATTAGGAACTACAGAGTATTAAAGCAGAGATGTAAGTCTTCCGGAAATTCCCGGAATTCCGGGAATGGCTTCAGAAACTGATTTTCTTCCGGAAATGAGATTTGTCTGGATTTTTTCTTCTTTTTTTTTCTCAAAAATTAAGCCAAGGAATACCGCCATCCATAAAGCAGCACAAAATGCAAAAAAACGTCTAAGTCTAATTTTCAAGTTTTGCATTGCTTTATCATGATATTCAAAACTCTTTCTATGAGAACTGAAAGTGTATGAAAAATGATATTTTTTAGCTTAAAATGGCAACATTTTCTTAAAGGGGGCTCTGCCCCCTTGGATCCCCGCCAGGGCTCTGCCCCCTGGACCCCCGCCGGGGGATCCGCCCCCTGGACCCCCGGTATACGCCTCGCCTCCGGCTCGGGAAAAGTTCAGGGAATGGATCAGTACCCCACTTACATCCCTGTTAAAGGCCTGTAAGTGTGTCAGTAATCAGGATATGAACATTCGATACATTTTGGCTTCAAACCTCCGTTAACTCTCTAATATTAATGTAATGAATATAAGAGGACCTGCATGACATTAATATTAATGTTCACAATTACCTAACCTCTACTTGTCCGTCCCTATACAGTTTCTCTAATCAAACAATAATATTATTTGAAGCCAGTGGAATATATGTATACCTAACCATGCATGTTATTGTAAAACGCTTTTGCATTTGGAACATGTACACCAAACATGTAACCTTTCCTTTAAAGACATGAGATGTTTTTACAATGAATGATGGCATCATTTTCATAATAACAGGCGGGTATGCTTTCTAGGCTAAAACAAAATGTTCGCATTAGTTTATGTCTAACACGTAAGGCATCTTCAATCATATTTATGCTTCCAACAACCGGTGTTGCTTGTGGAGCAATGCCAACCCTGAATGTTTCAAATACGGGCATCATTTGTTACGCATTTTTAATAGTGTAAATAATAACAATTGATGATGGCCTATAAGCATGATTCTAGCAGAATCTATGACGAGCGAAACTTAATTAAATAAACGCGAGGATTAAGCAAATGATACCAGCCGAGTAATTGAAATGAATAAATAATATATAGACTCGGACAAACTGGCGAGAATTAAATTAACAAAGACCTTAAAAATACACAGCCTCGAACCCGGTCCCTCTCGCTATCGCGGCGATTGGTTACTCCACTAGGCTACAGGGACTGTGCTTACATGGATACCAGACGAACGAGCTATTATGTATACAAAGTCTTTTGTTGAAAGCCTCTAGCAGCCGAAATACATGAGTAAATAATAACAATTGATGATGGCCTATAAGCATGATTCTAGCAGAATCTATGACGAGCGAAACTTAATTAAATAAACGCGAGGATTAAGCAAATGATACCAGCCGAGTAATTGAAATGAATAAATAATATATAGACTCGGACAAACTGGCGAGAATTAAATTAACAAAGACCTTAAAAATAAATAATGATTATCAGACATTCAGATTTTGTTGTTGCTTAAATGCACATGTTTTTATTTTATTTTCAGCCCAATTTGAGCTATTTTACCCAATTTCACACTGCTTTTCAGGTGTGCTTTACATTTTCAGCTTTTTTCACTGAAGTTTAGTTTTAAGTCTGAAACAATGTAGCATTTTACATATAATATGTACAACATATTGATGTAACCGCTCCTTCGTCAAAATTGCAGCTCTGACGAAAGATGAAAGAAAATGAAGAAAAAAAACCACAGCAAAAATAAAACAATACTTTGATGCGTTGTCATTATTTCTGTAAAATCTTAGAAGGCAAGATATGTTCCATTTAGACGTTATATGCAGTGAATTACTGCCAAAAGTGGTTAACCATCCGGTTAGTTTGTGTACTGCTCAATGGGGAAATTTCATGTCACCTTGTGCTTCTAAAATAAGAACCATTGGAGAATAGAATACATCAAGTTGCAAATCGGGCCAGAAATCGGAACACCTAATATTGCCTTTAAATATCATGATAATAATCATTAGCGAAGGGACATTTTGGTACCAATGTCAATGTTATATCATATTCCTAACCAAAGTTACAGATTATTGAAAATCCCTTTATCTCAAAACATCAAATACAAATTTACTGACATACGTTATGAATTTATCATGTTTTTTTTAATTAAACATATGATGAAGAGCTGTTTTCCCTTTTATTTTGAAGCAATATATGTATTCCTTTTGTTGAGGTGATCTATAGACATATTCTATTTTGAATAGCTTCAAAATATTTTAAATGGGGCTCTCTTTTGTTCGTTTAATTAACCAAAATTGTTGAGTGATTCCATTACAAAAATCAATTAAGCGGTAGTGGTAGAACAATGAATCTAAATGTGTTATATTGAACAGGTGCCTGAAGTAACCAGATGTTTTATTATCAATAATACAAATCATATATAATAATTTAAATGATATTGGAGTAATTGATTTCACACTAAATGTGTTTTTACCAGTGTTTTCCGAAATGTATGGCATTTACAGAATTAGGCCACGGCTGTTTTGATATCCAACATTGCATACGTGCGTAAACCCGAAAGTGCTTTGAAGTAAACCCGAAAGTGCTTTGAAAAATGATGGTGCGTCCTGATTGGTCAATCTTAAAATTGTCATGCGCATTCATGCATAGTTGTTTGCGCATTTCATGCATCTGGACACAGCTCCGAGAACAACAACAACACGCTTTGGAAATAGCTTGAATAATGTCCATAGCACTATGACAGTGACTATAGCGTCGTGTCACCAAGGTTTAGGCTGTACCATATTTGGACGACAACACAAATATGAATTGTGCTACTAAATGTATATCATACATAATTCTAAGATGCGTCTTTCTGAAAATCTCAATACAGATTTCGGGGGTTTGGTGTCTGCTATAACTATAAGTAAGGTTGTATTTCCACAATGGTGCATGACATAAAATCACAAGCATATAACATATGGCAGCTTTTATAGATTGTGCCTTTTCACATCACTAGGCATCTGAACAAAAATGTTGTATCTGCAATAGCTGCTCTGAGTAACATTTTGTTTATATCAATTGTTCAGCACATAACCAACACCATTTAGAACATATGGCAGCTATTGTAGATAAGACATTGTGGCTCCAAACTCTCAATATCTAGCATCGCCATGCTGGCTGCTCATCCAGAATATGGAGAGGTCTGCATCTTTAAAGGAAATCTGTGCCATGGAACTTTAGCGCTCAGATATGTATATAGCATTATTATTATACAGACCACTTCTGTAGGTTAAAGTTTTTAAAAGTACCGCCTAAAGACAAAATCGGCTTTAGAAAGAAAAACAATCACATATATGTATTGACGTCGCCATATTGATCAAAGCTATAACAAGAGACTTACGAGAGGTCCGTATCTCTGTTTCATGTATTGATATTATCGATTTATGCATTGAATTCCTGCGTGATAATGTCCAGCGACCTGTTGCTGATGAGGCGGTTTTAGTTACAATGACATCACACTATTAGGTATGGTTATACCATCAGCACGTTCGACACAGACAACCGAGTGCGATTTTCAAATAATCACAGGTTGGGGATGTGCAGTTTAAATTCATTTAATTGAACAATATAGTTCTGTGTTCAATTCAAATGGTCAATATTCATTATATAATTATATTCCTACCATGTAATGCATGGTTTAATGAATAGAACTGTATTCCTTTAACCCTGTAAATATTGTGAACACAAACTGTGGATGTCTTTGATGAGTTCTGTTAATTTTGGGTTGACCAAACAAAATAAGAGTTTACTATTAGCAAACCTTTTTTTTTAAGGCAATATATTTCCTAAAAATGTAGACTACTCCAAAATGGGGCAAATTTGAACTGAGGGTGACTTTGAAGTCTAGCTGTCTAACTGTGTATAACCGCAAATATATTTTTCAACATCGGTTTGATAAAGTGGCTCCCATGACATGAAATAAGAATTTGCTAGATTTAAAAATATCGGAAATAGATTTTGCTAGAGATTTGACATTGTTTAAACAAATTTGATTTCCCCCCCCCCCCCCCCTTAAATGGTTTTAATATTTTGAACATTTTGGAAAATTCATGAAAATCATTTGACATTATTGGCAATTTTTTGGGAAATTTTGAGATATTTTTTATTTCAAAATTAGTGATTTTTGACTGTTTGCTTGTGTTTGGCCCGCTTGCTGGAACAGCCTAAGCTATATAAACATATGAAAAGCAATTTGTAATATACATATATAATTACTAATATAATATCAAACGGTAAATTATTATTGCCTTTTATTCAGAATGACCTTGAATATGAAAGACTCATAAATCAATCGATCTACGCATTGGTAACCTGCTTTTTTGTCAATTTCCACTCCACTGGTTCTATTACTCATGATGCTCTTTCTCCTCTCTCTCTGTCTTTTCTATGCGTAATTAACCTCAGTGCAACAATTTGTCTCTCACAGTGTTCAGGTGCCTCGGAGGAGACTATGCTAGCTAGCTAACTATTGCAATAATGGCTCATCATGTGATCACGACACCGTAACCAATGAGGAGGATGGAGAGATGATGGCTCATCATTTGACGACGTCGTCGGCGTAGTCGGTGATCGCCACGGCACATAGGGAGACGGTGATGTGTGACTGACGTTGTCCATGTGTTGGGGCGTGTTATTCACCTGAAATGGTACAACTCATTGGAGAGTACAATAGTGGCTGGCTTACCAGCACGTGATTGTCTTGGATATACAACTCAATATCATTTGCCAAAGAAAATATATACAACTGGATCTTTTTTTTTTATCATTGTGAAGCAGCGTCTATGGAAACAAATGGTTCAAGCATGTTTGTGTAATTTCTGTAGAGGAGGATTGGTTTTAAGGAATACAGTACTATCAGATCGCTTACAAAGTGAAAAAGACAGCTAAAGGAATAATAACTACCATATATATGACAGGAAGATGAATTAAGGAGTACAGTACTACTAGATCGCTTACAAAGTTAAGGAGTACAGTACTTCTAGTTTACTTATACAACTCAAGAAGAAATACAGCTAATATTGGAAAGGGAGTATTAACATCATCATTATCAGTACTTGTGCAATTATTTTCTACCAAAGATACGTGTGTATATAGCTTTATATTTGAATAGTTGTAGCATTCGTTGCACTTGTTTATCAATGCGACTGGTTACGTTATCGGATTTACAAACCAAAGACAAATTACTTGGCCAAATCATGGCACGCACACGCCTTCAGTACACCATCATTGGAGCATGTATGCTCATAACAGCATTGTTTATAATACACGAAGTAATCAGTATGAATGGGTTTAACAGAGCTCCAGAATCGGTGGGATCCGTTCGAACTGGACGGGTTTTTAGTGCCATAGCAACAGTTGACATGCCAACAGGAGTAAGAACTAGTGGTGGATCATGGAATCGTAGCGATGGATGTCATAGACTTTGGATTAAAGGACACTCAAAGTGGTTTGATGAGAGATTTAATTTGAGTTTAAGCCCGTTATGGTCATTGGCCAATAGAGATCTTCCTGAGCATATAAAACGCTGGTGGTTGGTAAGTATATAGTTGCATTTAACCCCCTGGGGTCTACCTGTCTATCTTACAGTGGTTCTGATTGGTTTATTACAAGATGTACTCATATGAATAGCCAATTCAAATGCAGCTTGTAAAATGTTCCACTCCCATCTTTCTCAGGGATACAATTATTCTAACAATGTCTCTCATTGGTGCAATAAATGATGTATCCATCTTTCTGACCAATCGGCCGGTAGTTCTCAGGGGGTTAACTTTAAAAATGTTTATAATTTATGTTTGTTACAGTGTGTTTCACTAAGAGCATAGCATCCTATTAGCGACAGTATTAATAATTATCCACATTAATCACTGCAAAAAAGGGAGTTTTTATAGAGCAATCATGACATTAATTCTAATTACCTCATAATATTAATCTAATTGATATAGACATTTGAACATTTTTGTTAGCTAATTATGGTACTCTATTTGCTTGTAGATGATATATTTACACCAAGTGATAAACAAATGATGTTGTTTCCAATGCTATACATTCATTGATTATGGCATGTTAGTATATGCCGAGTCAAAATCTGAATCAAATAGCCAGTCTGCGTATCTCTAATTAATATCCCTTAGTGATGTGTTTACACATGATGAATTTTTTTATCTTGAAATGTGTTACATTTTTAAAAAACCTCATTTCTAGTAAATTTATCAGCTTAGATGAATTGGTCTTTTGTAGCAATCAAAATGATCAAAACGTAGCTGACAAACTTCATTCTCATTCAAAAGTCTAAATTAATTGCAGTTACATGCTTTTGGAGGTGGTGTGGCAAACTTTGTCTTATTGACTGCACAGTTTTCTGGGTTTTAACTTAAAATATACTTGTACATATATACTATACCCATTTTCCTCTTCAACTCTTGGTTTTTTTTGTTCACCATTGTTCGTAAAAGCTTTAATATTTAGAGAATGAAGGTATTGTTAATAGACCATACCTGTGTTATATTGTCTGACATAAATGCAAGCAGTAGTATTATTTTAAGTGGGACAACGCCTCCGCATGTGGAGTTGTTCAACTCAAAAAAATAATACTACCAATTGCATTTATGTCAGACAACATTACATGGGTACGGAATATTAGTGCATGTTATGGAACAAAACTATAGTTGCCATGCACTGCGCATGGGTGGTCACTCTATTAAATTCAAGCTTCGTCTACCCATGTTATATTGTCTCATATAAATGTTGCAGATTTCTCTGAGACCAATGGAAATTGCTTAAACTTCATTAGCTGTTTAATAATGACAATTTACAGTAATGTCTGTTGAGTTCAGGTGCAACTGCGGTGAAATGTTAGCAAAAATGCTCTGGTTAGAATTTTAAAATATCATTGACATTTATTCTACTTTTGAAAAATTGATGTTTAATTTTGTGATTCTTACAATCTATAGGGTCTTCAACATGGCAGCAATGCACCCCTAGACAAAGCTTTAGAGGACATATTTGATTTAATACCCACTGGGGATCGGTATGGCACGAGAGATGTGACCAGATGTTTGCGATGTGCTGTAGTGGGCAACTCTGGTAACCTGAGGGGCAGCAAGTATGGCAAACTGATTGACTCGCATAATATGGTAATAAGGTGAGTAATTTAGGTTTGAATATGACACTAATGGCTTACCATAGATGTCTGTAGTGGGCAATTCTGGTAACCCGAGGGGCAGCAAGTATGGCAAACTGATTGACTCACATAATATGGTTATAAGGTGAGTAATTTAGGTTTGAATATGACCCTAATGGCTTACCATAGATGTCTACAATGGGCTGTAGTGGGCAATTCTGGTAACCTGAGGGGCAGCAAGTATGGCAAACTGATTGACTCACATAATATGGTTATAAGGTGAGTAATTTAGGTTTGAATATGACACTAATGGCTTACCATAGATGTCTACAATGGGCTGTAGTGTGCAACTCTGGTAACCGGAGGGGCAACAAGTATGGCAAACTGATTGACTCACATAATATGGTTATAAGGTGAGTAATGTAGGTTTGAATATGACACTTATGGCTTACCATAGATGTGTACAATGGGCTGTAGTGGGCAACTCTGGTAACCTGAGGGGCAGCAAGTATGGCAAACTGATTGACTCACATAATATGGTTATAAGGTGAGTAATGTAGGTTGAATATTACCCTAATGGCTTACCATAGATGTCTACAATGTGCTGTAGTGGGCAACTCTGGTAACCTGAGGGGCAGCAAGTATGGCAAACTTATAGACTCACATAATATGGTTATAAGGTGAGTAATTTAGGTTTGAATATGACCCTAATGGCTTACCATAGATGTCTATAATGGGCTGTAGTGGGAAACTCTGGTAACCTGAGGGGCAGCAAGTATGGCAAACTTATAGACTCACATAATATGGTTATAAGGTGAGTAATGTAGGTTGAATATTACCCTAATGGCTTACCATAGATGTCTACAATGTGCTGTAGTGGGCAACTCTGGTAACCTGAGGGGCAGCAAGTATGGCAAACTTATAGACTCACATAATATGGTTATAAGGTGAGTACTGTAGGTTGAATATTACCCTAATGGCTTACCATAGATGTCTATAATGGGCTGTAGTGGGCAACTCTGGTAACCTGAGGGGCAGCAAGTATGGCAAACTGATTGACTCACATAATATGGTTATAAGGTGAGTAATGTAGGTTGAATATTACCCTAATGGCTTACCATAGATGTCTATATTGGACTGTATTAGGCACTTTTACCCTTCCTTCAGTATTAAATCACTGCTGTATAGCCAATTTGGAACGTATCAAACTGTAGTATAATCACATTGCATTGGATTGGATTTATACTAGGATTGTTGAATGATTGACCACCGTGACACACATAGTTAAATGGCTCATCTATATTCTATACTGTAAAGGTTCGCTATGTTCATGTGCAAGAAAATTTAACAAATATCGTTAGTGGCAAATAAACCTAACAGTGTTTTACTCAAATTTATTCCCACTCCCACTTGTCAATTTGTTAATTCTTCACGATCAAAGAAATGAAGTTTTATACCAGAAATATGTTGGTTTTGACCAAAAGTTTGCACAAACATCATGGCTTAAAAATATTTTGAGCCGCATATTGCCTGGACATGGGAGATTGGCCACCAGACTGCGTGAGTGATGCAACCTGATTTCAATCATTAACGTTTAATCCCGGGAATATAAGATCTTTGATCAAGTTTTACTGAAATCCAGTGCTACAATATTTGGTCTGTCGGTGGAAAGTGCTTACAAATTGTCAGAGAACCTTTGATGGGGAATAATCATGGCAAATAGTTTTACGAAAAAATGGGAGCATGATGGGTACATTTTGAAAGACAAGTGCCATATTTTGTTTTAGATGTGTTATCGAATTGATGGTTTCTAAAGATATATCAGCAATAAAAAAACACCAAAAGAGGCCCTCATTATACCTAATAAACAGAATGTGAAAACGGTCAATTTGGGTTGATAATTTATTTTCCTTTCTCTGGACAGTGATGTGACTATTATACAGGCGCAGCATTTTGGTTGATGTTATGTTATATTCTTGTATCTGTTGTTCCTGAGGTGATGCAAAAAAAATCTGTTGTTTCTTTCCTATTTTCACTTGAAAAATGACTGTTAAAAATACAAAAAAAATCTGTAAACATTTTGCAATTTTACGACAAGCAAAAGATATTTTGGGGTCGGTATTCATTTGAACATGAACATTTTTTAACCAATTTCCAAAAAAATTGGTCGAGCATGTACAACAGGTTTTTTCTTCCTGAGCCTTTTTAAATGTAAGGCAATCTGGTTTGAGATAAATCCAATACTTTTTCAGTATAGGTTCATTAGGTATACATTCTCATAGTCAAGTACTCTGTACAAAATTAAATTAATCCGCCATTTTAAAAATAATAGATTCATAATGGGATGTTGAGTGATACTGATAGATTTGTATTGAAACAATATCAGTTTGCAACATTTTCTTAACACTAACTCCCAAACCGGGTTTTTAACCGGGATTGGAAGAGAAATGAACCAATAAATCACCGCTCTCGACTGGGGATCGAACCAGGAACTCTCCGGACAAAAAACCCTGGCCTGTCAGTCAGCAACAACAACCACTGGAACTTTGCAACAAGCACTCCAGGTCTCTATATTATTTACCGTAAACAACATTTGATACCTTGACGGAATAAAGTGTATAGTATACATGATGAGACTGCTAATACATATGTATACAGTGTTTGGCCAAATGTTGTTTACGATTAATAAATTCGTCTCCAGGTCCATGGAAGCCTGTATTTACTGTGACAATGTTTATGCGGATACATATTATGCCTCAAAATAACTGGAAAATGCCATCAGTAATCATTAATTCTCAGCGCGAAGATTTCTCTACATAGATGCACTTAACCGACCCCAGCACAGCTGAGCTGGCATTTAAATAAGCCATATTTATTTGATTTTTGACTCTCATTTTTACTGGCACTAACATCAAGCTATAGTTAACACTTTCCACGCGGCTATTGGTTTTACCAAATACAAAACAGATTTTCAGAAACCTTTCAAGGTCTATCTCAAGGATTACAGAACCAGTACTAGGCATGTTTGTACTGATTTTAGTGCATTTGTCATGATGATTCCAAACATGGTAATTAAATTCAATAATTTTGACATTTTTGAAACATTTTGTGACATTTTGGAATGTCGTCTGCAGACGCCTGCCGCATGGAAAGTGTTAAAAACTCTGCTCAGTACATACGGGAATGCTCTTTTTGTTTTGTATCAGAGGTTCAGTCACATGCTTTACTCTATATCTCTCTTATGATTTATTTAAGGAAACCACACGCCATATATAGTCATATGACTCGGCTCATTTCACAAAATCACTCAAGACGGTGCGTGATATCTGGGGCGTAAACTTTCAGAATAGCTCTCTCAATCTCTGTTTATTTCATGGTGTCATGTTCTAACAAAAGCTTTCAAAATATCACAACTCCTCTCCCGCATACAATCAATTGTATGTCTTTCTAGCATCACAGGATGTTTTAAGGTGATCAACCGTGCGCCATATTTTTGCGCTTGTGTGACTTTCGCGCGACGAAGTTTGTTGATGTTCATCTCAACAAATCAAGTTTTTTTTAATGACGCATATAGGTTGCAGGCACTATATCACACTTCCTAGAATATATAATAGCGCATTAAAGCTGACAGCAGGCAACGGAATAGTGTTATTTTTGAGTGCCCAAACTATTTTCTTGCGGGCACCGAGCCATTTGGTGCTTGTCACTACATGCAATTTTGCAGTGTTCAGAATTAAGTTCCATAAGATGATGACATGGCTTAAGCTGTATGGCTGTCAATTTAATGCTATTTGAAAGCTCAAGATTTATAGAATAACATGGTTTAAGCTGTATGGCTGTCAATTTAATGCTATTTGAAAGATCAAGATTTATGGCATGACATGGTTTAAGCTGGTTGGCTGTCAGTAAATGCTATTTGAAACATATATTCAATTTGAGGCATTAAAATAAAAAGGCAATCTGACTTGAGGCTCTTTCACTGTCACAGGCATTTGGCAGTTTTGAAACCTTAATGTAGTGTTATACTTCCTGCTGAAAAAAGAAGAAACACTTTTTCAAATTAATTTTGATATGTGTCCATCATTCTAATAAAAGCAGGGGGGAAATGCTACAGTATGATCCAAACCCCACTAAATTTGAACTTCTACTAGTATTTTTAAAAGTTACAAACAATTTACCGACTGAGAAATCAAAGTAAAAGATAAGAATTTGTCACTTCTTTTTATCTATAACTCAAATCAATATTCCCGACATACGACCCATCCCGCTTTATCGCGTCACATACTAACAATTTGCAGATACTTTATTTTTTGCAAATTTGTAATTGCTGCTAATTTAGCGGGCATTTAATTTTGCGAATCTGGAATTTTTATGGTTACTTTCAATGCAAAATTATCAGTTTCGTGTGTATTTAATTTCGCGAATCCACATCCCACATCAAATTAAATACTATGTACGTACGCACGCACATAGGCACACATTGTTGGAATTATGCCCATAATATTTTGACGCATACTATAGAAGAGTAGTACTTTTCAGCATTTAGTGCATATTGGGTGTCTAAAACAACAACAAAATATGGAAACAATGGTATGTTTTGAGCTTAAAAGATGTTGACATACTTGTTTAGGGTAGGGATTGTTCTCAAAATTTGTTTTTAGTTTAATTTATTTAGGTGCCATTTTGAAATTCCATACACGTCCCCTTTTAGAATTTTAAGAGGCAAATGCTAATTCTCCCACCACTGTATCAACCTATACCTATACAAGGGGTTGACATTTAGCATCAAAACATATGGGGTTATATTACATTGTATATATACCCAGGATGCGTGCTAAGTGGTACATGTAGAACAAAATAGTAATCGTAATCTTCATCACTAAATGGGAGCTGGTTTATGTGAGGCATATTAAGCAAATTTTCCCTCTCATTCTTATATCATGGCGTTTCTGATAACATGACAAAAAAATGAACCATGGAGGTCGAGTTTCCCATATATGTGACCCAACATGAGTAAATGAGGCACAATGAGAGACATCTGAAAATTATTTTATTGATATCATGATAATATGTATAAGTTAAGGGACATTTTGATACCAAAGTCAATGTTATATCACATTCCTAACCAAGGTTACACATTATAGAAAATCACTTTGTCTCAAAACAAATTGTCAAGATATGGACATTTAAAGTTTTGGTTTTGTTAACAAATCAAGGGAGTATATGAATTTGAAATACCTCAAAACATAGTTTATCTCTTTATTTTCATGAATTTGAGATCAGAAATAAAACTTTTTATAATTTGACTTATTTTGACCTAGTCCCTCATTTTGACTCTTAAATCAAATTAGCTACTCCCGCATTGTGCCTCATATTCTCATGTCGGTTCACGCTATGTGACTCTAAATATGAGTTGTGAGCGGCGATACACGTTGCAAAAAAAGATGATTGACAGTTTGTTGTGCATGCCGTCAAGTCATTATGTGACTCAGGCAAATTGCTTCTTGAGAGCGTCAGACTGAGCATTTTACAGCAACGACAATCCAACACGTAGTGGCACAGGCCTCGGCTACTAAATGGTGTGGAACAGAATGCCATCAGTGCATCGGAAAGAAATTAAACATTGAAACGTTTGTGTTGAATGTACCTAAGGATAAATATACAGGTATATGTTCTTTTAGTTATTTGCTTTACCGGGTGGAAGGAACTGAGTCCAAACATTGTTTTGGAGATGTGCCAAAAATATAGATGCAGTTATTGTAGTTTTAACATTGTTTCCTGTCTATTTTCAAAGCTATTTTTGGATAGAAATGTGAATTGTCTAAAACCTATTGTTCATTGTTTTCAGTTTCATGTTTGACACATGGGGGAGGGGGAGCAACAATATTAGAAAGAGGTATAAGTATGTGACACTCTGGATCCCTCTCTACACTCACCAATGCTCTAGTTCTTTTAGAACTCTCCTCAACCAAGAATGGATTCTCTGACTCATTTCCTTTCCAAAAATATACATCACTTTAAATTGATAAAATTCGTATTTTTTGGGTTAGCATCCCCATCACCCCCCCCCCCCCCCCCACCCCCAAATGCTAAAAAATACTACTTCTAAGCCTATCTCCAAGCGCATGTGCGGACGTTTTCGATGATGTAATCTACTGAGCCTATTTAGTGAGCATTGTATACTGAGCAAACAAGTAGCTTAGGGTCGAGTGGGTGGTCGATGTGCGGAGGGTCCCTGGATCTATTCCCGGTCGGTCCCCAGCGATTTAGATGGTGTTCCTCTTCCAAAATTTAAAACTTCCATTTTATTTTCAAAAATTGTGATTCTGGTGTAAAACCGGGGTAAGGCCCCCCAAAAAGTTGTTTGCTTGCCCTCAAAGGGAGCACAACACTATGTCGTCTCCCATTGACTTTACACGCTTCGTACTGTGATTTCAAATCGCTCTAAATCCAGAGTGCTCGCGATAAAAACAACCAAATTTGGATATGTTTTATATTATTCTGTATACTTTAACTTTATCTGGGTTTAAACATAGAAAGGCCGTGCAGATTTTTTGATATCAGCAAATATAGCGGGACCTAGTGATTTCGTGGCATGTTATTTGGCTCTAATCCCGGCATGCACCGTATGGGTAAATCGGCCGGTAAAATAATAATACAGCTTAAATTGACGTGTTTTCTTTCTTAATTATTAAAAACATATGTAAGCTAATCCATAAAACATAAATTTGATATCACTACCCGTTAATATCATGCCGATTTTGCCCGTTCATTCTGTCAAAAGGAACTATTATCGTACTCAGGTTTTGCCGGAAGTGCAGCGCAAAACCGACTTAGTGGTGTGCTCCCTTAAAGGTGACACTTTTGGTCAAAATCATTAAACATTTGATATCAACTTGTTCAGCATAAAATTTTGAATAAACTAGCCAGATATCATGTCAATCGAACACTCCGTTTTTGAGATATGCTCAGATTGCGGAGAGCGCATCTTGCGTAAAATCACTATATTCCGGGTTTTTTATCCTAATCGGACGCGCGTTCTAGGCCTACACTCAACATACTCAAGTAAATTCAACTTTTTTGAGTGAAATCCGGGGTGCAAATCCAACCGATTTTGATTTTGATCAGTCACTGATAATGTTGAACTAACATAACAACTGAAAAAGTCACATTTAATGTATAAAAAAGAGCACCCCCCCAGGTCCTTGTTAAACCAAACAATTTTGGCATAGTGCGATATTTAAACTGCCCAGATCTGAAATCTACGCATAGATTTGGGTGAAACCCGACTTTCATTTATAACATTGCAATTCACACGTGGATCGGAGCCAATGTGGGACAAGGAACCTAGGAATTTACCTTAAAGGGAGTACAACACTATGTCGTCTCCCATTGACTTTACACGCTTCGTACTGTGATTTCAAATCGCTCTAAATCCAGAGTGCTCGCGATAAAAACAACCAAATTTGGATATGTTTTATATTATTCTGTATACTTTAACTTTATCTGGGTTTAAACATAGAAAGGCCGTGCAGATTTTTTGATATCAGCAAATATAGCGGGACCTAGTGATTTCGTGGCATGTTATTCGGCTCTCATCCCGGCATGCACCGTATGGGTAAATCGGCCGGTAAAATAATAATACAGCTTAAATTGACGTGTTTTCTTTCTTAATTATTAAAAACATATGTAAGCTAATCCATAAAACATAAATTTGATATCACTACCCGTTAATATCATGCCGATTTTGCCCGTTCATTCTGTCAAAAGGAACTATTATCGTACTCAAGTTTTGCCGGAAGTGCAGCGCAAAACCGACTTAGTGGTGTGCTCCCTCAAGGTCAGTCCTGACTGGTCAGAAAAACATTTTTTTTCTTCTTTCAATTTGTAAAAAAAAAAAAACTTTTTCTTTTCAAATATATATTTTTTACTTTTGCAAAAAAATCACTAAAATAATGTTAATTGACCCTTACGTGACCCCTCATGTGATCCCATACCTTTTCCATGTCACCTCCATCTGAAGGACCAAATAAAGCAGAAATGGTACTTATTATAAAAATTATCCTTTTGGTAAGAATATAACTAATACTGTAGTAATTAAGATCTTAAGGTAAAAGTTACTAGTGCTATGCTTTGAGTCATGGGGTATATATGCTGGTTATTTCGAGTCAAATGTGAACTAACAACTAACCATTTCTATAAGCCTGACATTGAAAAGGCTCAAAATGGAGCATGCTTGCTTTTGTGTTAGTAAGATAGGGCCAGAACAACCAATGGCAAAAAAAAAATCCGACCTACCGACCCTATCTTTTTTGACCCATCTATGGGCAAGCAAACCAAAAAAAATTGGGGGGGGGGGGGCCTAAGGGTTAAGACCCCAGAATTTAAAATTACACAAATTAAAATATTGTATAGCTAAAGGGGTTGAAATGTCCATTGTTCTATGTTTTGCTATCTCCACACCTGAATGTTGAATGCAGGGCTCAATTTTGTTTAGGGCACCCAATTTCAAGGCCACTGAACAAATTAATGATGGGGCACTAAGGCCAAGAAATGGCCAGGAATACCTTAAAAGTTAACAAAGGTCTAGGGCAACAAGGCAAAACCTAAAAATGGTACGCAATGGCCTAGATGGCCTTGATGAAAATTAAGCCCTGGTTGTATATCTCATTAATTTCAATAACTATAGCTAATTACAATCATATATTCTTTTCCCCTTCCAATGGCCAGTATCCTGACTCTTTATTAAATAAAAGTATCAGGTATACCTGTTGCTATGGTGATATGACTTAATGGGAATGGTAGAGAAAATAATATTGGTACTTGGTTATACTCTTGAATAATTTAGTCATGGATGATATAAACCCTTTACTTACTGCAACTGTAATGGATAAAACAGACATTATTTTGGATGGGCTAAAACAAAATGGATTAACATTTGAAATGCAGGGGGCAAGTAGTCCTACCTTAGGACTACCCTATCTAAGCCTAGAAAAACTGCTCCCAATTCGAGAACCGCTATCAACCCAAGAACCGCCCATTTTAGCTCAGCTAGGAGGATGGCTAACTCAGTGTTTCTATATTCTATCTTAGTATAGTATTTCCCTGGATAGGCTGGTTTTAGTGGCCCTATGAGGAGGGCTAGGGGGAAAGCTGATTGAAGGAAGCAGGGCAAGAGAGTTGTCTACATCAAAATCCATTAAATTTCACAAATATTGCATAGGCCATTAGACGACACAAAAAGAACCCTGCTCTATGGTCAAACAGACCTCTTAGGTTGGTGCAGTCAGTCACGCTTTTTCCTCCTTTTTTCTTTTTTTCCCCTTTAAATTAAATGACTATTAGCATATTTTAAATCTGTACAAAATGTTGCCATTTTTTGATAAGCCTTTTTTTTGGGGGGGGGGGGGGGGGGGGTCCGTATTAGTTTATTTGCACATAAATTTGATTGATATGAACATTATTGTGATAATTAACAAAAATTAAGATATTTGTAATGTAATCCCATTCTAACGCAATGTATTTTATCTAAATATAGAATCAACAAAGCCACTTTGAAAGGATTTGAAGAAGATGTTGGCACTAAAGAAACGCATCGAATCATGTATCCAGAAAGTACTATGGAACTCAAGAATGATACACATTTCTTGTTAGCCGCTTTCAAAGTCCTCGACATCCAATGGATGACGAGCGCCCTCACAGATGGATCCGTCTCAAGGTGAGTACAAGACTGTATGAAATGGTTGGGCTACATGTACAGGTTGTTTGTTGCTAGATTTGTTAAATTTGTGAGGTTTCTGTTTATCGTCGCACATACAGAATCCTATGCAACACATAGTGGAACTAAGCATCATCCACACAGGTAGAAGAACTAGATTATGGGTGGGTGCCATTTTGTTTTTTCCAATATATATACTGACGAATTCGGGTGCTGTCAAGTTTTTCACACATAATATGTGTCCGACCATTATGCATGATGCCTAGGCTTGAAAACCAGAGGCATCTACTACATTTTGACATGGAGATAGACAGAGCACAAGTATGTGCACTCTGTGACAGTTTTTCTTGCAGTCATGAAAAATACATAACCCAAATATCTCTCCATGATGGCAAAATCAAAATAGCACTTAATAGCATAAAGAGATAGAATAATTTGTTTGTACATATTCTAGTTCTGATTTGTATAATTATGCATGTCCATTTTACTTGTATCCTGCACCTACTTAAAGCATGATAAGTACATATCAGTTTTCCATCCTGTAATGAGACATCTGACACTGAACATATTAAATAGAAAAGTTTTCGTTATCAAAATGGAGATGGAACTGTAAAAGTCGTAATTTCTGCACAATTTATTTTTGCACTTTACAGATTTTCAACTGTTTTACATGTTTTAAATTCACAATTTATACCTTCCTCACATAGACTTATACATAAAAGAAACATATTTGTGTGTTATTGTTTTCGTCGTGTGGTTGGAGCACAAAAAAATATGAAAATATATGTAGCGCAAAAATTGTCCACTCTTACAGTATTGGCAGGAGTCAATGGCACATTAAGTGGTTGAGTACGGCTAGATTGGCTGTACTCATGAATCGGAATGAGCCGGAATTGAAAATATATAAAAGGAAAAGAAAAGCATGTATTATTAATAATTCAGACAGACTGTACATTCCATTAAAATGTCAAGTGAATTTAAAGTATTTGAAATGAAAATATAAGAGAAATACCTGGAGGGACTGAGTGGAGCCATTTGTATATACAGAGATGGCTATAGCATGCTCAGGTATAATGGACTTACAGAAAAGGGCCTTTAATTTTTTTCTTTCTGTGACCCACAGATACCATAAGCCAGTGTTTCAACACATTTTTCTCTCCATTTTTATGTATTCCCATGATTGATACTCAAAAACATAATTGTCGATACCCTAAATAATTGTCTCACTCAAACAATTGTCTCACATACATCAGCCTTCTGCAAGAACAACAATTTCTTTTGATTTTTTCCCTGTAACCATGATTTCCATTTATTACCAGTGGCAAGGGGGAAAAAATATATAAATGTTTGCTTGCTGATGTTTTCATATTCTTTCTGACATGTATATAATTTGATTTCATTCCAATTTAGCTCAGTAAAGCAACAGTTCCATTGTTTTGTTAAAAAAATCATTAACATATACCATAAAATGGCTGTTTAATTATATGACACTAACAAGTAGCTTTTGCTGGTATGAAACATAACGTTCCATTAACCTTTGTTTTTAGCAGTTAACAAATTCATATTCATTTTTCAATTATACTAGTTTCAATTTCAGTTTGAATTCTAATAAAAAAAGTACCTTTTTATTTTTATTGATAGTACAGCCATAGAGAATATGATATGGATTTTTATTGCCTTATTAATTATTTTTTGACAAAAACGTGTATCAAATATTGGGTGCATATATGTGACCAGTCGCGTCAAAAAGGACATGTTGTCGGCAAACACAGTTTTGAGATAGAGGCCAATATATTTCATGAAATATAAAGAAAATAATAGGGAAAAAAATGTTTCTTCAAATCATATCTTGTGATTACAAAGTCCGATTACCTTCAACATGGCGTCATTTCAAAGCTTAAAAAGTGCTCTTTCAAGTCAAACCAATAACTCAGATTTGACTTGGGCCTCCAACATGTCTATTTTGACGTGACGGGTCACATATATATCAATGACCTGTTTAGTTGTGATATTATTGGTGAACATGTGTTATTGATGAGAAACCATGGTTTTGATTGACAGGCTGTAGGCACAATGTTGCCGGGGGAGGGGGGATGGGGGGGGGGGGGGGGGTGTTTACCAAGTTTTATTTGGGTAGGAGTACTGTCAGCAAATTTCCAAGAAAAGGGCATGCATAGAAATATATGGTGGCTGATATATGATGACTAAAACATGACATATTTTCATCAAGCTTCTACTTTCTTGTGTACAATTTTAAACAATTGAGTGTTCAAAAACTAGATTTTTTGGCATTTTTGGCGGAATATGTTAGTACAATGTGAACACTTGACCTACACTTTTTAATACATTGAAATACCAAAATGGTTGATTTTGCTACATGTTTATATGGAACATCCCTGTACCCACTTATGCACTGAGTGCCCTCCCCCTCCCCCACTATTGCTGTTGTTGGCAGGGATGTGATTCCCGGTCAAAGGCTTAGCTCTGACATCAGCATCAACAAATCCAAATTCTTAGAAATGTTGCAATCATATTACAATCCTGACATGATACGTCATTTGGTGAAATACAAGCAGGAATAGCTATTATTAGTCCCGGGGGGAGGGGGGCACTCAACTTTTTTTTGGGTAGGGGTGTGCCGCCCAGGGTCTCAAAAAGGGGGGCTACAGAACTGAACTGAATGGATTTTATGATGAAAAATAGGGTCTTAGGAACTGATTTTTCAAAAAAAGTAGGTCTTTAGAACTGCCCTATAGTTCAATTTTGATTACCTCTTACGCAAATTTTCGATTTTGTTTGGTTTTAGAACGCAAAATTTTAGAAGAATTTGGGCTTTGGAACACAAAATGTCGCGATTTTTGAATTGTCAATAAAAGTGGGGTCATAAGAACTAATGCAGGCTCAAAAGGGGGGGGGGGTGTCATAAGAGCTAGCAGCAGAGGGTGAAAAAGGGGGTCTTCAGCGCGGCACATACCTATACCCTTTTCCAATGTCAGTGCCCCCCCCCCCCCCGGGTTATTAGTCTCATGATAGTTTATGTTTGTAGTGGTGGTTGGTATGGATGTGGGAGGATGACTCAACATTTGTATGCCATCAGAGGTGGAACAAGGGTCGTATGTCAAGAGGGGGCGAAATCCTGGTATTAAGGTAGATTTTCAAAGTAGAAGGAGTAGTAATCTATCAGTATCACAACTGATACAAAGTTATACCATAACCAATACTTTGAGTATTACATATATATATATGTCAAGTTGATTATAACTAGTCTTTAACTTGTGGTGCTCGAGAAATAAAAAAAATCATTCTTGACCGGGATTTGAACCTGGGAGCTCCCGAACTCCCTCTACCAAATGCGCTAAACCAGGACAAGTAGTATTGAAGCATTATAAAGGCTATTAGGGTTCAAGTTTGCATATTTTTCCCGCTTCAGAGTTTGATTTCACAGAAAGTATCCACAGAAAGAAAAAAACACTCATAGCCTGTGAGCCTTTTTTATTCAATTTTAACTTTGTTGTCTGTTTTTATTTCATAGGACTTATATGCCAGTCAGGAGAAAAATCAACTCACATAAATCCAAGGTAAGTAATTTGGGGTCTACCCGCTAGTCATAAGGGTCGCTAGTCATATAATGTATTTTCCTATACCACAAGTGCGCTAGTCATAAAAGTATCTTAGGGTTAGGGTTAGGTTTAGGGTAAGGTTAAGGTAGGTTTAGGGTTAGGTTTAGGTTAAGGGTTAGGGTTAGGGTTAGGGTATGGTAAGGGTTAGGGTTAGGGTAGGGTTAGGTATAGGGTTAGGTTTAGGGTAGGGTATGGTAAGGGTTATGGTTAGGGTAGGGTTAGAGTTAGGGTTTATGACCTGCAACCCTTATGACTAGTGACCCTTATGACTAGCGACCCTTATGACTAGCGAGTTTGACCCAGTAAATGATATCAACTTGCTTATTATAACTTGTTTGTTAAATATCAATGGAAGGCTTTCTAGACTGTTTTCTTCAGCATTCTGTTTTACATGTCTTCAACCTGCAGACCTATGAGAGAGATTTCTTGTTCATATACATGGGTAGTTGTAGATAAATTAACCCCTTATACTACACCCAAGGAGATTATGTAGAAATTAAAATATCATGAAAAAATAAGCCAACTATTATAGCTTAATTAGTGTCAAATTGGTGAGACATATTTGTAGTCCAAATAAACGTACAAGCGCGATTATTGCCACACACCCCCACACACACAGTTTTGGTCGCATACATGTGTCTTGCATATGATGCACAGCGTGCTTCATGCCATCATGCGCGCCCGCGTCCTTCTGTATTCATTCATTGCTATAAGGAGGCTTCACCACTTTGAAGCTGCTCAAACTATAGTGACAAAACAAAAGGGGAACCTCCAGGGCCAGAGATTGAAACCAGGCCACTGGTGTGAGAAATCAAGCACACAACAACTTCAAGACCAAGAACAGGCCCCTCCCTGGCTTAAACCTAAGGCAAAAAAAGTTGACTTGCCCTTTCCGACCGACCCACATTTTTGGAAATCTAGGGTCGCAATTTTTTTTTTTTTCAAAGTAAAAAATAAAAATAATATTTTTTTTTGAAAGAAGCACATAAAAAAAGAAAGAGATGAAAATGTGTTTTTGAGAAGTATCTGCTTGTTTAAAAATTAAAATTAAAAAAACCATAAACCCCCCCCCCCCCAAAAAAAAAAATCGTCTTTAAAACATGTTTTTGTGTAGTATCTCCCTGTTTAATTTTTTATTTTAAATCTTTTTTGACCGTCCGACCCAGACTCTGGCCCTGAAAGGGCAAGTCAACTTTTTTGTTGTTGCCTATACCATCCTACACACTACACATCCCTATGGCGCTAGCTGCTTGTACCAAGCGATCGCCCGGTATATCTCTTGCTACAGTCAGGTGGCCTATCAACTTTTTTGAAGCTGACCAGTTAGCGCAGTCAGTAGTCGTCTCAATTGCACGCATGCGCCTGAGTTTGATCCCGGCGCATGGGCAAGTCAACTTTTTTGTTGTTGCCTATACCATCCTACACACTACACATCCCTATGGCGCTAGCTGCTTGTACCAAGCGATCGCCCGGTATATCTCTTGCTACAGTCAGGTGGCCTATCAACTTTTTTGAAGCTGACCAGTTAGCGCAGTCAGTAGTCGTCTCAATTGCACGCATGCGCCTGAGTTTGATCCCGGCGCATGCCGAGACTGACCCCCACCGGAAGTTTGGGTTAAAACAGGTTTTTTTGTTGCTAACTAGAACTGAGAAAAGTAGGCTTGCTGCTGTATTTGAGGGTCGTTGCGGTGTTTTTTAGAGTATTTGTTGATGTTAGGGTTGATAAAGAACTACATTTTACAGATCATGCTGTCCAGTACAGCAAATTTATTCATGAAATTATTTCCTTGTCTGACAGGTGATGGTATTCAACCCAGCCTTAATGTACCATATCCATACTGTATGGGAGGACAACAAGGGTAGATATCCATCTACAGGTGCTATGGCCATATTTTTTGCTCTACATGCGTGCGATGAGGTAAGTCATGCTTAAGGTATAACAAAAGGTTGACCTGGCCATTTATAGTTTTAAGCGCCAAAATTATTATTTTTTAAGTATGGACATTTACTGCTTATTACTGTTGCTGCATCTTCCTGTATGAGTTTTTCTTTCGTGAAGAAGTAGACCCCTTAAACAGTCACTTATAGGTCAATCAATGCGTTTGTGTTGTGTCTAGAGAAATTAGACAAATCAATGCACGCGCGCTGATGTTGATGTGTGAATAATGGCACGACCCCACAGGGGGAGTGCTATTGTGAGCATATCAACATTTGCGCAAGTGCATTGATTAGTCTTATTTTTTGAGAAACAAAACATATGCATGTATTGACCTAATTCGTACACGACACTATGCAAATTAAAAGGTACAATTTGAGCATAATTTTGATCTATGTAAAAACAAATAAAAACACTATACAAATCAAAATTCACAATTTGAGCATAATTTTGATCTATGTAAAAACAAATAAAAACATGTTTACAAGTTTGCTAACACCCGCAGTTAAAATCAGCTAACCCGCAATTCCTAAACAACGAATCAAAACAAAGCGCCTGGTTCGTGCATTGAACGGCGCACACACGCGGTGCATTAGATACTTTCAATGCACTCCACGTTTTGTAGTTTCTTGCTTTCTGATTGGTTTGACACTACTAAGAGTGTATGAATTTCACCTACTGTAAAACCACTTAATTTTCGCGAGGGATTAAATTTCGTGAATTTCGCGAGGGATGTGAATTTGCGAAATTAAATACCCGCGAAACTAGCAGTCATTTTAAATTCGCGAAAAGTAACAGTAAAATTTCCAGATTCACTAAATGAAATGCCCGCTAAAATAGCAGTCATTTTAAATTCGCGAAATAAAGTATCCTCAAAATTTGCTACGGGGCAAAAACCAACCTGTTCTACTAGTAGATGGACCTCTCACTTAAAAAAAATCACACAAATCTGTAAAATTCCAAAAGATTTCTGAAAATTGGGTCAATATTCTTGCATGTGCATTTTTTCCCCCAGATTAAAAAGTGAAATTAAAATCAGGCCCGTAGAACAGGGTTTTTTTGGGTCACCTAAAGCTTCTTTTTTTCTTCATTTTGATCCCAAGTGTTGATTATGAAACATGATAGTTTAAAATTCCAACGCAAAATTAATTTTTTCTCTTCTGCATACTATGAGTCATATCTGACCAACATAATTAATCTCTATAGCAATGATGACTTTTGCAAACTATATTTATTATCAAAAGAGATGATATTATTATTAATGTGCGCTAATTATTACTATTATGTCTGTGAGTCATATACACAATTGATCTGTCAAAGGCTTCTGTGGACAAAATTAATTTTGCAATTTTATCTCTAAATTTCCATATTTCATAAACAAAATAAGCTAGCTCTTGTATCTGTAGAAATATGTTCAACAGCCGCTGTGTTGATAAAATGCAAGCGCTTTATAAGGTTTTACTTACAAGTAGCATAAAATGGCGGACAAAATTGGTCAACCCTATGTTGAACAACCCTGTATACTATATTTATATAATATTGAATGGCTTTGAGTGTGATACAAGAATGATTTTTTATATCGAGTGCAATATATTATTGTATTCAGCGTTCAATTTTCAGCATTTTTTTTGTGTAGCAAAAAGTGTGATGCACTATTAGTTTTGTGTAGCAATTCACAAATTTTGTATAGCACTTTTTTTTCTAGTAATAAAATTGATATTTCATCAACTTTGCACGTTCTACATAATCTGGCTGCGCCCGTAAGCAACATATAGTATACGTAACGTGTACATGATCTAGATTTTACAATTTGAACTAACACATTTTAGTAATAAAACACAAAGAAATACAGGCATTATTTCGCTCACGAGTCACGATGGATTTCAAAATTGTTTACATCATCTTCTTACTAAGCGCCATTTTGTAATGATTCCTTCAAGGAGTTTCCTGGTGTCTACTAGTTTTATTCCAAGTCATTTTTGTTGGCGCCTTTACGATTCGCCTTTTCGTAACACTCGGTGGCATGGGAACAAGACTAGTATCAAAAGTGACGTCATGATAATAATTTATAACATTGCCATTTTTTAATTTTAAACCAACAGTAAGACTTCTGCGCACATAATGTAAATCAATGTGGATTTTGACTCTGACGAAAACGAAATATGAACTGCCGATACTTGAGGAATTATCATACTTTTTTTTTGTTATTTGAAGATGAAACTCAATCTTTTTAGGTTTGGCTTTGATGGAACGTGATCAAATATCAAGTAGGGAATCTTCTTGCGTCACACTTTTAGCTACACATTTGTGCAATTGAATCGCAATACTTCAAAAGTGTGGAGCATTTCGCGATGCGACACCGGTTATCATGAACGCTGATTGTATTCACTATTACTAATATTGATTATTAGTATTAGTATTTGTTATAACAGACAGTTTGGGGGAAAAAACACTCGAGTACAAACTGACCTAAATCTCAGCGATTGTAACGCAGCGTGGACCAGTAAAATGAACTTGTGCCCATTATCTGCACATACGTACTGTTGCACACTTCTTCTGTGAAGCCGATCGAACAATATTTTTGAAATATGGTTCGCATTTGGGTACGTTGATTGAGACAATATATCAATACATAGTTTTATTGTACCGTTGGCCTGGTATAAATAATAATCATCATTAATACCATCTTAGTTAAGTCAAACCAATCAGAAAGCAATCGACTAAAATAGGCATAATTGCATTGAAAGTGTCTTATTGCACTCCACATGTGCGCCATTCAATGGGTGCACCACACACTTTGTTTGATTCGTTGTTCAGGCAGCACGGGTTCGCCGTTTTTCTCTGCGGGTATTAGCAAACTTGTTAACATGTTTTATTCGTTATTACATGTAGATCAAAAGTAGGCTCAAATAGTGAATTTCGAGTTGTATAGTGTCGTGTATGAATTAGGTTATACATGCATATGTTTTGTTTCTCGAAAAATTAGACAAATCAATATTGCACTTGCTCAAATGTTGATATGCTCACAAAAGCACTCCCCTGCAGGGTTGTGCCATTGTTCACACATCAACATCAGCACGCCTGCATTGATTTGTCTAATTTCTCTAAAAAACCCACACATACACATTTATTGACCTATAATTAGTGTGCTCATTTCTATGTACCCTTTGTATATCCTAGTTGGGGTTCACATCTGTCATGGGTTAAAATCATACAACAGTTAGAATCCCTGCACTTTTCAATTTGGTATATGTGACGTGTTCTACCGAAACCAGTCACAATTGGGCAAGATATCAAAATTGAGTTAGTTATTGATTATTAAAGTAGAGATCTTCAGCTTTACAATGGTACCTCTCTTTTTTTAATCAGACTTTCCAAAGCGGAGTTACATCATTTTCAAGTTCGTCTTTTACGGTCTTTATGAAAACTCCAAACTGAGATATCGCCCTTAAAATTTACTTTGTACCATGATTTTACATGTTTTTATCGCCCTTTCAATCACTGAAACATACATTTAGGATGATATTTTGATCTAAATCTTTCACAATAATTTTATAAACACTCTGAAGATTAATTATTTACCAGAAACTCAAATTCCCAAAAAATCACCCCCAATTATGTTTTGGGCTATTTCTCAGTTTGGAGCTCTGCCCAATTCCGTCTGGTTTCGGTAGAACACGTCACATATATTTACTGGTATCGGGCAAATAATTGTCTCCTCTTTTCTTTGGGGTAACTTTCTATGTAAACTATCGCTTCTTTTGCTACAGGTAAATTTATTTGGTTTTGGGCCGACCAAGAACGGCAACTGGGACCACTACTGGGAAGCTCCGATAGATGACAATAAAGTAGATGCCTTCAGGAAAACCGGAGTCCATAGCGGTGACACGGAAAAAGAGTTATGGCAGCACCTCGAGAGAGAAGGAAAAATCAAAATCTATTTGGGAAGTAGATGATGACTTCCATTATAGAGACCTTTTATATTTTGGGATGACTGGTGTTTTGGGATACACTATAGAATTGCTATCACTGAGTAAAACAATCTTTGGTACAAGTACAGGGCATTAGATTTATCTGATATGCCACTGCTGGAACTGTGAATCTTTTTTAAAACAAACTTTTAGAAAACAAGACAGATGTTTGACTTTGTGAAATACATCTTTTCTAGTTCATGCCCACTGTTTTTAATAATGTGGTGGATTTTTCTAACAATTTTCAAGAAAACAAAAAACCCGAACTATCGCATATTTTGCCATCAGGTTAATGTGTTTGGGTTTGGTGCTACAAAGAACGGCAACTGGGACCACTACTGGGATCCTCCAAAAGACGATTCAATTCCAGATCAGTTCAGAGCGTCAGGAGTCCATAGCGGTGGCACAGAGAAGGACCTTTGGCAGCACTTTGAAAGAGAAGGAATAATCAAACTCTATTTAGGCGATAGATGATTGATGAATTCTACCGGTGCTGACTCGTTACAGTTGTTATAGGGTGGCACGGGTAACATGGTGGGCCCAATATAGGTTCGCAAACGCCTTACTTCCGCCGCAGTGTACGCCGATTTCTCGTAGGTCAACGCAGGTCACCGGATGTGATTGCAGCCATTGCTATGTGTCAAAATCGGGAGAACGTTAACGCTATGCATCGCAAGCCTCTCGTAATGGCAGTTGAATACTTTTAACTCCATTGCGATAATACACGGTAAATGACGTCTATAGTGTGAATGGAGCTTAAGAAGGCAAATAATTTCAGCTTATATTAAGCTTTATAGTATACAAATATGAACAGGTCATGAGTGGAATGGTATATGAACAGGCCGTGAGTGGAATGGTATCAGTATGACGATCATGAGGTGAAAGCAAGATATTTCAAGGGAACAATTTCAACTTTCACACAGTGATCATACTTGTACCATCAGACAAATTGAAGCAAATTAAGCAGGCGTCAGAGTTGCCAGAATTATGGAGCTACCAGTGTGGTGGTGAAACGTCATTAATCACAGTGAGTAACATTTCTCACTTCTTTTTGATTTGTACAAGAAGAATTATTTATATCATATATCTACGCACAATCCAGGTGAACCTATTCAAAGGCTCCAGTCATTTTATGTTTGTTCTAATATACGCTAATTCATGCATATATTCAAATTATTTGATTGGTTATTACAAAGGCCTTAAATGTACTTCTTCAGCAAAACATTCAAAGTCCACCGTACTTGACCTCATTCTTACTCATCGCACCTTTATGCTGCCAACCAATATCCCATGTTCAGAAAATATCCTCTCTGCATTTTGTATTGGTTTTTTATTTTGAACTGGCTGCACTTCTCCTGTAAGGCTAAATTAAAAAATCTTTTGTCTCAAAGCTCTTCAGTTTTTGAAAACCTAATGCAGAATGCGGTGTTTTTTAAGGTTTTATTTTAATTTTTTTAAATATAAAATATTGAAATCCTTGTAAAAGTGACTTGTTGTATTTAAAATGATGTGATCAATGAAAATCTGAAAAATCTGTGAAATTTTGGGATTTTGTGGTTTTTTTTTAAATTTTTTTAATTAAGATTTTTGTTGTTCTAATTAGAGAATAATTACTGCGTAACAACTGTTTTCGCGAATTGGTTGTGAAATAAGAGGTTGATGTTATGGTCTGAGGAATTGTCCCGAAGGGGCGCAGCCCCTGAGGGACAATTCCGAATGACCATAACAGCAACCGAGTATTTCACAACAAATTCGCGAAAACAGTTGTTAAGCAGTCATTATTCTCATTCATTACTGAAAAAGATGCATATTTATCCAAATCGTTGATTTGTACCGATATAATCTCGCTAATAATTAATTAGTTGTTTTGTTTATTTTGTCCACCCCTGCCCTTCTTAGTTATTGAAACAGTCCGAGTCGGGTCATCCCCTCATTCAACCAATCAGAAATAAGCTTTAATCGTGTTTCCTCATAATTCAATGAATATTCAGTTTAGGGGCGTGAGGCGTTTATTTGATTGGTCGGTCAGTGAGCAAAACAATGGAACACTTTGGCACAGTACTTTCGGGCAATTATTAGTAACCTGCGCTCGGCGTGCGCGTTCTCATCTAACGATTCATTTTATTGGAGCGCACTTGATACGCAGCTATCGCGATTATTCATGAAGTAATGAATGCGCATCAATAAACTAACGCGCACGGGAGCTTTGAGACAAATGATTTTTTTAATTAGCCTAATCTGGAAAAACCTAGTAAGTCTGTTGAACACAAATTTGAGAAAACAAAAGGAAAACTGTTTCTTTTTATAAATAATGAGTATATTAGACTACTGTATAAGTGAAACATTTTGTGTTACATTTATTTTCGCGCTCGAACCAGCTCCAGAGAAAATAATAAGTCTCCAATATATTTCTTTTGCGTATAGGTCTATGCGATGAAACTACAAATCACACGTTTAAATACACGCAAAACGGTCGAATATCTGCAAAAGTGTATCGCACAAAGATTACCACTTGTATAGTATATCAGTTTTAATTTTTGGAAATTTATGCAATATTTTAGAAATATTAAAATAGCTTATATGGTTATATAATACCAAATATTTTACTGTTTTTAGTTATAGTATTTACCTATATAATCACATCCATCCAATATTACTAGCAAATATTTTACACTCATTGCATATCATAGTATTTTACTTATTACCAAATATATAATTTTGACTCTCATTGAGTTGTGTATGTATATAAGATGGACATTCGAAGCAAATCCACAGTTAACCTGGATTTGTTTTTTTTATTTCTTGCTTGTTATTGAAGGTAGCCGTAAGTTCTTATGATTTTTTGTATTTTTTTGTATTTTTTTTTTGATTTTGATTTGTTGTTTGTCTGATTTATTTTTATTTTGCCAACATATATTTTAAGGGGTATACAGGTTTTTAATCTGCTGTGCTTATACACCAAAATACTTATTTATATTATACTGTAATTATAGAGATCTATATCTTCGACCAAAATTGTGATTAATGTAGATACTATTTCATCCATTCACCAATAGACACATGATTAAGGCTGGTGTCAACCCTGTTTGGCGCCAAATTATCAAGCACTGTAACTTTTAAATTATAAATGTGGTGTACATAAAAGTAAACATTTTTTTGTAATGAAATGAGTCAGAGAATCCATTTTTTGTATCAAATTTTACTAAAATTAGTGATTTTTACATTTTTGCCCAAAAATCACCTTTTTGGCGCCAACATTTTTCAGACAACCTAACAATATCAGTTTTTGATTAAAAATTCAAAAATTTCACCAAAATCATCTAAAGTCAATTATCTAGGAGTGATTTTTTTTTTTGGCTTAAAATTTGTTTGTTTTGAAAATATTGACCAAAAGTGCCAAAAATGAGATTTTTGAGATAAAAAACATTTTTTTGACACCAGCCTTAACAGAAAGGGTTTGCTATCTAATTCTGATTGTAACCGATTGTTGCTAAGTTATTCATCAGGTGTTTCTAGATGTTATCCAACTCAGCAATTGTTTCTATAACACACATGAGAAGATAATAATATCCCTTGTCCTGTGGTTACTAATATTAAATAGTTTATAGTTTATCAAATTATGATTCTTGCCCAAATGGACGTGATTCTCTGGGACATAGTCAAGCACATGTTATCATTTTAGGCAGTGTCTAAATACCCCAGGTTCATTGCTTAGTAGCAATTAGTTACAGCTCTTACTACCATTATCCTTTGTTTTAAGGGGGAACAAATGTGAGGAGATTGATTTTAGTTGAAATCCTCAATTAGCCAAAGATTTATATATCTTCTCCTATTTTACCCCACCAATTTCTTCTTTGAATAGCCATATGACATCCATCCACCATTCCATCAAGCTTCTCTATTGGACAAGGTTAAAAATTTCAATTGAGACCCATTTAAATATATGCGACCAATTGCGTCAAAAAGGACATGTTGTCGACAAACACAGTTTTGAGATAGAGGCCAATATATTTGGTGAATTATAAAGAAAATAATTATAAACAAAAATATGCTTTTTCAAATCATATCTTGTGATTACAAAGTCTGATTACCTTCAACATGGTGTCATTTCAATGCTTAAAATGTGCTTTTTCAAGCCATACCAATAATTCAGATTTGACTCAGGCCTCCAACATGTCCATTTTGATGTGACGAGTCACATATAGTTTAATCAGTTCCAAATTGGCAAGAAATATTCGTTTTTTATCTCTATTAAGTAATCCTAGCGCACATGCATGAATATGGCCATACTCACACGGTTTTGGTCGCATGCAAGCATTACGCATATGATGCACAGTGATATGCTCGCGTCCTTCTGCATTCATTCGCTGCTGCAAGGAGGCTTCGCCAATTTGGAACGGATCAAACTATAGCCTTAAATTTGTGTCCGTTTAAAATAATACACATTTTAATTTGCTCTGAGGAGTTCAGCCACTTCCCCCTTTAAAATTCCAAAGACATTATTCTCTTTGTTGGACATCTGAAATAATTGAATATAATTTGAACAGGATGGTGCTCTTTTCTTTGGTTGGTGGTTGGTACCCACAACAATCGGAAAGACCTAAAACAGTTAACATTCCACGGGAGGGGGAAACCTCTACCTCAGAGACTATCATTTTACTTAACACCAAATTTTACTTAACACCAAATAAATTATATAAACTCTTATACCGTGTAATATTAACACTTTCCACGCGGCAGGCGGCTGCAGACGACATTCCAAAATTGCACAAAATGTTTCAAAAATTTCAAAACTATTGAATTTCATCACCATATTTGGAATCACCATGAGAAATGCATTACAATAAGTACAAACATGCCTAGTATTGGTTCAGTAACCATTGAGATAGACTTTAGAAGTTGTGAAAGGTTTCTGAAAAATCTGTTTTTTGTATGGCAAAAATAATCGCCGCGTGGAAAGTGTTAATGTAAATGACATTAAATGTAAACAAATACATACTTCATTTGGAGGATTCTAATCTCTTCGTTTCTTGCTCAAAATCGATGGTAAACATACAATTTCTCAAAATGTTTGTTTTTGATGATAATTATATTCTTTTGGAACAAAATCACACAACCATCTGATCATTTTTCCTCTGTTTCCCTAACCTTAGCCATCCCAGAGTAGAGAATATATTTAGCAATATTTAGCTCAATGCTTTGTGTAGCCTTGTGACCACATAATACCTTGTCGCAGATTTGCTTTTACCTATTGCCTATATAGCTTTACCTAGATCTTTTTGATGATATTGAGAATGAAACATGATCCAACAAAGTGCCTTTTAAGAGATAGCTTCAATACCACTAGTAATGAATACACCTTCTGCATTTACAAATCTACAACTCTACGTAATCAGATACTCTATAGCCATCAAACCATTATGAAAATATGTTATTTAAACACTATTGACGGTTTCGCAACAAATATTTTAATCCAGACTTTAAATTGAATGTGCACTCTTTGATTTTCACCTAATTTCAATTAAAATCATTTTTATTTTCACCTAATTTCAATTAAAAAACTCAAATTCCAAAGGTTCACACTACAGAAAGGTTACAATAAATCTTGCTTGAATTTCACAACTGTGAGTTTGGTCTGAATTTGATAAGCAAAATGTTTATTTTATTTATGTTTGTTTACTTACAGTTTTAATATCAGCACTTTGTAGCCACATATACCGAAACATCATTTTGTAAATACAACATTTATAATTGTATATATGTGTTGGGGTGTTTGTATGACATTTTTGATGGGATATATCAAGATTTTAAATGTTTATGAATATAAATATAATGCATGTTCTTTGGTCTTCTGTCTTAGTGCAGTGATGTTAGAGCTTCTTTCAGTGAATACTGATAAGTGTCATAGTGCATATAATTTTAATATTGTGCGCTGGCACATATAGGGTGTCCCAAAGGTGTTGATACCCTTTTAAAGCTTTGTATCTCTCTTAAAAATAATTTGCAGTATCAAATTGAAAACATATTTGTATAGAGAAAACGTTTAGAATTATTTTGATACCAGACACTTACATGTTACTGCTGTATTTATTACTTGAATATGCTTGTGCTGGTTCCCTGCATCAACGGGCTCTACACAATTCATTCATAGATGGGGGTATGTGCAAAATCCAGTAATAGATTTGATCAATGTCTGCATAACGCTTAGAACAATAGCAAATCTGCTTATTTGTGCAAAATACATGGTAGTAGCACCTGCAATGGTGTATGATAGCAACAGACTTCACACACACAGTGTAACATGCTCCCCATTGCGCTGTAGCCATGGCAGGCATGACAATGTATACAGCATTCAATGCGTCATCTTAACTACAACTTCCTTTGATCATTATTTATCCCTTGTCACAACAGAACGACAATGTAATGTCGTTTAGAGTCAATTCTAAGTGTCATTGATGCCAAGGCAAAAAAAAAAAATTGACTTGCCCTTTCCGACCGACCCGAATTTTCGGAAAAGTAAAAATAAAAAAATTTGAAAGAAGCACATAACAATAAAGAAAGATGAAAACTTGTTTTTGAGTAGCATCTGCTTGTTTAAAAAAAAATATCAAAAAAATATCTTTAAAACGTGTTTTTGTGTAGTATCACCCTGTTTAATTTTTTTTTTTAAATTAAAAATTAAAAAATTAAAAAAATGACCGTCCGACCCAGACTCTGGCCCTGAAAGGGCAAGTCAATTTTTTGTTGTTGGCCCTATTGCACTATGGATGAGTTGGCAGTGGGATCCAGGGTGCAGGGCACCAGCATATAATATGCTTTGACATTTCTTCATAGAGATAAATTGACTTAATATAGACGCATATACATATGATTTTATTAAGAAACTCCTTAAAGTACTAATCATCTAATTCTTGCCATGTTGCCATGTATATAGATGTACAATTTTGGTAAAGAATCTTTTATATTACCAATAAACCTTTTGTAAAGTGATTTCTGAAATAATTGGCACTATTGAATGTGATTAATGTTGGTGTAATTTGATAAAGTTTGCAGTAGTACAACTTTTTGTATAAGCATACTCTGAATAATTACTGAAATAAACTGCCTATGTAATGCGTTTGATAATGGTGTAATTTGGTGACTTTGGCAATGTAATTGCAAATTTGTACCGTAATAATGGCATAATTGTCTAGTAATAATTGCATTGAATCGTAATAATTGCATATTTATATCATATTGATAAGCCTTAATGTAATAAATAATCCATGTATATGCTAATAATAGATTTTATTGTATTATATGTTATATGTTGAGGTCAACCATATAAATGATTTGTAGTACATCTACGCAGACATTTAGGAAATATGAAATATAAGATTATATATTTTGCTGTTTTATTTGTGGGTTCTGTTTGTGGGATCAGTACCAAATAGACAAACCTCATATCCATACATATTGATTTGAAGTACCCCCTCCCAGCAGTCAACTATAGTACTGTAAGCGTGTGTGACCATCAAAATGTTTGATTAAGGCGATGAAAAAACAAAACCCTGTTTTACATGCGGGCAGACCTGTCGGTCAGGCAGGTTTTTGTGTGTGTTTTTTTAACCTAATAAAAATGTCACCAAAATCTGCAAAAAACGGCTGATTTTTACATGATTTGAGAAAAGTTTATCTAAAAAAAAGGGGGTCGCTCGTAACATGTTTAGGGGGTCCGAAATCAACCATTTTAAAGAAATAGGGTAATTGTTTTTCAAAATCCTGTCAATATCACCCCAGCTCTTGTTTTCTTTTACTTTATCAATACATTCAAAGTATTTATCAATTTTTAAGTTATTTTTAAAAGGGAATTTATGTGGTATACTAATTTTTAATGGTTTTGGGGTATACTCATTTTTAATGGTTTTGGTATTTTTGGCTTCAGGAGATATATGCATTTGGGGTTGTCATAAAAATCATTGGTTCTGCATGCTTACAGCAGTATATTTGACGGCCTGATTTAGTCAAATAGATCTATTTATAACGAAGCTTCCGATATGCATGATGTGAGATGCACACACAAAGACACTAGCTTCACAGTTGTTGTCTATTCGGTACTGAAACAAACTTCAGTCTTATATAATCTATACACTTAGAAATATACCAAATTGTTGAATGAGAATCTATCCGTTTCTAGATGGTCATTTCAAACATCCTATGATTGCTAAATTGTGTTTTCTGAAAATGTTAATACCCAACTTGCCAATAGTGCAAAATATGTAATATCCTAAGTATAACTATTTGAATGTTGGGAACACATTAAAATGACACTTGGCCACTCAAAAAACCACCTGTTATACGGGCAAACGGACCTCTCAGGTATGGTCGGTTGGTCGGGATTTATTTGGGTGTTTTGGGGGATATTTGTTTTTGCAAAGATTTCAGGAAATGTTGGTGAATTTTCAACAACAAAATCAAAAACTAATTTTTTGAAAAGAAAAATCAAACAAATTCAAACACAATTTTCCAAACAATTTTCAAAAGAAATAGTTTGTTGTTGAAAGTTAGTTATAACAAGGTGTTTTTTTCGTGGCCTAAACTTCATCCAAATAGGTGGTCAATATTGAATCATTTCTTGTACAGATTAATTTGAACCTTTATGGTTATAAAAACTGATTGATTCTCATTTTACTGTTTGAATAATGTACAGTGTAGGGTAAAGTCGCCAGTTTTCAGTCTGCGCCATTTTTTCGGTCACTTTCACCAAAATCGTGTAATTGCATCGGTCTCATTTTAAAGCGATACCGGGCATCAACTATGCGGCGTTTTTTTGGCCGTCAGTTTATAGCGACGAGGTCATTTTCATGTACACGATTTGGGCGAAGTGACTGAAAATAGGTGCTGACCGAAAACTGGCGACTTAACCCTACTTGTTATGCTTTGTTAGATGATTTGTTTAGAATTAATGTGATTTTATATACCAAATTCCCTTTTTCCTCAGTACTTTTAAAAGATATTTTTTATGCTGGACAGAACTATAGTGATTATACGATATATGATAGATATGAATTAGTGCAATGATTAAGTTCGACAATATGGACACAATTAATTGTATAGTTGTTTGGGGATAAGAAATTGTATAGTTGTTTGGGGATAAGAAAGGGACAATTCTTAATAAACCTTTCACACAAGCCCGACGATCGATTGGACTTCGATCGGTCATTGGATTCACACAGAGAAGTGGCCCTTTTTTGACGATTGATCGGCATAGCGACTGTTATTGAGTCTACAAAAGGACGGTCGATCGTCTAAAGATCGATTGTCGGGCCTGTGTGAAAAGGTTAAATGTAACACACCGGCGGCATTTATTAGCGAAAGGGTTTTTGTTCATTTGGTTTTTTTCTTTTTTTTCTTTTTTAGGGGGGGGGGGGGGGGTTGAGTCATTAAGACTTACTGGTAGATTGTTGCAAATAAAGTAGCATGTATCTTACTTAAGGGCTGAGTCAGACAGAATGGGCACTTTTTTGACACAAGGTAAGCAGTGCCATGAAAATAAATGTCAGGTGTTTAAATCAATAATTATGCCAGAAAGACCAATCACTTGGCTTTAATTCAGAAAAATATATTTTTAAATCAACCGTTTTGTTATAATGTCGAATCCATTTCAGTACAGGCAGTTATTTTAAAGTCAATACATGGAATGGCTCCTCTAAAATTGATGTAAAATTATAATCCTGTGTTCAATTTCAGAATTATTTCAATCAAAACTAAGTAAATGGTCTTTCTAGCAATATTTGTTAATTGAAACCTCAAATTCTTCTGACAACTTTGCCAAAAATGTGCCCCGTCTTTCGGACTCTCCCTGTACAATTGTGTCTTCATTTACAGTTGTGAACTTAACACTTTCCACGCGGCAGGCGTCTGCAGTCGACATTCAAAAATTTCACAAAATGTTTCAAAAATTTGAAAATTATTGAATTTAATAACAATATTTGGAATCACCATGAGAAATGCATTGAAATAAGTACAAACATGCCAGGTATTGATTCGGTGTTCATTGAGTTTGAAATTTGAAAAAAGTGTCTGGAAAAAAAAAATGTTTTGAATCATCATCATCGTCAACGCTTTCCGGCTATGTTGCCATTGCGCGCGCAACTATTACTCGCCAGGTCATGCGATCATTGGTCTGTGTCATGAGTTCCGGTTTAATTTCTTTATTTACATTTGCGACCCAGGTAGGCTTTGGACGCCCGACTGGTCTCTTCGTGGGTCTGTTGTATTCCTTTAAAGCCTGACGTGCTGGAGTTTCCTCTGGTAATCTGTATAAATGTCCCAGCCAATTTAGACGTCTTCGTTTGATCGTTTTACTCCACGGCTCACTATTTGTTTTAGTATAGAGGTCAACATTTGTCATTTTATCAAGTTTCGTGATATTGAGAGTCCGTCTTAATAGAGTTCTTTGGAAAACATCTATTTTGTGTTCTAGTTTCATTGTTATTGTCCATAGTTCACTGTTGTATAGAAAAATTGAGCTAACATATGCGTTGAAAATTCTCATTTTGGTGGTTATTGTTGCCCTCCTGCTTTGAAGAAATTGTTTGAGTTGGTTATATGTGCCGATGGCTAACCCTTTTCGTCTTTTTATATCCTCCTCTGTGTCTAGTAGAGATCCTAAATACTTGCATTTTTTCCAGTCTGTTGGGCCTTCCCTGGTTACTTTGTAGAGTTCTGTTTTTTCTCCATTTATGGTGAGATTTCTTTTCTTCAACTTTGATGGTACTGTTTTCTTTATTTTGGTGATTAGACCAGAGTTTGTTGTAATCCAGCTAATATCATCAGCATATTGCTGATCTATTGTCACTGATTGGTTTGGGTTTTGTATGCAGTAAGAGTGATCTTGCAGATGTGTTGGTAGAAGATCCTTGGATACTTCCCTTGCAATGGCATAATTATGTTCTGTCTCGTCTTTCTCTCTCGCTGCATGAAGTGATTTTGCTAAATAGTATGTAAATAGAATTGCACTGGCACAGTCACCTTGTGGAGCACCTATATTTGTCTTGAATTGTTGTCCTGTTTCCTTGTTTACACGGACTTGTATGTTTACATCTTTGAGTAATAGGTAGAACATATGCAGTTCATCTTCAGCTAGTACTTCTTTGAGATCTTCAATTAAAATGTCTCTCTGGATGGTATCAAACGCTTTACTCATGTCGAGTAATAAAATGTTGATCTCATAGTTTGAAGATGTTATTGCTTTTTCCGCAAGTGTCTTAATGGTAAATACATGTTCTGTTGTTCCTCTTCCTGATCTGTATGCAGCTTGTGAAATTGGTATTTGACTATTAAGTTTTTCCGATGTCCTTGTTATCATGATTATTGCGAGGATTTTCCTGATGACCGATAGAAGAATGACTGGTCTAAGGTTTTTTGGTGGTCCTTGTTTCTTTCCTGGTTTTGGTAGTGGTACAAGAATACCAGTTTTTAGTTCTTTTGGATAGTCACCTGTTTTTGCCATATGATTTAGTAGATCAGCTATGCTTTGGTGTATGATCAGTGGACCATGTTTTATAAGTTCTGCTTTCAGTTGGTCACATCCTGCACTTTTATTGTTCTTTAAGGATTTTACTGCTTTCTGTACTTCACTCACAGAAAAAGGTATTTCCATCTCTTTTGATTTTATTTCAGGTATTTCCTTTTCTGAGTCTATATGAAATACATCTTGAAAATGCTTTGTTATAATCTCTATTTGCTCTTTTGTGTTTGAAGTGAGTCCTTTCTCTCCTTCAACTAGAAGTTTCTTCTTTGGTTTACTTTGTTGTAGTTGTCTCACCGCTTGGTACATTCTGTTGGAGTCGTTTTTATTTCTCTCTATTTCTTCAACCTGCTCGATAATTTTCTTTGTTTTTTCTTCTTCGATAAGCTTGTGAATTTCTTTAAGAATCTTGTTCCTTTTTGTTTTGATCTCCCTGCTTTTGATCTTGTCTGTGGACGCATTTATGTCATTTTTTTTTGAATAATATGGTAAAACTAATAGCCACATGGAAAGTGTTAACTACAACACATCAGTATCATACTTGCAGGCTACTAATAATCAACTGAACATGCCTGTAGATTATGTCTATGAATTACAAAGTGCTGTATAATGGGTAATGAATTTAGTACTATAATTTAATAGTAGTACTCACTATTTGAATTAGAAATATTGTTTGTAAGAGGTGAAGGTGCCTTGTGTTCAATGATAGTTGTAGATGTTTTTTTTGATGTGGTACAGATTAAAAATAATGACAACTAATATATGAAAATAATATAAACATCTGAGATGATTAGATTAACATGTAAGGTGACATACAAACCCTGTTCTACGGAAAAACAAACCTGTTAGGTAGGGTCAGGCATTTTTTTTTTGGGGGGGGGGGTGTTCCATAAAATTTAGGGCATTTTGGGTGCATTTTCAACAATTTTCTTGAAAATATTTAAAAAACACAAAAACCTGGGTTGGTCTGGTCCCGTAGAACAGTGTGGTTTTTCCGTCGCTATTGTCAAGTTTGTATGGTATTAAATAATAAACATAGGCAACACATTCCATCAGCTTTTTTGGGATGATCTGCTGTTTGTACATATTTTTATTGCAATACTATGACCATAGAGATTATCACTCTTCAAATGAATTGAATGTACATGTACAGGCTACTATCTTATTTATCGTCCGTATGGAATAAACCATGCACTACAACAACACAATACACTAGTTATGAGCATGCGCACTTCAGTAAGGCCAAACAAAGAAGAAGGTCTGTCTCAGAAGCCTGCCTGCATTGGTATGTGAAATGAGCTACGGCACGTAAATCTATGCGCTGGGGGATAAACAACTTCTTCTTTTTTTTAATCTTTTATTATTTTATTTTTTTTATTTTTTATTTATTTTTTTTGTTGTTGATTTTTTTTAAAAAGTTTAAAAAAATTCTCTGTAAGCTTGGATAAGCAAGAAAAAAATGCACAAAAAAAATCGCATACCTCATAGCCTATTTTCTAAAAAAATCAAAAATTGCACAGCACTTAGCTTTTTTGCACACTGTTTCTGAGACAGACTTACTTCTATGTTTGGCCTAACGGGACAACAAACAAGACGTTGCCTATACATTTTATAAATAAAGTGAAAGGTTTACAACAAGGCAAATACATTTCAAATTATCTAAAGAATACAACTCCATTATTTTGATTGTAATTATTTTTTCAAAAAGTATGATTTGGTATAGATGATGTTTCCTCCAGAATGTTACTAAACTGTTTGAACTTTTTAGTTACTTTTTGTTATGTCTTTCATACTGTTTGAATAAATAAATGATGATACAACTCATGTCTCGTTTGTCACTTATCAGTTCTTCCTTTTTTAAGGATTTCTTTCTTTTTTGTGATATTCGGGTAAGTAGAAGGAATATCAATGTGGGTTAATAGAAGGAAATATCAGTGAAACTTTTCGGTAGATGTAAAATGGCTATAAAGCTTCAAAAGGTGTTATATTTTGTGTTCAAAATTAGCCAAAATTGCATTTAAGAACAATATCTTGTGAGTGTTGCTTCCCCTTCAGCCTCCAATAGCAAAAGAGAGATCTGCCTCTTGACCATGTCAGCACCTCTTGTAGAAGTGTAGGTCGCTTGATACGCTTGACCTTCCCCTATAGACCACCATTGTAACATTTCAGCAGAAGGGGTTCTGGCTCAGGAAATTTGTTTGCTGGTCAATCAGATGCACAGAAACACAATTTGTGAATTGGCATGATCAGTAGAATCAGATAAGGCGGCCAAAACAAAAATCCTTTTCTTTTCTACTTCTAAATCCAAATGTCCAAATGTGATACTGTATCATAGCACAGATGCTATACTATATACCTGCTGATTTAACACTTTACACACGGTTATTAGCGTTACCATCAAACACATTTTTCAGAAGGTCTTTCTCAAGGATTACTGATCCAATACTCGGCATGTTAGTACTTATTTTAATGTATTTCTCATGGTTATTCCAAATATGATAATGAAATTTAGTAATTTTGAAATATTTGAAGCATTTTAATTTTTTTTGGAATGTCGTCTGCAAACGCCTGAAAGCGTTAATGCCTACCAAGACCTATACCAGGATATTGCCTGTTGTAAAGCATGACAATATAGGTGTCAAGTAATTCCAGGTTTAAATGATCAGAAGAAAATGCTGGGGAAAATGAACTTCACAATTTTCAGATTAACTTAATCTTCCCCCGGATATTATTGCATATAGTATTGCGTCTCTTCGCTCTAACACCTTTCTTAAATCACAGACAGAAATTTATCATTCATGTAAAACACTGGCGCTGTCTGGTCGTTAACTTGAAATAATACCCGGCGTCAGTCGTACCATTTGATTTAAGTGGTATAATTAGTATACTCAACTGCAAAAAAATAAACTCATAGTGTATTCATAAGATATTTCTTGCAAAGAAAGTTACATCATGCTATCTTAAGAATTTATCAAGCAAAAGTATTGTGATTGAAAAACAGAGCATAAATAGCTCTGTGACAAACTGAATCGAGTTAATTATGATTTTTCTGCATAAAGATCAAGCCTCAAATCAAGCATACATATGGACCAGGAGCTACTTTGTAACTTGTTCATTAAAGTAGCTCCTGGTCCTATACTTGCTGTTCAAAATTTGAAGAAAAAAACCCACCTGGGGCTAAACCTTAGCAACCACTGAAAAATTCCCAGATCCCGCTTAATTCGAGGCTTCATAGAGATATAGCAATGCAGTCATCATGGTCATTGAAACCCTAATAACTGTTTTACTGACAGAATCTAACACTCTAATGCAACCAGACTTTGTACCTGTAGTGTTAAAACTCAGTCAAAGCATGTCAAAGGTATGTGCCCGGTGTTCTCTCTTCGTATTCAGAGGGGTAACACATAATCGTGCTAATTTGACCCCTTTTTCACACAAAAGCACATACATTTTATCTCAATGAAAATAACCCCCCTTTTTCACCATTTCAAGGACACCTTCTAAGTACATGTAGTCCCCCTTTTTGCACAAAAACGAGGACACAGTTTGATATAACACAACCTACTTATCCAACTTTTTTCCTTCTTCGATAGCCTCTCCAAAACACACCCTTAATATTTTTTGAAATCACAGACATTAGTTTTCAAAACGACCCGTTATTTTGTGAAATCGCGGACATAGTTTAAAAAACACCCCTAATTTTGGGAAATCGCAGACATGGAACGGACCCCCCCCCTATTTTTCCGCGATTTTTAGACCGATCATGCGTACCCAAAGTCAATGTTGACTGAAACCACTGGGTTATGTGCAATATATTTAGTGCACCATCAAATCATTATTGCTGTTTCTTCAAAATTTGTATGATTCACTTTATTCTGAGGAAATACCAAATGTAATTGTTAGGACTGGAGAGTGTTCTAGAGTGTTCTTTTGCAACAAGTCAAACATTCATGGCAAATATCTCCCCCTTTCACCGTGCCAGGTACTACGGTAAGGATGTTTGCCAAGTTATTTTAACAAGCTTTGGTGCCATATGTCATGTTGTTTAAGGCATATTTTAAAATCATGATTTTCATATTCTCTGCTATCTACTGAAGTCTGGGTGTGTGATACTCACATTATACAGGTATGTGTCACTCTAATGGGTAGCTTTCTCCGCAACAATGCCCTAAATATGGGGTATGAGTGTTGTGCTGGAAAACCCTAAACATGGGTCCTAAATCGCAAAAGAATACCACCAAACATGGGTAAAAAATCACAGTCATTTCAGCCATTTTTAAAGGGAAAAAACCCTATAAGAAGGTCAGGATTTCAAACCTCCAGCAGCACCCCCCCCCCATCCCAGGGTACTGAAGATAGCACTCTCTATGATGGCTGGTGCTTTACCTACTGAAGATAGCACCATGATTTAGGTTGTGCTTGATATGAACAAGTTGCTGTAGTGTAATACAATTCTTTTCCAGAAATAGATTTCTAGATTGAATTACTGTAAAAGTGGAAATTTGCGCGCTACATTTATTTTCGCGCTAAGATCAGCAAGCGCAAAAATAAAAACGTGTGGATATATTCCTTTTGTTTGTAGGTAGTCTATGTAATACAGCTCAAAATCGCGTTTGCAAAGCGCGAACAAATTTACACACGCGAAAACGTCAAATTGTTACAGTATAAAACCCTTTAATTCCCCAAATGGGTGTTTTTCCCCGAATGATAGTCACTGGGGTGCAGGGTGGCCGGCCCCTCCTTTGGACACACCACCACCACTCATGCCATGTAAACCTGTCAAATAGGTTAAGAAGTGCCCCTTCATGCAGCACTCCGATCCGGGATAGTGTACCAAACAAATTGTCAGTGTGGCCCGTCATAAGGAGCCATTATGGGGAATTGTATATTCGGGAAAAGAATCATCCCCAAACCGGGGCGGCGGCGGGATGGGGGGGGGGGGGGGGGGGGGGGAGGGGGGTGTGGGTGACCAATGAGCAGAATGGGTGGGGAGGGAGGGATTAAATGCCTTCTGACTCAGAGAACAAATTGAAGGACTAGATAAATATTCCGTTATAACATCTCAAGGCCAAAATGTTTCAATACCTTTTTGAAGTTTGATATCTCTGCTTAGCACCATAATATAACGCACTCTGTAAAGTTAAATTTTCTATCCCAATATGTTTTCAGTTATATACTGCGATTTATTTTACTGAAGATTTTCAGCTTTAAAGGTGTCGACACTTTTGGGTCTCCCTTTATCTTCATATACAATATGCATATGAATGCGACCATATCTTTAGTAGACAATACATATGAATAAATCAAATTTTGGTTTAC
Source organism: Ophiura sarsii (assembly GCA_035610835.1). NCBI lineage: Eukaryota > Metazoa > Echinodermata > Ophiuroidea > Amphilepidida > Ophiuridae > Ophiura > Ophiura sarsii. The sequence goes on from CM069458.1 coordinate 26,330,832, forward strand.
CACATTCATGCACACATAACACGTATATATGATTCGTTGGGACAACAACAGATATTGTGTCAATGTTCACAATTTTAATTTGTACTATAATATTGCACAAAGCAATAGAATAGAACAAAATTGTATGCGGGGTTGTTTTTTTGGCATTCTTTTTGCCCGTAGATTTTTTTGTTTACATTTTTGCATATTTTTAAAACATTTTTGTAATTTTATTTTTTTACCTTTTTGCATTTTACTTTTACCTTTTAGCATTTTCCCGCGAGTAATACACTTTTGTGTAGTTTTTTAATATATACAGCGAGTAAAAAAACTATAATATAGCACAAAGCAATTGAATAAAACAAAATGTTCTGCGTTTTTTGTGGGGTTTTTCTTTTTAACCTTTTTGCTTAACCTTTTTTATTTAACTTTCTTTTCCCTTTTTCATTTTTTTACCTTTTGCATATTTCCGCGAGTATAGTACACTTTTTTTGTAGTTTTATCATTGGGTGCCATCCTCCTCACGCTATCCACATCTCTTGTGTATACTCGTAAGTTATACATGTATAACATATTTATTGAGTATGTTTACTGAGATGGAAACAAATAAAACTGAAACTGAGCTGAACTGAACTGAACTCAGTGCTGCGTAACTGTCACTGATTTCACGAAGGCAACGCGAACACCGTTGTCGATTGGTGATGCCCTGAAACCATGATTTAAGGACACCATTAAATGCTTTGGACAAAATTCCACCAAACGGTGGCTTAGTGGTGCAGCGCATCAACAACAAAAGGGGAGACTTTGCAGCTATGTTTTTCTTCAAGATATATTTGAAAATGGACAGAAAAATAATAATAATAAAGAAAATATAATTTAGGAGTCATTTTCAATTGTAAAATCTGAATGGCATGATCAATTTTGATCAATTTTGTGTCATTTTTAAAGCTGGCTCTGCTGAGAGTACACTAATAAAATCAAATTGACTTTACCTGCAAAGTGGGCCCCTGTTTGTATGTGCTGCATCACTAATTTCAACGCGCTTGCCTATTTGGAATTTTGTCCGAGGCATTTAACATGATGGCGATAATTATATTTGGTGAAGAGTATCATTAATCTGCTTGATCTAACTTTATCATAATGAGGCAATTCTGTAAGTTGTTAAATGGCATTAAACTTATGGGCAAATGCGACCCATAGGAATAGATGATTATAGGCAGCACTGTACTCATAGCTTAGTCATGATAGTTATATCTAACACTTCATTCTCATCATAATCGTTAGCCGGTATATATACTCCATTTCGCGGACGCGAATTTGTCGTCGCGTCAAATTCGCTCCCGGTTAAGTTTCGCACGACAAATTCTGTTTATACTCCACGCGATAAATCATTTGTCGCGGCGACAAATTCGGGTCCGCGAAATGGAGTATATATCGGGCTTTAGCGAGTGTCATTATATATTATTGCAATGCATTTATCTCAATAGAACCATTACGAGTAGAATGGGTGATGTGATTAGGTTTTTATGTTTGATGATAATATTTATTCGTGATGATTTGCAAGATAATGTCTGTGTTAAATGGTTTTCACCAGGTCAGCTTTAAATAAGGCAGACCTCTATGTCTGAAGCAATATGCAGACGTCGTATATCGCAAACCCAAATCAAAAATTGCTCAAAACTGTATAGTAGTGTGCTTCAAATATTTTTTGTTTTCTTCTTTCTCAACTCATCTTTTATTGTTTGTACCACTTAAACCCAGACGTATTAATAAGAGCTTTCCACGCGGTTATTAATTTTACCATTACAAACGGGGTTTTTTTCAGCCTGAAACCTTTCCCAACTTTCCAGGTCTATCTCAAGGATAACTGAAACAATACTATGTGGCATATTGGGACTTACAGTCATCCAAAAATGTAACTATACAGGTAATAAATGGGTATCTAACTCTAAAAATATATATCCTAACCTAAAAATATTAGATTATAAAGTTGTTGAGAAATTCATCTTCTTTAATATGAGTTATTGCATGCTAGAATCGGGTGATTATTGAGGAATTGACACTCCAAAATGTAAGGCAAAGTCGGATTTTCATTTTCACATTTTTATTTTCTACACGTTGACCCATCTACCTTATCGATTACCGGTAGGGCAATTGGGGGATGCATGCGCAGGTTGGACAGTTGGCCGTATTGTTCCGATGGATCAGTACGCAACACACACGCTACCTGTCATACCCTCCCCCGTGTTGGAAAATGTGAAAATGAAATTGTGACTTTACCTTACATTTTGGAAAGTCATTTCTTCAATATTCAACCGATCCTAGCGTGCAATATCTCATATTAAAGGTAGATGACCCGATCACATTTTCATAACACAGATTTTTCTCAAACATATGGAGATTTTCATATCATATGAAAGATCATATTTTTTTGATTAACATACTGAAATTTGACGGTCCAAATCAGTATGATTACGAAGAAATCGGTGAAATAACATCGAATTACCGCGAAAAGTGGTAACCACTAATATCGTTTTTGTACAACTCAATGGGCACATTTCACGGCATCTTGTGCGTCTAAAATAAGAACCATTAGAGTTATGCAACTCAAACTTTGGAATACAACTTTTTTGAGGATGACCTTTCATGTCGAATAGAAAACTTCAAGTTGAAAATCGGAACATCTACCTTTAAGAGCTTAAGAGCTTTCCACACGGCTATTAATTTTACCATTACAAACGGGGTTTTTTTCAGCCTGAAACCTTTCCCAACTTTCCAGGTCTATCTCAAGGATAACTGAAACAATACTATGTGGCATATTTGGACTTACAGTCATCAAAAAATGTAACTATACAGGTAATAAATGGGTATCTAACTCTAAAAATATATATCCTATCCTAAAAATATTAGATTATAAAGTTGTTGAGAAATTCATCTTCTTTAATATGAGTTATTGCACGCTAGATTAATAAATGATTATTGAGGAATTGACACTCTAAAATGTAAGGCAAAGTCGGATTTTCATTTTCACATTTTTATTTTCTACACGTTGACCCATCTACCTTATCGATTACCGGTAGGGCAATGCACAGGTTGGACAGTCGGCCGTATTGTTCCGATGGATCAGTACGCAACACACACGCTACCTGTCATACCCTCCCCCGTGTTGAAAAATGTAAAATGTGAAAATGAAATTGTGACTTTATCTTACATTTTGGATTGTCATTTCTTCAATATTCAACCGATCCTAGCGTGCAATATCTCATATTAAAGGTAGATGACCCGATCACATTTTCATAACACAGATTTTTCTCAAACATATGGAGATTTTCATATCATATGAAAGATCATATTTTTCTGATTAACATACTGAAATTTGACGGTCCAAATCAGTATGATTAAGAAGAAATCGGTGAAATAACATCGAATTACCGCGAAAAGTGGTAACCACCAATATCGTTTTTGTACAACTCAATGGGCACATTTCACGGCATCTTGTGCGTCTAAAATAAGAACCATTAGAGTTATGCAACTCAAACTTTGGAATACAACTTTTTTGAGGATGACCTTTCATGTCGAATAGAAAACTTAAAGTTGAAAATCGGAACATCTACCTTTAAGAGCTTAAGAGCTTTCCACACGGCTATTAATTTTACCATTACAAACAGGGGTTTTTTCAGCCTGAAACCTTTCCCAACTTTCCAGGTCTATCTCAAGGATAACTGAAACAATACTATGTGGCATATTTGGACTTACTGTCATCCAAAAATGTAACTATACAGGTAATAAATGGGTATCTAACTCTAAAAATATATATCCTATCCTAAAAATATTAGATTATAAAGTTGTTGAGAAATTCATCTTCTTTAATATGAGTTATTGCATGCTAGAATCGGGTGATTATTGAGGAATTGACACTCCAAAATGTAAGGCAAAGTCGGATTTTCATTTTCACATTTTTATTTTCTACACGTTGACCCATCTACCTTATCGATTACCGGTAGGGCAATTGGGGGATGCATGCGCAGATTGGACAGTTGGCCGTATTGTTCCGATGGATCAGTACGCAACACACACGCTACCTGTCATACCCTCCCCCGTGTTGGAAAATGTGAAAATGAAATTGTGACTTTACCTTACATTTTGGATTGTCATTTCTTCAATATTCAACCGATCCTAGCGTGCAATATCTCATATTAAAGGTAGATGACCCGATCACATTTTCATAACACAGATTTTTCTCAAACATATGGAGATTTTCATATCATATGAAAGATCATATTTTTCTGATTAACATACTGAAATTTGACGGTCCAAATCAGTATGATTACGAAGAAATCAGTGAAATATCATCGAATTACCGCAAAAAGTGGTTAACCACCAATATAGTTTGTGTACAACTCAATGGGCACATTTCACGGCATCTTGTGCGTCTAAAATAAGAACCATTAGAGTTATGCAACTCAAACTTTGGAATACAACTTTTTTGAGGATGACCTTTCATGTCGAATAGAAAACTTCAAGTTGAAAATCGGAACATCTACCTTTAAAGCAGAAAAATTTCTCAACAACTTTATGATTTAATATTTTTAGGTAGGATTTATATTTTTAGAGTTAAAAGTCAATTTATTACCTGTATAGTTACATTATTTGATGACTGTATAGTACCACATGTTCATTGCTCACAAAGTTATGAATCTGGCCGTCATTAAAATCTTGGTTGACGGAATGAAAATAAATCACCTTAGAAAAAAAAATGTTGCCTCCTTTGGCTTTGAAAAAAAATGTTGCCTCCTTTGGCTTTGAAAAAAGCTTAAATGTTGCCTCCTTTGGCTATGAAAAAAAAATGTGCCTCTACTGGCAAAAAAAAATGTGTTAAACCCTGGTGGAGAAAGAAAAATAATTCAGCCTGACCCTAACTTCCATGCCCACCCCTGGATATCTAATGGTGCGTCCCTAAAGGCTCTGAGCGCTAGGGATATTAATGCGGTACAAGTATCACGGACCCTTAAAGGGACATTAAGAGACACGATGGAGGCAGCGCCCTCAATTACAAAAATATATGATAAAAACTGGGATTTGTATATTTTTACAATTGTATTACATGTATGAACTTACACCGTTAAGGATTAAGAAAAATCAGCCCTCTTTGTACAACAAAACGTTGATTTAAAAAATGCTGATCGGGCCCGATCAGCATATTACATGGTTAACGGTGGTATTCCAACATATTTAAAACATTGTTTTAATCAAGTTTTGTTGAGATTCCTTTTAGTAGAAACAACAATAATGGCATTTTTAATGTTCAACTTGAATTCTGAAGTAAATTAATTAAAATTTAAAAAAATCAACATGACATTGTGTCCCTTTAACATTTAATAATAGAATGATTCAAATACCTAAATTCTATTATTTTCTAATAATTGGGGTGCCATACGCGATCAATGGATCTGTCTGTCAGTCATCAATGGTGAAATCCATACATGGTTAAGACTTATATTAATAACTGTTATTTTGTGGGATTTGCAGGGTTTTATTCCGTTCAAACGTGGTGGAAATATATAGGTTTTCCCAGTTAGTTTAACACTTTTTTCATTATATTGCATATCTCGTTTAGTTAGAATTCGTCCCCAAAATCTGACTTACGCATTTTGTTAGATAAATTTCGTCAATGAGCATTATATTTCAAAGTATGACCATTTCATTTAATTCATTGGTCATTTCTTTTCATCAAGGAAGGATTGAATTCGTATCACCTGATGGGTAGGGGTCTATGCACAAATATAATTCGTCTTTGTTCATTATTTTTAATACTTTTATCACATATATTCGTCAGGTGTTAGAAGAATAGGCCTACATATAATTGCAGGTTAGATTTGAACCACCGACATGTGTTCTTTTGCCTTGTTGATTCAGATCCGAACAGACCTACATTTCATAATAAGAAACGAACAAGAAAGAAAGAAAGAAACAACAAAATATATATATAGGTTTTACCAGTTAGTTTAACACTTTTTCATGCTTCTAGGCAGGACGTTCCACATGGGACGAAATAAAGTGAACTGAATATGAAACTATTTGATCAAAGACGAAATAAATGTATACATTAGTATAGGTTACCGCTGTATCAGACGAAATGGAAGTGTGTTAGGACGAAATAAAATGAACATTAAATGAAATTCATTGCGCAAAATATGAATATACTTGACCAAAGACGAAATTTACTTTAACAAATGCAACCTTCAAAATTTTGGGACGAATTCAAACTTAACGAGATATGAAATATCTATATACTAATTTTCGGAACATGGCTTTATTAGATAGTTCAATATAATTTTACACTCGCGTCCCTCCTCAACTGAAAAAGCGTGGTAATTGCGCCTCTAATACACGAGCTAATTAGATAGTTCAATGCCCGTTTTTTACCGTTTTCAGACATGCGCAGAAAGGATCACATGTGAAAATCCGAAATGTTGAATTTCTTTTACTCGGGTAGCTACTTTCGGACACAAATTGTGGTTTTCGAAATGAGTGATGACATATGGTCTTCACCCAAAATATTTTCTTCAGGGATATAGCTACATTTCTGTATATGCGGCTGTTTGTTATTCTTAAAGATCGCATAGTAACAAGCATTTATACGTCCGACAAATAAAAATATTTCACGACATTTTCTAAATGTAAACAAAAACTCTTACACAGATCTTAAAGTGACACTTTCACATTAGTAACATAGATGAATGCGACGTTTGCTAACGATAAAGAAACTGGCAGTACCATGTCAACCGTTTCTATGTTGTGCTGCGCGACCGCGTTTAACATGGCGCACGCGGTTCGGCGCACACGTAATGACGCAGACAAAAAGTGTACGCGTTTGTGGCGCAAACCGTGCACATTGTAACGGAGCAGCGTGAAAGCAGGCAGTCCGTACACTCTTAGAAAAAGGATGCTTCAGGCTTCAGGGGTTCTTGGCTGTCCCGTATGGAACCCTTTATATCACCTTAAAAGGTTAAAAAAAGAACCATTTTAAGGTTCAAAATAGGCAAAGTATGGGCAAACATTGGTCTTTCGAACCTCTAAAGGTTCTCTACAGAACCTTTTGGGGCCTTTAAAATCAAAGAACCTTTAAACCATTATACGGGACAGCCAAGAACCCCCTTTGAAGCACCCTTTTTCTAATAGTGTACCCTAAAGCCACCTCCTCCTCTCCGCACTTTCCTTACTTGATAATCTGGATATAAGGGCACATGGGGCATCTGGATAAACGGAACGTGTGGTACATTATCATGATTATTATAGAGTGTCTGGATTATTCAAGGCATCCGTGGTATCTGGATTACGGGGTTCACTATAAAACGAGTCTCAAATTACCTGGATATACTATGCGCAGGTGGGCCACCTGTGATAACTGGATTTTAAGGGTGTACACTCAGGTAGTATCTCGGGAGGCTTTATAGAACCCCGGTATAGAACACAGCAAACATGATAAAGGGACTACATATACTATACGTTAAGGCCCCACATGCCTATTGGAGGAATAATGTATTTAATTATTGTAAATAGGCCAAACAAAACCCGGATGGCACACATTGTGCTCAAGTACATGTGTGGAATGGTACAAGTGATCTTGATGATAGACTCCGCCGACCATAAAACTAAACGACCTACTATAAAACTATAACGCTCAGAACGTAGGCCTACTGAATTACCTGGATACAGTATCTGCATATGGGCAGTGGCGACACTTGCACCAGCACCATATGTTAAAGGCATATTATGTGATCTTTTGCAGAGAGCGCCCTCTATTCGTGATTTTTTTTTTAGAGAGTAGATTTTCTTGCAGATTTACATTTCTGATCATAAATCGTACATATATTCCAAGTTACAGACCGATACGATTCCTAATTACCTCAAAATCATGGTTTTAGAGTGAATTTAGACTAGAATAAAATAAGTTGTCGGATATCCGACAGTTTATTTTCACTCTAAAACCATGATTTTGAAGTAATTAAGAATCGTATCGCCCTGTAACTTGGAATGTTTGTACGATTTATGATCAGAAATGTAAATCTACAAGAAAATCAGCTTTCAATTTTTTTCGATGTTGAGGGCGTTCCATGGAAAGATCACATAATATACCTTTAAAGGAGTAAAACGGGGTGGCAGGGCAATAAAAGAATCGGGGGAGACATTTAAAAGCTAATGTAACTTTCAATTTTGACATTAAAATTCAACTTTTTATTATTTGGGGTACAAAATAGGTAGAGACATGCGCTGACAGGAGTATAACTGGGGGTATTAAGAACACGTTGATGGAGTAGGCCTACTCGGATTAAGATCTTGGGTATCTGTATTATTTAAGAGCACATTGGGCCTAGGCTCATGGTGTATTAAGGGCACCATGTCACTTACATTATATCAAGGGCACCTTAGTACCTGAATTATTTAAGGACATACTCTTGATTGATATTTATATAAACATTTATAACGCTTTGATATTACTGACCTCTGCCTATTGTGACTTTTACTGTCCGCTATCTTCGGCACCCGCGTTTAATTTACTTGACTATGATAAAGTAAGGGCACCTGGGTATCTCGAGATAACGGCACACTGCAGTGGGCCTACCTTGATTATGTGGTATCCAGTGCATTATTAAGGGCACCTGGGGTAACTGGATTAGGGGGTAGGGCTTAGGCCTATGGGGTCCCTGGATATAATGGGACAACGGGTACCTGCATTTCAGGTCTCATGGGAGGCCTACATAGGTATCTGGAAACACAAACGTAGGCCTACCTAGATTAAGGCAATGTATAACATGGATTATCAAAAGCACCTGCGATATTCGGATTATTTAGGGCCCCGTCTGGATTATGTATAGGACATGTTCTTGATATTATTGTATCAAATTTTCTTACGCTTTGTTTACTTATTCCCCGTGAAATTTTCTAGCGGGTCCAGCGCGAAGCGCTGGTGCCCGCTAGTAATGAATAAAGTGTTAAACTAACTGGGAAAATCTATATTATTTGATCACAATATTTTAAGAAAATCTGGAAATCTAGGGTGGTGCTAAGCAACACCATAACCATATCACGATTCGCCACTGCTTCCAATTTGCAAACTTTTAGTTGGGGTATACATTTTCATATCGCATCTAAAGGAAACGGAACAATTTTCTTCAGGCCTAAAATTTTGCAGGGATAATGAGGAAAAAGTAGTACTTCTGATGATAACAAAATCACACAGGTGACAAACATTAACATTTTCCTGCCCCAATCACTTGATATATTGAAATTTAACAGTTTTGCATCACTCCCAAAGCTTTCACAATCTGCTTCAAATTCTTCATCTGATGAACTCATTTTTAGAAGAAGATTAAACTTGATTATTGCCAAAGGAAATTGCCAACATATGTGTTTTATTTAAATAATTATTATTTTTCTAGATTATTATTGTCAATAGGTTTTTTTCATTTTGTTAATAAATGTATGTTCTATCGAATTAAAATAAAAACAAAAAGATCTGATTTTGGCTGACCTTTAAGGGAGCACATACCCAAATAGGTATCGCGACACGCTATCGTCGCGATCAGTCAAAGTTGAGTACCACAATAGTTCCTATTTGGCGGGAAAGAGAGTTATCTTTTGACGGTTTATGATATAATTTTTCACTAATATGTTGTGTTTGAAATGTGTAGTTGATGTTCTGATATTTCAACTAGGTGATTTGAGGTCAATTTTAATTTCACGGACCGATTTACACATGCGGTAATATCCAGACTGGAGACCGAATTTAGGTAGGCATATCACTATGTTGTTATGCGGCGGCTTATATCAAAAAAAGTGCACGGTAATGTCACCTTCATATTCAGATATGTTGTAGAATACCCTTGTGAGTAAAACATATCAAAATTTCATTGAACCAAACGCACTAATATAGAAACTAGAGCCATTTAAGAAAGCCTTTCCTAACAGTAAAGTCTATGGAGAGCGTCTTGGTGCTGTGCTCCCTTAAGGCTGGGTTCACATAGAAGTATACGGTATACGATATACGGTATACGGTATACGGTATACCATTGGCGGAGCCAGGGGGGGGCCTGGGGGGCACGTGCCCCCCGGGTCCCTGGCACCAAAACAAAAAAAAAGGAGAAGAAAAAGAAGAAAAAGGAGAAAAGGGAAGAAAAATGAAGAAAAAAAGAGAGAGAAGAGGGTATAGAGTTCTTTTTTTGTTGTTACATAGTAAGTTTCCATGCCCCACTCCTTATTTTGTACGTTCCCGGCACAGATCCCGGCATATCAAGGCAATAATGGCGTAGCCAGAGGGTTAAGAAGGGGCCGATCGCTCCTTCTATCCCCTGTCCCCCAATTTTGCCATTGTCGCCTCAATTTTGACAAGACAAATCATAGTTAAATTATGACGTTCAAATACAAAGGTAGCATTTTTCGTTGTATGTACCCCTTCCCCCCCAAAATGAATTAATTCAAAATTAAGAAGACCGTTTGAAGGCAAAATGTACCTCAATCCTAGCAAAACCGGGTAAAATAGCAAAATATTTAACAATAAAAGCAGTGTCATAAGGCCAAAATATATCTCAAATGTGGCAAATATGTATAAAGAAGCCAGGGGTTTTCGTAAAATGAATTGTTTTAAAATTTTTAATAGAAGCAAAAATGTATCTCAATCTTGGCAAAATTAATGTAAAGAAGTTAATTTTGCGTGTTTGGTATCTCAATCGCGGCACAATTTATGTAAAATAGCCCCAAAAAAAATTCGCGCGCTATGCGCGCACGTCACATCAACGGTAACTTTAATTTTGGAATCTAGTTTTAAGCCAAAATAGGCCTATATCTCGATCATGACAAAATTGGTTAGTGTTGAGAAGCCAATATTTCGCGCGTTTTGCTCATGTGCCTCGAAATATTCGCTTAAGTTTTATCATGTTTATAAGCTTGTACCAGCGAAAATTGGCAAAATATGTACAATAGCAACAACAAAATTTACGCGCGCACATGCCCCAAACGATAAGACTTGGGACCAGTCTTTGTGTGACTTAACTTCTTGATGTCCGTTTCGGGAGGGCCGAGCGGGTATGTTAAAGGTTGGGTGGATGTTTTAGAACCTCAAACTATTTACATTTCTTTTTAGAAGCTTGTTATCAGCAAAAAAAGTCGCTCAATTATGACAAAATTCGTTTAAAGTATCCAATTTTGCGCGTTAAGCTCGCATGAACCTTCAAATATTATGAAACATTTAGCTTCATAACAAATAAGTATCAAATTTTGTGCGCTACGCGATAATGTGACTTCAAACATTAACTTTAGCTTTACGAAGGCAAGCCTCAATCATAGCAAACTGTAAAATAGCACATTTTTGCGCCTATATAAAAAGCCAATATTGATCGGAAATAAAGTGATTGCTTATCAATAAAATATAGTCAAAAGTACACACCAAATAGCACCAAATGGGTTCGAAAATTGAACTTAAAATCCAATTCTGAGGGGGGGGGGGGGGGGGGGGCGGGGCACATCACACCTCAGACTCTCCCCTGTTCGAGCTTTTAAACCATCTACACTTAAATCAAGAATATATTAGAATAATTATGCTCAACTTCTTTCGTGCATTGATAAAAAACAAAATATTTATTAGAAATGAAGAGGTGACTTTTCGATAAAATGTTGGTCAAAAGTATACACAAAATCGCACCAAATGAGTTCGAAAATTGAAAAAAAATCTTATTCTGAGGGGGATAGGTCTAAATCGATCCCCTCAGACTCCCCCCCCCCTGTTCGAGCTTTTAGACCATCATATACTTAAATCAAGAATATATCAGTATACGCTCAACTTCTTTCGTCATGTTTGTGCATTGATAAAAAACAAAATATTTATTGGAAATGAAGAGGTGGCTTTTCGATAAAATTATGGTCAAAAGTATACACCAGATCGCACCAAATGAGTTCCAAAATTGAAATTTTTTCTACTTCTGAGGGGGGCTAAAAAACAAAATATTTATTGGAAATGAAGAGGTGGCTTTTCGATAAAATTATGGTCAAAAGTATACACCAGATCGCACCAAATGAGTTCCAAAATCGAAAAAAAATTCTACTTCTGAGGGGGGCTAAAAGCAAAATATTTATTGGAAATGAAGAGGTGGCTTTTCGATAAAATTATGGTCAAAAGTATACACCAGATTGCACCAAATGAGTTCCAAAATTGAAATTTTTTCTACATCTGAGGGGGGCACATCCCCCCTCAGAAACCCCCCTGTCCGAGCATAGCTCGGAGGGCGGTGCTGCGCACCGCTTGGATGGTACCTGATCAATTTACATTTTGGGAGCATACCCCCTAAACTTTTCTTGAACCGAACCTGAGTGCCCCCCGGATAAAATAATCCTGGCTACGCCTATGTATACGGTATTCGGTATACGCTATACGGGCACGGCGAGTCACATAGGATAGCACGCGAGCCCTACTCGGTCTATTAAATTGCAATAAAATGAGTACAAAGGAGTCCTATTTTTCTAACTTACCCTATTCTACGCAATACATTGTTTATAAATCGTGATTGGGGAAATTCAGAACGCCTGTACACACGAATTGCAGCTGCTTCCTCCAAACGGGCCGGTATACGGTGCACGAAAATCGAACACGCACGATTCCCGGTATACTATACTATACTACACTATACGCAGGTATACGGCCTTTTCGAATAGTGCCCTCTTATGTGACCTGGTAGTATGAAATTACATTGTTTCGATTCAAGCTATACGCGTGCCCTGCAAAACGTGCACCGTATACCCGAATAGTATACTCCTATGTGAACTCAGCCTAACGGAAGCTGTGCAATATTGATACATTATTACAGTGCATTTGTAATTTTACTCCTGCCTGTAATAGCTCACAAAATGCAGAATATCGCCGCTGCTCTGTCAAAACCTGGTATGGTTTTCCTGCACCTCAACATGTATAAAGCAAGACTGACCAATGGTTATGCATATGAAAGTGTTGTTTTATACATGTTCAAGGGCAAGAGCGCATACAAGGTTTTGTTATATTTATTTTGGCCCTTGAACATGTTAAGAGCAGACTATCCAATGGTTATATATAGGAATTATCACTTAGTAGCTATAAATAGATACAAATGCTGTAATCTGATTGGTTATTAAGCATTTGGCAACTAAGCAATATAAAAACGTATTGCGTTGTAATTAACATTGCTACCAGGCGATATATCCCGTATTGCGTTGTTGGCAGAATAACAACTCTTGATTGGTTAAATTGAGATTTGGGTTGATCCATTATTATCTGTTTTTATTTTTAGGGGTTATGATGGTGGTGGATGGGGAAAAAGGGCGACTGTAAGTGTTGGGTTATGGGTGTGCAAGGGATGAGGAGAGGGGTTAGTAAGATTTCTTTTTGGTGGGTCCCCGTATCATCTAGGTGATTCCCAGTGTTTTGGGTTCCAAGTTATTTAAGCGCTCGCTGAGTATATGTCGGCAAAATGTATATGTTGACAAAATGGCCCTCTTGGGTGGTCCTGAGCATCATTTTGGTGGTTCCCAGTGTTTTGGGTTCCAAGTTGTGTAAGTGCTCAATGAGGATATTTGTAGAGTTGGAGTTGTGCTTAATAAGGTTGACAGAGTGACCCATTATGGTGGTTCCCTGTGTCATTATGGTGGTTCCCTGTGTCATTTTGGTGGGTCCCAGTGTTTTGGGTTCCAGGTGGTTTAAATGGTCAATAGCTGGGTTATTGGTCATCTGGGATGTAGTCAATGAGCTCAAGGGTGGGTTGACATACACAACTTGGAACCCAAAACAGTGGGAACTGGCAAAATGACATTTTGTCAACCAATCTCTTTATTTACCACAACACATCCCAATTAAAAAAACCCACATGAATTGAGTACTTGCACCACTCAGAACCAACAAAACAATACGAACCACTGAGCAAAATGGACAATTTATTCAACCCAACCCCTCCTAATACACCACATCCTAGCACAACTCAAAACTATGTTATTGGGTACTTAAACAACTTGGAACCCCAAACACTGGGAACCACCAAAATAACACAGGGAACCACCAAAAAAGACAATTTATCAACCCCTCCTAATTCATCATATACCTCCACCCAACATATATTTCTTGAACACTTAAACAACTTGGAACCCCAAACACTGGGAACCACCAAAATAACACTAGGAACCACCAAAAAAGAGAATTTTTCAACCCCCTCCTTATTTACCATATACCCCCCCTCCCAACATATATTTCTTGAACACTTAAGGGACCATTCATTATTTATGGTGGAGGGGGGGTTGGGTAAACTATAGGGGGGGTCATGTAACTTTCATATGTTGAAATAGGGGGGTTATGTAACTTTTTATTCTTAAACAGGGGGGGGTTGTGTAAATTTGTTTAAACTATAAGGATGGTGGTGATTGGAGGGATTTTGGAGTGTAAATGCCATTTTTTTTCTGCGCTTCGCGCATATTTTCTTAAAACCTATCGACTTCAAACACTTTGACTATGAGACGACTTCTGGACAGCAAATCGACGATATGGTGGAAAAACATCTATATAATCATCAACGGTCGAGACATTAGAGCCACAGGGTGTATAATGTTACAAAATCCAATTTTATGATTTTAAAAATGTGATTTATTGCATGTTTTTCACCTCATCTCAGCTTTACACCAATGGTCACAAAAGTAGAACGTTTCACTGGATTATACGTTTCTTCTCAGAATGTTCTAACTTGTTCGGGTTATAAAGACTCACAAAACCACCCAAAATGTATAAAAAGGAGAAAAAATGCCAGCTCGCTACGCTCGCCATTACTAATTTCAAACAATACAAGGCGGTTCTCGAACGGCGCGTCTTGAAAAATTTAATCAGCAAAAAGAACACACCAACCCCCTTCCCTACACCAAATCACATCAAGATAGGCCTTACAGATCTTATTTGACCCCAGATGACCTCAGATGACCTTAAAAAATTAATCAGCAAAAAAAACACACCATCCCTCTTCCGTCCACCAAATCCCATCAAGATAGGCCTTACGGATCTTATTTGACCCCAGATGACCTGATGACCTTGAAAATTTAATCAGCAAAAAGAACACACCAACCCCCTTCCCTCCACCAAATCACATCAAGATAGGCCTTACGGATCTTATTTGACCCCAGATGACCTCCGATGACCTCGAAAAATTAATCAACAAAAAGAACACACCATCCCTCTTCGGTCCACCAAATTCCATCAAGATAGGCCTTACGGATCTTATTTGACCCCAGATGACCTTGAATGACCTTGAAAATTTAATCAGCAAAAAGAATACACCACCCCCCTTCCCTCCACCAAATGCAATCAAAAAAGCTGTAAAAAAGTGTAAAAAGCTACTGGTTAGCAGGGGGGGGGGGGGGGGGGGGTCATGTAATTTTCAGTTTCAGCTGTAGGGGGGGTTAGGTAATTTTAACATACGAGTCTCGAATTTGTCCCAACCCCCCTCCACAATAAATAAACTAAACAACTTACCGCCCAAAACACTGGGAACCACCAAAATTACACTGGAACCACCAAAAAGGCATGTTAACCCCCATCCCCTTCCAACCCATAATCCAAAACCTGCCGCTACCCTATCCACCCAACACCACTACCACAAACCCCTGAAAATGATAATGGATCAACCCAAATCTCTATTTAACCAATCAGAGCTGTTATTCTGCCATCAACGCAATACAGGATATATCGTCCTAAAAGCAATCTGCCAACAACGCAATACAGGATATATCGTCCTGGTAGCACATACATGTACAGGATATATTGGGGATTTCCTAAGTGATAAATTCGTTATCCCCTGTTTGATAACGCAATACGGTCGATACCTATGGTTGGGTGTGCTATGGCACCCAACCATAGGTATCTTCCCGTATTGCGTTAGCAAACAGTGGATAACTAATAGTATTACTTTATACATGCTGAAGGGCCGGATGGAGATACAAGGTTTTGACAGAAAAACAACGATACATGGCATTGATATTGCTTAAGAAAGGCACTCTAATGACTGACACGGACTGCATCGTTACAATTACAGAAGACAACAATAATACAGAAATAATCAAACAAATCAAGACCACCGTTCATTCTTTAAATGCAGAAATACTTTGCTGCTTTTTATTTACGACGGTTTGAAATTCTGGATTGGCCCTCTAAGCTCCAGAGCAAGATAATACCCAACAGTGTTTCTAGTATAAACCATGGCAGAAAAAATACACTTGGTCAGGTGACACATAAAAACTCAAATTAATATTAACAGGTTCAAATGATAAAATGTACACACCTGTTATACAATTATACTCACTTTCTCGTTGTCCACTTTATGCGTAGTGGAGGTGGAGTGATAGACAAAGGCATCAAAATAGTTTGTTTTTTTGGTACAATAAGTTTCATCATTCATTCAAAGAATATAATTATTTCTAGCATTATTATTATTTCCACCTCTTGGTTGGTCTAGAAAAACAAATCAATATAAAATGTTATACTATGATACCCAAGGCGATGAAAAAACACCACAACTCTGTTCTACAGGTGGACGAACCTTTCAGTTTAAGAAAACAAATGTTTGAAACAATTTCTTTTTTAAATTTCTAATTTTGTAAATGTTTTCTGAAAAATTTCAAACATTTAAAAAAAGCACACAGATTTAAAAGTTTGTTCGGCCTGTAGAACAGGTTTTATCCCTTGTCACCTTATCCTTGGCCATAATTAACCATTTATATAAAACATGTGGTTTATATAAAACATTAATAATCAATACAAGTTTATATTTACTGTTTTCACATTAAGAACTGCTGAATTGACTATTATTGCATTGTTATTGAGGGTTACATCAGAAATAGGGATTAAATTATATTTCATTTCTTTTTCTAAAATAACAAATAAAAATCTGTAAAACAACCGCTTTCTGATCTCTGATGGGGGCGGTTAACATACTCAATGGTACCGCCATCAAGAGCACCCACCGCACCCCACATGTTATTAGGGTTGACGAAAAGCAAGTGAGTTGCTGGCCTGGAAGCTTAGGTAAGCTTATTGACAGTTGTGAGTAAAAATAATCTTCAAATATGTGTAGATATCAAATTCTTTTGATGTACTGAAGGTGGTGTACTTAAATAAGATGGACAACATATAGAAAGAAAACACACCAACAATCTGTTTTAAACTTTGTTTTTGTAATATAAGTATTATGTATAATCATAAATGTTACTGTGATAGTTTGATTGTCAGTACTGAATTTCTAGACATTCCATAAATGTTGGATAACAAGTTAAATAAAAAATAATTCAAAAGCGGTCTTCAAAATTTGACCTTTAAAACAAAATGATCTACGAAAAGCCTCATGTTTGGAAGGCTGGCAAAATTGACTTATTAATAAACAAATATATTCACAATTTGGCTTAACGATATATTTTACTTAATGAAGTGAAATGCAATAATAAATTAATAAGATTTGAAGCTGTATTTACCTCAGTAGGAAACATGATTCTTGATTATGGTACTTTTCTTAAATCAACTCTTATTTAGAAATGTTAAAAACCCTAACTACATTTGGCAACCTTTGAAATGATTGTAAAAGTTAACTAAAACTGAATTATACTGAGAAAGATTTGTATTTGCCACTGACTCAAATGTGTCACAATATGAAATCAAAAAGTACTGTAGTCTATAATTAAATCAACATGCATAAAAGTTGTAATCATCCGAATGAATGCACTCTCAAAAACTACTCTTAACATGGATTCTCAAAGATGGAAAAAGTGACCCTTATCAAGTATTTATCTCAACGAATCATATGTTTTGCAAAGGATATGAACGTATGAAGTATTTGTGTGATTCTGTTTTGTTAGTATATAGGCCTAACCATTTTGGGGTTATTTTTACAATGATGACATGCGACTATTGGCCCAAGCTACCCCTGTGTGGATTCAGGTTAAAAATACACTTTTATTCTCTGAAATTGGCAATTTTGATACCCTTCACACGGGTTGTGGTAAACAAACCCACTCGTAATCTGTGTTTCGTTCACGCGGATGATTACACTATTATACCTGACTGAGTCCCCTCCTCCGGGATAAAACCATCAGGCGTAAGTAATCACTGTAAATCACAACATCCAAACACAAGAATAAATCAGATCGATCAATCAATATGTCCCACCAGAGAGAATCAATCAATCAAACAATCAATATGTACCGCCACAGACTGGTACAAATTCAATACAGGTGGCAAACAATGAAACGAGTGGCAACAAATGTTTGTTTTGGGTGTGAAAACCGGCAAAAACAAAATACTCGTAGATTGATTGATCACATATATTGACAAATGTATTGATTACATCATGTGCATAGATTTCCCCATTGTGTTTCCAGTGATTAATTAAACGTGATAGACAATGATGTTGGTAATACTACCATGAGGGAAATATAGATGGGTATCAATATGAAGCTGCGTGTGTATGCCATGGACAACAAGTCTATGACTTATAAATTACAACTGAAGATAACAATCCTCAGTCACAAATTAAAGGTAGATGTTCTGATTGCTGGCCCGATTTTCAACTTGCTGTTTTCTATTTTACATGAAAGGTCATCCTTAAAATTGTCACATTCCGAAGTTTGAGTTGCATAATTTTAGAAGCACAAGGTCACAAGAATGTTGCCCATTGAGTAGTGCACCAACTGGCTGGTGGTTAACAACCTTTGGCAGTAATTCACCACATTTTAGCCTATAATTTCTAAATGGAACATTTCTGGCCCCTAAGATTTTACAGACATAATGAGGAAAATATGGGGATTCTTCTGATATCAAAAAAAATCATAGCCAAAAACAAAAATGATCGGAACATACACCTTTAACTACCATGATGACAAAGTATCGTAAATAAATGCAAGCCCAAGTATTTCTTTTGCCAAGAGCCTAACCATAGTACCATCCATCAATGCTGTGTAACATTCACTATAGTGATCACTGGATGTTGCTGCTAAATACTGCAAAAGTGGACATTTTTCATACAACAACATTTTTCCTTTTATGTGAATTTCCACTTGATGTGAATTTCCACTTTATGTGAATTTTCACTTAATATGAATTTCTACTTGATGTAAATTTTCACTTTGTGTGAATTTTCAATTTACATGGATTTCACTCTAGATAATTTTCCATGCTACATGATATTTCACACCCCAGAAAAGGTTGTGCAAAAATGCACAAATATGTTTGCTTCGTGTGAAGGAATACAAAATCGGAATTTTGACAACAGATATGTTTGAATTAAGCCAAGTGAAAAAGTGTATGTGTGAAATTAACCACTTTTGCAACATTCCTAACAGAAAAACATCTGTATCATAAGTAGTCTGATTAGATACGGATTATAAAACAATAAATCAATATCATGGTCATACCACCTTTTGATCGAAAAACACAATTTACAAAACACCCAAAATCAAAATAATTTCTTTTATTACACATAACTTTCAGGGTTTCAAAAAGATAAATTACAGCTAGTATTTAAAACAAGTTACACACAATACCCCAAACAAGTGGTTTCTGGCAAAAGGCAACCAGACAAACCTGACATTTTTTTATCAGCCAGCACAGCTGAGCTGATACTATCTCCAGTTTCTTGTTGTTTACACGATTAATATACAATATAATACATTAAGGCTATGTTATATATTTATAACAAGTACAAATTTGTGATGGACACCAACACTCGTAACAAGAATTTATACTCCATTTACGTATCTCTGTGCAGTGAAGTCACAGCCTATTCCAGCGATCGCAGCTTATACTGCACTAAAATGTTCACTGGGATATGCACTGACATCACTACATGGAGACAGTGCATAGAGTATAAGCTTAATTTGCCTGGTATGAGTATCAATCAAGTCTCAAATGTGATCAAGCAAAATGAGTCGCAAGTTGTAAAAATTAATTTCGAGATACAACCAAACAAAGGATAGAATTGCGTTTGTTTCTATTGTTTTCAAACCCCTTTATTTGCTCATACCTTTGGACTTACTTGTCCATTCTTCCATAATGGGGTTTTCTGCAAAATGTTGCATTGAGTATGGCCAATACAACCAAGTAGGAAACTAAAAATGTGTGATATTTTAGACTTCAGAGTCATTTTGCTTGATCGCATCACAAACATGTTTGTGAATATCACAAGTTTATGTATTTACACACAAGCTACACATTGTAGAATGCGAGTAACTCAAAACAGTTCTCCAGTTACTTGTAATTCAGGGAAACTTCAATGGGAGACATACATGCTATTATAACCAAAGGAGTTACTCAATTACTTAAAAAGAGTAAACTGTCAATCAAATATCTTAACCCTTTGGACATTATTTAAATTATGAGCACAATAAGGTCTATCGCTAATAGGTAAAAATCCATTGATTATCCTTTTCTGATGCATTGTGGGATAGAAAAGGAGCAAATTTTGCCCCAATTTCTATCCCACAATGCATCAGAAAAGGATAATCAATGGATTTTTTGCGATTCGCGATAAGGCTTATGAGCATTAATTCTATTTTTTGCTCGCTTTATCCATATCTTGTTTTCTACTGATTGTGTTGCTCTATACGCCATGAGCGACTTGCGGATTTGCACACTTTATAAATGTTCACTATTATTATAAGTATTATTATTAATTCCAAATGCAAACTGAAATTTCACCCATGAACTCCAGAATATGTTTGTTTGCTTAAATCATGGGTGTTATGTATGAGTAAGATCTTCAGCTCACCACCATTCAACTGATTATGACACCTATTGAATTATGTTAGATTTTTAATATTAGCAATTTTGTGAATATCTTACTCATAGGTAGAGGGTTATGACTGTGACCATTAGGGTAAATCAAATTACAAGTAACAAGTTCTGTTGAGTTCCACATGTCAAGACTTTTCACTGGCTATCTATCCATCATGGGTTTCACCTTCTCTGGCGATAGTCTGTCCTCCTGAGCCTTTCTGTTGCATACAACTTCTAGCCACCGACTCAAACAATCTATGAAACGAATGTCAAAACGAGATATTGTGTGATTAGAGATGAGAGTTAGTGGCACGCTACACTTTCATTCATTCATTCATTCATTCATAAAAGGTTTATTAACAATTGTTATAGCAGAATAACATCTGAATTGCAACAATTTTACAATATAAAAACATGTATAAATATCAAAATACAATTGCACAAGCCCATCAATAATTATTTAAAATATAATATCAAGAACAGTATTTAACCAAATAAATGAACCACACATTACATACACACCTCACAAACCAATCCACCCCACCTGGCATACCTTCTACACACACCTACATACAACCCCGCCCCCCCCCTCCACCACCCCCACACCCCAACACACAGACAGAAACACCTTACGCCCAACACTTACCCACCACGTCCACATACATTCAAAGCAAACTTACAACTCACATTAAATAATTTAAATGATCACGATATTATACACAGCTAAAAGGACGAAATGTATGCGCAGGATAAAAGTTGAATACCAACAAGTGACCAGTTCATTGCACTAAAAGAGCAGTATTGAAAACACTAATGAGTCTTATTCCAGAGATCGGCCATATGCAAAAGAGGACTCTTTCTACATCGTATTGTGTTTACCCTTGGGATACTTAATCTGTCGGAGTTCCTAAGATTTCTTTGATGCACAGAGCTTCTGGTAGGTGGGACCCAACCATTTACATATATGCAAATAGATGCATAACATATGCAAATATTTTGTTAAGTCCACCCGTAGAACAGGGTGTATTATTTCAAAGGCTAGAGTATCATAACCTTTTTTTATACTGATTTTTTTCGAGACAAACTACAATAGGTAACAGATAGTTTGTAAATTCAGATGCACTTCACTTAACTTTTTCAGGGATAGTCATGGCTGAAGTTTTAATGTATGTAAATTTAAGTTGAATCTTTAATTATTGAGAGGACCCAAAATGTATGAGCTGTATTTCATACAACTTCAAATTTGAAAGAGTAGATAGAGTGCTGTCCATCAACAAGATATGCATTGATTTGATCCATAAAACCATATTTGAAGACTTAATTTGCAAAACGTGCTAAGTCCACAAAGTGTACTTTGGAAAGAAAGAACAAAAATCACATTTTTTTTTTAATATGGACATTTTGGATTGGTAGAATTATGCCATATTGCATGGCCTAATCCTAACCTCCCCAAACCAGGTGTTTAACAAAAATCGCAATTTTGGAAGAAAAGCAGACATATAAATCTCTGCGACCTGAGCGGGGATCGAACCTGGTACCTCCAGACCCGAAACCCATATGCAAGCCACGGCTCTCAGCTACTCGCTTGCGCAGTATATTGTGCTCACTATATAAGCTTGGTTGATTACATCATCAAAACTATCTGCACATGCTCTTGGAGATAGGCTTGGCACAAGAAACCCGTCCCACTGACCGACACTACCTGAAAGGTCTGTTTGACCATAGAACAGGTGGGTTTTTTTGTCGTCGCCTGAAGGTGTTGAGGCACAAAGCGACAGGGAGGGGTGGGTTTGACCCCGGGGGGTTCTCACATTGATATGGTATACGTATATGTGCCTACCTTTTGGGGTGCCTTTTCGCAAAAATTGGTATAGCGATGGGGTGGTTTTCATCACACACCAAAGCGCCCAATTGGCATAAATTGGGTGTATTTTGAGGCATTTTTGGTAAAAAGCGCCCAATTTGCGCAAAATTGGGTGCTTTTCTAACAAAATTGGTATATTGATGGGTGGGAAATTGGCCAAAAAATAGGTATAGAGAAAGTCACATTTTCGAAGTCCGGGAGGCACATCCACGTACGATTTTGGCGAAAGAACCCCGGGGGCTTGACCTCTCCTGTTGAAGCTTTGAAATGTTTGAATTAAAGATTGGAATAAAGTACTGGAATTCAGTCTCATTTATCAAAATATCACAGAAAAATAAAATTCTCTCCATGTTTTTATTGCTTTTCTTCAACCTCAAAATATGTTGGCTGAAGTAGTGAAGCATGTTTCTTTCTTTTTCTACTTATTTCACTAGTTTTAAGGCTTTATGCGCATAGTAAAAAATAACCATTGCTTTATTTTTTCACCTGTAGGGCATTATAGGTTGGGGCGGACCTACGTCACGGGGGTGAAAACACTCAAACGCCGGTGAAAACAAAAACAAAAACAATCAATCAATTAATGCAACCGCACATTGCGCCTACTGCGGATCAAGTGCGTAACGCTCAGCGTTGAGTGCGTGCATGGAATGTTTTGTTTCTGAAACATTGGTTGCCAAGCAAATTTGCTAAAAATAACTCAAAGTTCCCGTATGTCCGCCCCTTCCTATAGGATCATATTGGGACCACTAAATGAACGAGTGCCATTCGCCTTTCATACTTACTTTTCAATTTCGGGAGCACAGTGGACAAACTCATGGTTCCAGAACTTGAAGTTATGATTCCTGATGAGCTCAATGAAGGTGATGAGTAGACCCCATGGGTGAGGTCTGTTAACTATGAGACGCTCTAACAATACCCTGTATGCATAGAGAGAGACAAAATGTCTTTGTTAGGCCAAATAAAAAAATTCAAAAGTATCTTGTCATAACTTT
The DNA here is from genome assembly GCA_035610835.1 of Ophiura sarsii. Classification (NCBI taxonomy): domain Eukaryota; kingdom Metazoa; phylum Echinodermata; class Ophiuroidea; order Amphilepidida; family Ophiuridae; genus Ophiura; species Ophiura sarsii. The sequence continues at coordinate 26,354,485 of CM069458.1, forward strand.
TGGGGAAATTAAACAATGCAAAATCACCATTATCAGCATGGTATTACCCGATTGGTTGAGTAACTTTAAGAGGATGAGGCTTTCATAAAATCTTTTTATTTCATGGTTCTGTGGTTGGTTAACACAAAACCTGCTTTAAAAATACTCATTGGACTAAAGTAAATATATTACCAAGATGTCAGTTTTTTAAATATTTCAACAAAAAAGTTATGGGACAAATAAAGATAAATGAACATACGGAATTCCTGAAAAAGGATGCGCTAGGGGATGAGAAACTACTTATTTTTTTTCCTTGGTCCTATTCTGTGCCAATATGTACTTCAGCGGTGCCTTTTTTCTGAAAAAACACAGCTTTATTCTGTAAAAGGTATCACAACTTGTTTCCTGCAGTTCTTTCTAATTGAATTAATGGGTAGTAAAATTGAGTATTAAATTATAAGTAATGAAACATTAAAATGGTATTAAATAAAGATGACAGCTGCATCGAACGATGACAAAATGCCCATTAAAATAGTAATGATACTGCATGGCACCTCACAGCTGTGTTCATGGTGAGAATATGTTATAAGGCAATAAAATTGCTCTCTTTTGAACAGCTGCATTATTTTACAAAATATAAAATCTTATTTCTGTATAATAAAATAAAATGCAGTTGAACATAAAGTGTATTTGTGAAATTTGTGAACGATTACAGTGACATTTTGGCTAAAAGGTAAGTTTTCCTAGCTGATTTTGCAAACTATAAATTCAAGTTTCAGTATAATATAAAAGGAAATGTAGTTGGACATAAAGTTTATTTGTGAACTTTGTGAATGAATATACAGTGACATTTTGGCTAAAAGGCAAGGGAAAAAAAACCCAGTTTATTATAAAGCATGTGTGATCACAAAAATGTGTATAAGGGAAGTTTATTGAGAACTTGTTAAGGAGTCTATAATTGAAAGAATAAAGGTCAATTTTATTTTACTTGTTTAGGGGGTCACATTGGGAAGAAAACATGCAAAATCCTCGTTTTATGGTGTATTCTGGCTTCAGAGGATATATTGATTAGGCAGGGTTTCAAATAAGGAATTAAGAACAGGAGCTACTTTTTACACAAATTTGCCCCTGGTTCACAGATTTTCCTTCAGGACCAGGGCTAATTTTGCCACATACTAGGGGCTATTGAAGGGTAAAATCAGATATATGGCATCCTGAAAATGGTGTAAAGGAATAACCAGGCGCAATTTTTAATGTAAAAGTCGCTCCTGATGACACAATTTACATAACACCCAGGGGCATTTTGAGGTTTAGTGGGGGGTAAATTTGCTTTCTGCTCCTGCTTATTTCAAGCCCTGCGTCTAGAAGGTGTTTGGAAAATCTTCGGTCATGCATGCGCACAGTATGATATTTGACTGACTTGAGGTGCCATCATTTCTTTTAATGGGGGTGTAATTTGTATCTGCGTTTCTGTAGTACCACAAAAACAGAGACTGGTATGATGATAAATAGGTGATACATGTTGAGGTACGACTGTCCAATGGAAATAATACATTACCTGGTAATTTGTTCTTGCATAGCCTCTGTATTTGCCTCGGCAAACAGGTAGAGTAAGGTGTAGCTGAAGTAGAGTGTATGGCTGTTGGGATATCTCAATTGGTTGGCGATGGCATTCAGGAACAGGTATCTACCTGTAATTTCAAAATGATAAAAACAACACTGATTGAACAATTTATCCAACAAACAACAGCTTCTTCCCCTAAAATGGACAACAAAATCATCTTCTTAATATGTTTACTAATTAATATTTAAGACTTCTAACCATTAGGAGACTAAAAAACCACCCTGTTCTAGAGGCAAACGGACCTCTCAGGTACCATCGATCTGGTTTTTTGTGTGTATGTTTTAAAAAAATGCAGAAATTTTGGTGAATTTTCAGCAATTTTCAACAAATTTCACAAATAAATATATATATAAAGAAATAATTTGGAACTATTTCATTCTGTAGTGTTTTCCCGACTTCCGACAAATTTGTTTTGAAGAGGTGAATGCCACCTCCTCTCATCTGGGGTTAAGTAGAAAATAAATAAACAAATAAAAAACATTCTTGTGCAAAACAAGTGCGTGTACAGGGAATAAAGTTAACATACGTACCCTCTGTATCCAAGTCTACAACAAGGTTCTGGAAGATATCCATATGCGACGAATGTGGTATAGTACTCATAGAGGGCGTGCTTCCCTTGCTGTGGATATATGCGATAGCCTGAGATCCTACATAGAGCACCAGTGCGTTCATTAAGGGGATGTTGTATTTCTGACCAGGTTCTTGGGAAACCTGAAGATGGCCTCGTAACTCTGATAAGAATGTGACAGGACTACGAGTCTTTATGTAGGAGTCTAGATCCTGTAAGTAAAACAAAAAAATGGAATATTTGTTACCGAAAGAGCGTAAACTTTGATTCTTGGCATAATTTTGGAGATATGCTTTTATCAGGAAACACGCAAGTTAGTAGTATACAAAAAGACAAATGTATGATGGTGGATGATCAGATTGTGTGCCTGGTTTCAAATTCTAGAACATCCTTCAAGTCTTAAGGAACCGTGGCATGGTTAGGTTATGCAAATTGGTGTGTGTGTTCTAGAACATCCTTCAAGTCTTAAGGAACCGTGGCATGGTTAGGTTATGCAAATTGGTGTGTGTGTGGTGTGGGGGGGGGGGGGGGGGGGGGGATACAAGACAATTTACAGTGAGTCAAAATCATATCCAAGGAAATATATCCAAGGAAATAGGTTACTAAACACTATAACAGCACAGGGAGAGGTTGTAGAGCCCCATGGAGCTTTACCATTGCAGATTCTACCACTACCAGTAATCATGCTACTTATCTTTACTAACAGCAGACTCAACTAAAAATAGTCACCTAGCAAAATCTGTTTTGTTTTAACTCAGGCTAGGAATATGGTAATTACACATGACCACATCAGACATTCAATCATAGAGTAAATTGGATCTAGTCCCTTGCCACCACATAATCTTGAAACCATGTATTGTATCTCGTGTGAGTCCTGCAAGCAGAACCCATTACACACAACTATAACAGGTTTGCAAACTGTGCTCTGACAAAATTGAATATTGAGTTGTGGTGTTGCGGTGTTGTGATAATTGTTTCGTGTTAAAGGTATATGTGACCCGTCATGTCAAAATGGACATGTTGGTGGCATGAATCAATTCTGAGTTATTGTCATGACTTGAAAGAACACATTTTAAGCTTGAAAATGATACCATGTTGAAGGTGATCGGACTTTTTAATCACAAGATATGAGTTCAAGAAGCAATTTTTTTTCAATATTTTCTCTATATTTTACCAAATATATTGGCCTCTATCTCAAAACTGTGTTTACCGACAACATTTTGACGCGGCTGGTCACATATTATGTGAACTTTTCCAGGGGACGCCCTCAATCCTAAAAAAAAATTGGAAGCAGATTTTCTTGCAGATTTACTTTTCTGATCATAAATCATAAATATATTCCAAGTTACAGAGCGATACAATTCCTAATAACCTCAAAACATGATTTAGGAGTAAAATTTGAAAAATAGATTGTACCGCTCGGTACAATCTCTTTTCAGACCATGATTTTGAAGTAATTAGGAATCGTATTGATCTGTAACTTAGAAGATCTTTATGATTTATGATCAAAAATGCAAATCTGCAAGAAAATCTGCTTTCATAGAAAAAAATCAATGACAGAGGGCGCTACTAGGAAAAGATCACATAATATGCCTTTAAAGGTAGGTGTTCCGATTGCTGGCCCGATTTTCAACTTGATGTTTTCTATTCTACATGAAGGGTCATTCTTAAAATAGTTTTATTCCAAAGTTTTAGTTGCATAACTTCAACATGTTTTTTTTTAATTTTAGAGGCACAAGGTGACATGAAATTTGCCCATTGAGTAGTACACAAACTGGTCGGATGGTTAAAAGTGTCTGTATGCCATTTTGAGAAATCTATACATGTACAAAAAATATGCCTTGCTTGGCTTTTGCTGGATTATTTTAAAAAAAATGTTAAAAAAATGTTCGAAGTTCAAAATTACATTGTTATCCCATAGCCTGATTTTTTTATCTGTAGCATCATGTGGTTCTTTTTCTATTTTACACGACACATGTGTCTCCAGGGTAAGTAAATAAGTGGGTAGTCTGAAAGAGCGTGAAACAAATGATGCCAGAGTTTACACGTTATCACTTGCACAGAGTGATGAGATGTTATTGTGTTCTCTTTATCTCACTCTCTGAGTGGCTCAGGTTTGATAAATTGACAGTCCTGGCTGGAGGGGATAGTGAAATGTTTATGTCGGTCAATCACACAATAGAGAAAAGGGTAGGTATCGCAAAGGCAACAAAACAACCCTTCAAGTAGGGTCAACTGCTATAAAGCAGTTTTTAAGGACCTACCAAGATATTTAAGGGGGGTGTGGACTCTCAGGTACAGCCTCCGTAAAACTGCCGTAACTTCTTCAATATTCATTTAATCTTTATAAACGTATACAGTTTTTTGCAGAAAAGGGTTCAATGAATCCAACCATGATAATGAAATTGACCATTTTGGAAAAAATTATAAAAAACATGTTTTTTGACCCATTTTAGGTTTGGAAAAGATAACTCAAAATATATTTGGTCAAATTTTGGCATATTAGTTTTATCCTGATAACATTCCCCAGGGGTGTTTTTTTTATTATTTTTAATATCTTACTTATTTTTTGAGTTATAGACCAAAAAATGCAAACAAATGTGATTTGTTACCGCCAAAATCATGAAAATCACATTTTTGGTCTATAACTCAAAAAATAAATAAGATATTAAAAATTTAAAAAATGCCCCTGGGGAATGTTATCAGGATTTAATATCATAAAACTAGTATGACAAAATTTGACAAAATATATTTTGAGTTATCTTTTCCAAACCTAAAATGGGTCAAAAAATGTGTTTTTTATAATTTTTTCCAAAATGGTCAATTTCATTATCATGGTTGGATTCATTGAACCCTTTTCTGCAAAAAACTGTATACATTTATAAAGATTAAATGAATATTAAAGAAGTTACGGCAGTTTTAAGGAGACTGTTCCTGAGAGTCCACACCCCCCTTAAGATCCAATAAATTTTACAAACAATAGCAATACAAAACAAATGTTCAGAGTTCTAAGTTAAACTGTTATCATGTAGCCTAGTATCATGTGGTCTTTTCACAACTGTTATAAAACTGTCCCTGCATTATACTTCCCCCAAGGGCAAGTAAATGGGGAAGTAGTCTGGAAGAGTGTGAAATAAATTATGCCAAGGTTTACACGTTATCACATTATTTTCCCAATGTTCTCTTCATCTCTCTGTGAGTGGCTCAGGTTTGATGCATTGACAGCCCTGGAGGGGATAGTGAAATATTGATGGAAGCCAATCGCACAATTGAGATACGGGTAGGTATCACAAGGGTGACAAAATAGCGGGCAGACACTCAATCACGGTTAGCTGGATAGGCAAAATACCAAATCCGGGTGCAAATCTTACCATAATGCAATTTCAAAACAAATTTCTGAAGTTTGTAATTAATTAAATTGTTATTATGTAGCATCATGTGGTCTTTTTCTTTTTTACACACCACACAATGTGTTATAAAACTACTCTGGCACTACACTTCCGCCGAGGGCAAGAAGATGAGTATTCTGTAAGTGTGTGAAACAAATGATGCCAGGGTTTACACGTCATCACTTGCACAATGTGTTGAGACATTATTTCCCCACTGTTCTCTATGTCTCTCTCCGAGTGGCTCAGGTTTGACGAATTGACAGCCCTGGAGGGGATAGTGAATTATTAATGCCAGGCAATTGCACGATTGAGAATAGGGTAGGTGGTATCGCAAAGGTGACAAAAATCCAAATGACAGACAGGCGGACTGTCAAGTTGGTCAGTTTATCGGCAGATTTTAAAGTTAATTCATGTAAATATCAATTTCAGAACTTTAGAACAAATTTTATAACATTTTCAAAATGATTAACCCCTCCCCCTTTAAAAAAAACACAGATTTTAATGTTTCAAATGTTCATACAGTTTAACATGACAACGTTTCCCCCTTAAATTTAAATTTGCTTGAGTTAAATTATTAGAAGTTGGTTTGGAAGGTGTTTGGCAGTATGTCTAAGCACATCAGGATGCAAATGCACCTATTCCACAAAGCAGCCCTTTTATGGCAAAAGAATGTATCTTATATGTGCTTTCCTAATGAAATATTTCCTTTTAGCCTGGATTGTGTTAACTTGGTTCAATAGTCCTCACTGAGGAAATGGTTGCAACTTGTAAAGACAATAAAAGTAATATACTGCCTTTTACCACTACATGAATTTTGGAGAAAAAAAAGTTAACTTTGATCTTGTTAAAAGGAAGTATATTGTTAGGAAACTACATATAAGATACATTCTTTTGCCATAAAAGGGCTGATAGGACATGGTAAATGATAGAGGATATCAGTCAATTATTACCAAGTTGAGATGGAGGATACAGATGATTGGCCATGGGCATTTCACACTTGATAATGCAGTCCCAGTTGGTAGGGAAGGAAGGAAGGAGTACAAAATGATCAGATGTGCCATAAATGGCTACAAAGCAACCTAAGACATGATTTTATAAGAATACAGAACATAACTCACAACAAGGTGTGAAACTTGCAAATGGCAAGTTTACAGTCCCTGATTATGAAATCGTACTGAATTTGTTAACGCAATAAAGAATGCGACAACTTTTGAGTTTATTACCCAGGTGTGAAACTCGTAAAAGGCAAATGTACAGTCCTTGATTATGAAACCGTACTGAATTTGTTAATGCATTAAATTCGACAACTTTTGAGATTTATCTGAGGTTTAGCAAAGAAAGAAGTGTAAAATGATCAGACATACCATAAATGGCTACCAAACAACTCAAGACATGATCCTACAAGAATCTACATATTACTCAGGTGTGAAATTCGTAAAAAGCAAATTTCCAGTCCTTGATTATGAAACCGTACTGAATTTGTTAATGCATTAAAGATGTGACAACTTTGAGAATTATCTGCGGTTCAGCAAATGAAGGAAAATGTTATGCAAAATGATCAGATATACCATAAATGGCTACAAGACATGATTCTACAAGAATCAAAATATTACTCAGGTGTGAAACTCGCAAAAGGCAAAGTTACAGATCTTGATCATGAAACCGTACTGAACTTGTTAAAGCAATAACGATATCATATTTTTTAAGGTCTTTGCACTTCATATTAATTATTTAAGGTAATCCATATCAAATATGTGATACATTCTTTCAAAACTAAAAGGCAGACGAGATATTTGAGATCATTTTCACACTCAGCCACTCTTTCTGACTACCTACCCACTTACTTGCCCTCGTGGAAAGGGAAGTGTAGTACAAGAACTTTTTTTTACACATTTGTGGCGTGTAAAATAGAGGGAAAATTGGCTGAACATTTCTCAAATTTTGTTAACAAAAAAACAACATTTTCCATCTACTGAAATAAAGAGATGCTTCCCACAGCCCATCTCACCCCACACAATGCACAGCACTTAGACTATTTGGCCCTATAAAACAATCCTTCTAGATAATAAACACCCAGACTTATAAATAAAATAATTGAAGAAAAACATTACAATTAAAAACAGTCCACCTGCCACAAAGGAGGGGACAGGCCTCATTGTTTTAGTATGTAAGTTCTGCATCAATAAATCCAAGGCAGAATAAATCAAATCAACATTTAATTAGCTGTCCTATATGGCAGCTCATAGAACCTCTTTATATCAAAGACCTAGCAATAATGTATTACAATGTTTGACACCTTTTGGAAATGACACGCTCTATATACCGAGAACCGGATAGGTTTTAACACATTGAACGCATCTTGTTTAATAACCCAGACCTAGGATGACAACATGTTATATCAATTATGCCAAATACAAAAAGAAATTTCTGTTAATCATCTTTAACATTCCATAATTTCACTGTGCTAATAAAATTCCAATTGCAATGCATTTGTGTCTACAACTTGGTTTGATCACTTTTTTGGGGCTATGATCTTTTTTTCACATCAAGATATTTTGCAGAAGAAACCCCATATTTTTCTCATTATGTCTGTAAAATCATAGGGGCCACATATGTTCCATTTAGAAATTATAGGCTAAAATGTGGTGAATTTCTGTCAAAGGTGGTTAACCACCAACCAGTTTGTGTACAACTCAATGGGCAAATGTTTTGAGACCTTGTGCTTGTGCTTCTAAAAATAGAGCCATTGGAGTTATGCAGCTCAAACTTTGGAATGCGACAATGTTAGGGATGACCTTTCATGTAAAATAGAAAACATCAAGTTGAAAATCGGGGCAGCAATCGGAACATCTACCTTTAATAGATTGTGGTGATTTTGGATTGAAAAGATTTTCAGAATGAACAAGAAAAAGAAAAGTGGAAGACAAATTGCCCCCACAAAAAAACACCCAATAAAACCAACAACAAACACCCAAAACCAACAAACAAAAAAACCCAGAAACCAGACACCTATACACAACCTGCAATACTCTTCAATAATAATAAAAACTTGATTTGAGAAATTTACAAAAACTCCTGCGTTGTCAAACATTTATCATTTCTATGTGGCTTCTCAATGATATATGGTCATGACATGAATTATAAACTAACTATAATAGCCTAAAAGTGTTGGAGCATTAAGCATGCTATATTGCCTCATACAACATGGATGAGAGCCAAACAGACAGGCAGCACACAAACTGTCGTGACTGTTAAAGAATAAATAATTAAGCAGGCCTGTCCATCCATCTAATGTGCTATTTGTACGTATCATTTTGTGAACGACACGGACGACTCTCGTTCGCTGGGAGGTGAGGTAAGGGTGATCGCACATAAAAAAGGTGTCATAGTCTGACCTGAGAATTTGATTAAGTTAAGACAAGAAGATGGCTACAAATGTTATTACTTTAATGTAAGTTTTCAAAGTAGACAATCATTTTTGTGAGGTAATTAACAAACAAAACATGAAAAAGTGGTGTGCACCTGATGGTTCACAAAGCAAGGACAAAGGAGCATTTGAAATCCATTAGCCCTCTGTAGTAGTTAGTAGTCTTACATATTAATTTTTATGTTGCAAGGACTGTATTTAGACAAAATTAGACAAATTTGAGGTCGGGTTCATTTTCTATTCTTTTTTCGCTGACAAATATTACTGACAGACTGTGGCATGTCAAGATAAAATAATTGGTATGTCAATTTCACCAAGGCCAAACAAAGAGGATAGTCTGTCTTAGAAGCCCGCCCGCATTGTTTTGTGAAATGAGCTACGGCGCGTATTTCTATGCGCTGAGGCCTAAAAAAACTTCTTCTTTTTTTGTTAATTTTTTTTGTTGATTTTTTTGTTGATTTTCAGACAAAAAGTTTTAAAAAGTTCTCTGAAGCTTGGATGTTAAAAAAAAAAAAATCACAAACCTCATAGCCTTTTTTATAAATTTAAAAAAAAAAAATTGCACAGCACTTAGCTTATTTGCAAAATGTTTCTGAGACAGACTATCTCCTTTATTTGGCCTAATGTCTCTTGTGTGATAATAGTTTAAAATTCATTTTTTCATTAAAACTTACCCATTTCAATCAGAAAATAGTGATATTTTGACAATTTGGGTCAAAATTAAATCTTTAAAAATAAATTAGAGATGGCTGCCGAAGGGCACAAATAAATGGCCTAATTGAAATTTGAAGGTCCACTAATGCCCATAGTATTGCAAATTTAAGATCATTTTATCTGAAAATGTCCCCCTATTCTTTTTGTCCCCCAACTGCAATTCATTTTGTGTAACAGGACTCACCTTTTTAAATGAAGCTGGTTGTATCATTGCAGCAAAGTTAGTGAGAATCCTGGGTGGTTGTGTTATATCCGTCAGCATGTCCACCTTCAGGTTTGGCGTAAACGGATCGGGTAGTCTCATGTTGCGTGGGAATGCACTCAGAATCAGGTTGCGCATCTGGATACAGTTGGGTGGAATCACATCGCAGAAACCGTAGTGATAGTCACACAGGAACTCTGGGAAATCGTGTAGTAAGACGAGCAGCACTCGAAGGCATCCCTATGGAAGACAAATGGCAATTATTAACAGGTGATTGCAATGGATACAACCTTTTTTGATACAATATATTTTGAACAGGGGAATAAACTGAAGATAATTTTTTTTATAAATGTAGTTGTCACTATTTCACTTCAAGTCATGCTAGTCTTCATCCAAGTCTTGGCACAATCTACTTAGTTCCTATTTGGCAGGAAAGAGAGTTGTTTTTTGACGGCTTATGATATAATTTTTCACTAATATGTTGTGTTTGAAATGTGTAGTTGATGTTCTGACATTTAAACTAGGTGATTTGAGGTCAATTTTAATTTCACGGACCGATTTACACATGCGGTGATATCCAGACCGGAGACCGAATTTAGGTAGGCATATCACTACGTTGTTATGCGGCGGCTTATATCAAAAAAATTCCACAGGAAAGTTGCCTTCATATTCAGATATGTTGCCTTGTGAGTAAAACATATCAAAATTTCATTGAACCAAACGCACTAATATAGAAACTAGAGCCATTTAAGTAAGCCTTTCCTAACAGTAAAGTCTATGGAGAGCGTCTTGGTGCTGTGCTCCCTATACAAATGGAAAATAATATATACAAATGCTTACCTTATACAGCAAAGTGGTATGCTTTGGGAGCTCAGCATTGCGTAGGAATGGAGTTAAGAACTTGAACAAGTCTATGAGTAGTTGTGCATACATTGGCCAACCCTGTAGTAGACAAAAATACAATGAAAAGGGGAAAACAATCAATACAAATGGACTGACAGTCAGACAAATTTATTAGTTGTTGAATGAGTATTAACATTAAAATATCTTTCAAGAAAAATAAACTGGTAAATTAAATAAATCATATGGTCATTATTAGTCTTGAACAAATTTGACAGAAAGGTAACAAGATAATTAACCCTAACCAGTAAAGCTATGTTTTTTGTACGTATCGGGGGAAGGGGGAAAAAGTACTATTTTTTTACCCGAAAAATCACCCAGCACCCCCCGGGATTCGATCGCGGGACCATCCGCACCCCAGTCTGTCCCCCTACCAACCGAGCTAAACTGCCAGCGCATATGCGGGCTAAAACTTCCAGCCCACATATGCCTGCGGTAGGTGACGTCATCGATTCAATGCAGCAGCAGTGCATGGAGATGTTTCTGGCAGTGAGATTTAGTGAGATTCAGTTGGGTTAGGGTTAAAGCAGGCAAAAAACATATCTCAATGACTTCACACACAGCCTTTGAAGTTTAAACATTTGTAAAAAACATTTTAATCATTTGGCTATAACTTTTTTACCTATGTAATCATCAGGAAAAACAACAACCAATTGGCCCCACGGTGTTTGGCAATTATGTATCGACATATCCAATATATATATATAGTCTTACCTTTTGTTGTGGCAACATAGCTAGCATACGTGCAATGAATATTCTATGGGAGATAAGCTCTAGCCAGGAGTATACAAAACCAGGTGCCTTGGACGGTCGCAGTACATGCAGAGCATTGCTGAAATGGTAACAAAGATGAGAATTGAATCATAAAATTGATAAAAAGAATGTACATAAAACCCTAGATACGATGTTGACCTGTCAATGACCGACCACCATACAGGCAGGGAAAGACAGGACAAACAATACAAACATACAAAAATTATAAATAATTTAAAATTTGAATCAGGTATGGTGGAGACCCAAAGCCATTGCGCACTGTGTGAAGATCTTTGGGTCATACTTTTAGACATGGGGCTCGCGCGTTAGTTTATTGATGCGCATTAGAAAAACAAAATCTTAAATTTTTTTTTTTTTTTTTCAACAAAAAAAAATCCCAACATTTCACAGATTTTTCAGATTTTCATTGATCACATCATTTTAAATACAAAAAGTAACTTTTACAAGGATTTCAATATTTGATATTTAATAAAAACTTAAATTTAAGAAAAAAAAACCGCATTCCGCATTAGGTTTTGAAAAACTGAAGAGCTTTGAGACAAAAGATTTTTTTAATTTAGCCTAAGAATACACAATCATGTGATGCCCATTACTACTTCATTCATATCACTCTTCAGGGGAGGTCAGATTGTATAATATCCCAATGATTGCAGATTGCAACTCATTATATAGCACATGTGACTGTAAAGCTTAGCATGAGTACCCACGCAATTAAAGACAAATCTTGGCACTAGTGGTGTAAATATTGTGTTGAATACTGAAATACACTCAAACATCACTACACAAGAGTTGATGAATGAATTATACCACAGGTTAAAATCATTTCAACAATTTAATAGCTTGTTGCATCTCATATCTACTTTATTCTTTAAAAAAATTGAAATGGATAATGTTTTTAACTTGGCTAAGCTGGTACATGAACTAAACTTGAGTGGGTTATCAAAAATTCATAACAAAAAACTCAAGATAAAAGGAGACATTTTTCTATAAGTATGCAAATAAAGATGACATAATAAATGAAACACTGGAACATACTGAAACATTTAAAATAAATATCAAGTCCCTAAGTGAAATATAGACTTATGAACTCACCAAAAGGCAGTCATAACCTGGAAGTTGATAGTCTCTAGAATGTTCTCTGGTGCATTGAGTTCATGAAGCAGCATGCTGAAGATACGATGGTACGGTAGCTGTTGAAATTCTGTGTGTCTCACTTCATGATCTTGAAGAAGCACACCGACAACTATACCTAGCACCTGTTATGATGGAAAAATATCCCAAGTGATTGACTGATTGTAGTGGTAACCATAATTGAATTTGATTCTGAGTATATCTAATCCCAACCTTGATTGAATACCAACATATTTCATATACCAACATATTTCATGTACCAACAAATCTGAGTTCCAATAATTGAACCGTAGATTTTTATTTAACCCAACTTATTATTAAAACACCACAAAGAGTCAAAGACTTTCAATTATTCCCCTAATAGCATGTAATGCTTGACTCCCAATTTCGCGTGGTTGTTCTATTTGAATACAAATCTACAAATGGATTTAAGGTTGCAATATTGACTTTTTGTATATCGTAAAAATATAACTATTTTAGTTTAATCAGTTACAAATTGGTGAGAAATAAGTGGTTTTTATCTATACTCCAAGCGTATGTGCGCGATTCTGGCATACGCAAGCATCACACATATGACACTGCGCCATCGTGCGCCATGCAAGCGTTTTGCGCGTGCACGCTCTTTCATACGCTGCAGTAAACAGGTTCGCCAATCTGAAGCTGACTGAACTATAGTTAGTAACCTTACAGTTTCTGAAGACAAATATAAGACAGACAATATCAAAATGGACATGTTAGAGGCCCGACAACGACAAATCAAAGTTATTGGTATGACTTGAAATAGAACATTCTTAAACCTTTTTAAATGATACTATGTTGAATGTAATCAGAATTTGTAATCACAAGATATGATTTGAGAAGCATATTTTTTTCTACTATTTTCTTTACATTTCACCAAATACATTGGCCTCCATCTCAAAACTGTGTTTGCCAACAACTGGTCCTTTTTGACGTGATGGGTCCCATATTATATGGCAATAATAGCATTGCAAAGAGAGTGGGTAATTTTCTAAATACAAGTTTGACAGAGTAAATGTTTATGATCTAAGAATAAGTAGGACACTGGTGTTATGTATTCTTATTCTATACAGCTAGAAAGTTATTTAAAATTGTGCTTCCATCTTCAACTCCAAATATTCTATCAAAATAAACAGGATGGTTGTACACAAATAAACACTGACCTTATTCAACAGATTAATCTTTGTCACAGCATTAGCAGCATCCCCAGAGTGTTTTACCAGCAGAGCGATAAGGCGTACAAAGGCATCCAAGGTATGAAAACACTTAGCCCTTGTCAGGGTGGGCGTATGGGCTGCCTCTGATAGGGCCCTATAGCACAGATCAACACACAGCTCGGTGCAGATACGGAAGAAACGGGTGATGAGATCATCTGTCTTTAGTATACCTTGTTGGTGCATCTGTGGAAAAGGAAGATGGAGTCGATTTAGGAAACATGATATTGGGTCATTTTTTTGGCACATGTAGCTGTTACAGTCTCTGTCATAAACCTTCAATTAATGAAAAATTGGAAATGGTACTCCATGTGACCAACATTCTAAATGAGCAATTATAGACCTTATTCGTAATTGGCGATTTCATGTCAAAGAGGGAGACATACTCGATGTCGCGCCAATAAACATACAATCTCGTACTTTTACTGCAATATAATGAACTGTGAACTTCTACATTTTCCTAGATATTGTCTGTTACCAGCAAACATTTAATTTCAAACTAGTGGAATAGATAGTTTATACTATAATACAGTCAAGTTTATTTCACGAATGTAATAAGGTCAAATATTGAACAGCTCGGAAGTATAAAGAATTTTTATGATTAGTCCAAAGTTCACCACATTGAAAAACTACATCACTCTCGTCTCGGCTACATAACTAGCCTCGTATTCGGAGCACTAATTACTCTGAGCATGCTCAGTTGGATAGCATGGCCCTTTTTTGACGTAAGTGCGCCACTTAAGAATAATGTCTATTACTTTGATTTAGTTACATTATGTATTACTTGTTAGTTAACTTTCATTATTCATGTACCTGATGTAAGCATTTCTGACAATTTAAACTGGGTCAGTGACTTATTAAAAAGAATTAAAGGCAAAGATCCACTCGGGCTAGTTCACGCAGGGTGAACTGGCTTACACCTGTTCATTTGGTGACAGATGAAATAGAGTTAAGATGGAGAAATCTCAACCTTGTGATATTCCCAAAGGATCTGGCTGGTAAGAGTGGACCTAAGGGTTTAATGAAGGCTCCGGAAACGAAATGTTAAAACTGGTAGTACATGTTTATCCTTGGCAGATTACATTAATTCAACGTGGTCTAAAATGAACACAAAACATGAAAGCTATATAATACTGAGGGGTGGGGTGGTTCTGCCTAAACTACACTTGGTTTATCAACCACTTACTTGATTAACAAAGGCTGAGAATGCTTTGGTACTGTCTTTCCCTCCTGCTGGTGAGTGGAACATATTCACCCATTCCCTGAGTAAGTACTCTGTCTTTTCCCTCAGACCTGGCGGGTCATCAAACTCTCTGGCTTGTGAGATGCCAGAATGCATCATAGATGTGGGACCACCTGGTGCCTTGTCAAGGAATGCTGGATCATGGTTCTGTCGCACAAGCTCTATCAGATGAGGCAAGCTGTGGAGAGTGATGGTGAAAAATGTCACAATGGCAATACTTGAGAGTATTTTCACAGGGGTTCAAATAACTAAGTACAAGGGAGATTTTACCAAATATTTTACCTAGAGTAGCTTCAACATAAAACGTCATGTTTGTGTATCTGTGGTTTCTCAGTACTGGCTTTTTTAAAAATTAACCAAGAGCAGGTACACAAGTTGTTATTTGGAGGGTTAGTTGAATTTTAAATTTTTATCTTTCTATCATGCTTTGGATTCTATAATATTAGTCTTGTAATGTCAGTTTTTATCTCTCCGCGCGCAAAAGCAATCCAAGTCTACGCACGCGATTATGGCCACACGCACATGGTTTTGGCCACATGCACACGGTGTTGGTCACATGCACGCGTCACACATTTGTAACTGATCAAACTATAGATGCAATTACTAACGTATTTGTTCAAACTGATATAACTCACCCTTCTGGTGGGTTTGGTGACTGGTTAGCAATGCGAGCAAGGATGTGAAGCGTGTTGTACAAGTCGGCTTCATTAAGGATGTTGCTTTGTTTGTCATCAATCAGGAATCGTCTCACCACATTCATGGCAAATGCTACAGCTGCATAGTTGAGGCCATTCTCCATAGACTGGTGAGAAGGAATAAAGATAACAGAAAAATTCAAAATGTTTAGACTGCAAACGTGAAACGCAAAGTTAAACTACTTGGTCATTGAAAACAGTGATGTCATTATGCAATGGGCCGTGGCTGATTCTAAAATAATAAAAACAATAAAAAACAAATAAATAGCCAAACTTCTTTTTGGGGTGAAATCTGGCTAAAAAGGCCAAATACACAAGCTGGATTTTTTTAAAGAAAGTCAGGAAATTCAGGTAACATAAAACACTTGAATTCATGCAAAAGCCTGACCAATAGTGCGCAAGTGTTGTGAACCTGTTGAATGGCAAACAATGTATCTTCGGTTTGACAATGGAGGACACAGTATTTCTTCTACATGGCAAAAGCCTTAGGGTTGACTAGATGGATTTTTACATGGAGCATAAGGTGTTCACTGATGCTATAAAGTAATGTTAATTACCTGTGCAATATTCATATCTACAACTTGTAAGTTGAGTAAATGTCCTCTTAGTAACTGCTCTATTGCATCAATATTATACTTCTGCTCACCACGGTTCTCAAATACAACTCTGAAAGAAATACAATACAAAAATCCATGATTTGAATCAACAGTAAATAAAGAATAATTATGTTTCAATCAACCACGTTTTGTTTCCACCTATTATTTGAAATAGTGCATTTTCCCAAAAAGTATATTAATTACTATGACAAGTAAACAATTCTTGGTGTTATAATAGTATTAGAGTTTCATTTAAATGTAGGTTTTTTCATGCTATAAAGAAGAACATCAAACATAATACAGGTTTTCATACAAGATTGAAGATCTCTGTCTTTCAAGTATTCATCATTCAATTTATATCAAAATTTACCCCAAACAAATGTATCCCTTACCATTTGTTTCACTGCAGCAATTAAGATAGATACTTTGGGGCTAAGCTACCAATACGAGTAGCTGAGGGCCATGGGTCAGTGGGTGACAGGTTTCCGGCGATTTAGTTGGTGTTTTTTCTTCGAAACTTGTGATCCCGGTCAAATACCGTCAAACGGGTTAAGGTTTATGGTACCAATTTTGTTTTGGTGTTTTTTTTGCGTTTTATTAATCCTAACCCCCCTGAATGCTAAAAAATGTTAATCCTAAGTCCATCTACAAGCGCCTGTGCCGCCTGTTTTCGATGACGTAGTCAACCGAGCCTATATAGTGAGCGCAGTATACTGCGGGAACGAGAAGCTGAGGGCCGTGGCTTTGTGGGTGGGACATAGGGCCGGATGGTCCCCGGATCGAATCCTGGCGATCTAGTTGGTGTTTTTTCTTCAAAAATTGTGATCCCTGTCAAAAACTCTAAACTGGGGACAGGGTTAAGCAGTGACATCAATGCGTGAAGGAATATATGATTTTTTGATTGATACCTTGAGACTTGTTTGTTTGTCCACTGTGCTCCGTAAGCTCTTTGATCCTGTAGAGATTTCAGTACAAGCACATGACAGTCTCTGTATCGTAATCCTAACTCTGGATCCATGGTGCTAGGTGTGTAGCCTTCCAGAAGACCTTCAACAGACTGCAGGGGAAGAGATGAATACAACAATCACAATGTATTTTTGAAAATCCACTATAAATAATCGGAATCGTTCTTTTCCAGGAAATAATGGTAATTGGAGACAATTTTAGCAAAATAAAATGGATGTTTGGCAATTTTGTACTTCAATATCTAAGACAGGGCTTCTCAACTGACAGCGCATAAATATAAAGAAATACATAAGAAAATGGGTGCAGTTGGCGCTTCATCATACATTTTTCTCATAATTGTGGCACTCCATTTAATAATGTTAAGAACCCCTGATCCAGGGATAGGATAAAACAAGATTAGAGTAAGATTAAGATTTGTTTCTTCACCACTTTATGTTATAATAGGAGTAGGAAAAAAAATGAGATTGCATTTTTTCCACCCCTAGGAATCGCTTGTTCAATTTCAACTCACCTTTTGCAAAAGAGCCAGGGCCGTAACAATCTCCCTAGAGTTCCTTGCTAATACGAGCGCTTCTAATAGCATGACCAAGACCTGTCTATGTTGGCTAGCACTGGCTTGCGTTAATGCATGGATGTGTTGTTCTATCTCCTGTACACATTTGTCATAGATCTGCGAGATCTCGTCGGTGGCATAGGACTGCTTAAAGAACACATTTTATGGGGGAAATACAATATATACAATATGGGTAAGTACTAAAATCATGCAAGTCAGTCTCAATATTTAAGTTGTTTGATTGTCCTCCAATAAAAGAATGCTGAAATCACCATTTGATCTAAACGAACTTCATTTTGAAGAAATGTGGTCTACTTTTTTCAATGAGATGGAGGACAATTAAACAATTACTTTTTTGCCTTAAAAACTGTTTCCCAAACTGAAATGTTTTATACCTTCTTGAATAATGAAACTTATTTCCTTGAATATGAAACTTATTTCCTTGAATATGAAACTTATTTCCTTGAGTATGAGATTGCCATTTTAACCTGAGGAATCAAGGCAATAAATTAAATTTGTACCAAGCTTGGCCAAAACATTTCAACTTGTTCAATACCAATCATGCCTACGCTAGTTCAAATCAATTTGCCATGTAATTTGGTTCACTTTTGGTATTGAACACACTATAATAGCGTTGGCAGTATTATAGTCAATGTCATAAATGTTTGGACATAAATTCAATGAGGCAAGCATATGTTACATAATGTCACTATTCTGTCAAAACCTCCATCTCCATCTGGCCCTTCAGCATGTATAAAAGTAGTACATTCTATGCATAACCTTTGGGCAATCTGCTCTAAACAAATTCAAGGGCCAAAAACTCATCTATCAAAACCTTGGTCATGCTCTTGCCCCTAAACATGTATAAAGCAAAACTTCCTATGCATAATCATTGGGCAGTCATACTTTATACATAATGAAGGGCTGGAAAACATGAGATTTTCACAGAACAGTGATGTTGTTACAAGAACCCAGCAGGGATTTCCACAACTAATGAATGTCAATTCCAAATGTATGTCAAATTCAGCCATTGGCACGCATGAATTTGTCAAATTATGCCCAAAATATGGAGTGATTCTGTTATACCCTTCACAGAGGTACTCATAGTGTATGATTTTTAAGAACGACGCATACTACTGATGTTGGTGTGTAGGGTATAACAGAATTATGCCCAAAATATTATGACAGTGACTTAAGGCAAATATACACCAAATGACGACACGTCAGTTTATAGCAAGCATGTGCAACCTGCGGCCCGCGGTCCACATGCGGCCCGCCAGCCTCTTATCTGCAGCCCGCGAAGTAATCCCAAAATTCCCATTGATGCGGCACGTTTTAACCGGAACTCCCTAGGTTACACAAATGGCGGATTGATTTAGTGGTGTGCTCCCTTATAATTAGTAGAGTGACGCGCTGAATTTAGTAAATATAGCTCGAGGCGTGATTACATGTTAAAATCCCTGGTTAAAATGGCGCAAAAGCGAGTAAAAAGAGGAAATTACACGAAGAGAAGCGGGTATTCAATGAGCAATTGGCTGAGGATTATTCTTCATTGAACAAAACAGCGCGTCTCTACATGTATGCCTCATTTGTATGGTGTCTATTTCCTGCTTCAAAGAGTACAATCTGATGCGGCATTACAATTCCTAAGCTTCCCCTCCCCCTATTACCCTCCTCCGGACATGTTTTGGAATGTTTGACATCACTGCGGCCCGTGAATGGATCTCAAAATCACAACGAGGCCCGGTGGTAGAAAAGGTTGCACACGCTTGGTTTATAGTGTGGTGAAATTATAATAGTGAATTCATGTGATCCCTCATTTAGAGATGTCACACACTTCACATTTTCCTCTTATATAGAACAGCAATGTGCAAAATTGGTTCTTCATGGTTAAAATGAAATGTGAGAATAGGCGACAAAAAAAACCAACCCTGATTTTTAGAATTTTTTTTGAATTATTTTTGTTGAAAATGTTGGGGAAATGTTTCCATTTTTTGAAAGTAGCTAAAAATTCACCAAAAAACATCTTACATCTTTTTGGGAAAAACATTTCCTGAATGCCCGAACAACAGGGAGTTATTTTTTCGTCGCCTTACGATGGGTTAAATCTTATTTATTATGACAAAATTATGGTATGCTATCAGATTTCCTTGGACACGCAAAATACAAGAGCAAAGTCACCTTTGAATAACTTACAGAGAAAATGCAAAGGATAGCAAGCTAGTTTGATTATCTGTAGCAATTTTTGATTTTGCTCTATTTTTTATCAGCCAGATCTCATCAACGCGATAGATTTAATGATATTGCTCATTGAGAAAAAAATGAAAAGTTCAAGACTTTGTTAGCGAAAAATATCCAGGAAAATCAGATGGCAAATTATCATACATACACATACAAATCACATGAATGGAAAAAGAAAACGGAATAGATATGGATGATGGAACGGATGATAGTGGTGGTGGGTATTTCTACTGGTGGCGACCGTTAAACCTTTCAACTGTTATTACTGGAAGACATTAAATTTCATACAAGTGTGTTTGCAGAATGCAATTATAGTGCTGGTGCAGAAAATGAAAAAATTATCTTGCGCCAAAATATCAAGCATGATTTGTAGACGATTGTTTTAGACCAAATCATACTGACCGATGTACAGTCAGAACATATCCAAATTCAAGTTGGAAGAGTGGCTTTGTATGTTGTGTTTTGGTTATATTCATAAACATAACAATACCATGACTACAAGGAATATGTGCTTGTTGGTATTGGTTGAAGTTCTCTTAAAAAATTATAGAATGTTTTGGATAATTCTGGTTTTAAATTTCAGGTATGACGATATGCTATATAGTAATTAAGAAGAAAAAATAAAGCGAATAAACTAGTTTCTGTTGATGAGCCAATTCTGCCATGATGACCCACAGTTGATTCATTATGTTTTCACAAACACTTGAATCATTTAGAGAATGGGAATCTTGTCTTTTGTTGAATAAGATAAAACAAATTCATTGATTTCTTTTCTCATTTTGCGGCTGAACATTCCAAGTTGTTTCTACATACACACACATGAAATCACAACTA
This sequence comes from Ophiura sarsii, assembly GCA_035610835.1. Taxonomy (NCBI): domain Eukaryota; kingdom Metazoa; phylum Echinodermata; class Ophiuroidea; order Amphilepidida; family Ophiuridae; genus Ophiura; species Ophiura sarsii. The sequence continues at coordinate 26,375,553 of CM069458.1, forward strand.
AACGTATGGTTAAAAGCTTGAAAATAAAAAAAGGGAAAAAATAGAGAACAAACTGAAACTGACAGTGTAGTTAGAGCTGACGCTGTAAAAACTGACACAAACACATTCTGTTTTAGTTACATACAGTTGATTGTTATGTTACATTTAGAATGTCAAAAATGTGAAGATTCGACAACATTTGTGATAACTCTTCAACTTGTTATTATTATTAGTAATTGTATCAAAAAAGCTCCAGTATTGAATCATGTGTAAGTGAAGCCGATTAGTCTGTGTGCAGCAGAATTATGAAGTGATATCAAAACTGAAAATAGAGTGATGATGTCTCAAGGTGCAAATATGGTAATCACACAGGTATACCAAATGCATAGCAAATTCATAAACTTATGAATATTCACGCCAGGTGTGTTCCAATCAGATGTCACCATTTTGTGAATATGCTAAATTGAGCGCATTTATTGGAAAACCATAAGCGCCATGTGGCATTCAATCTGTACGCACAAATGGTCATCACTATGCGTCCTGGTAACAATGACTTCTGCACCGAGTGTGATTTGTTAGAGCGATCAAGTGCGGGCATTCGTTGACTTGCATGTTGCTAATTGAGTTCTAACACCTCTACTATTATGTGCTCTATAAACAAGTATGCCTCAGGTTAACGAGATGTATTCGTCACAATATTACGACATTAAATACTCATCATTGGCTACGAGTCAAGTTCACATTGAGTAATTGGATTACAGTTATGAATGAGGTTAATGACTTTGATCAGTTGATTTATTGGGTCCTCTGAAAATTCTTAATATTTCACACTAGTTTTGACCCTGGGATTTCCCTCGGTTGGGCCTGTGCCCCTCTGGAAATTCCTTGATACCAGGGCGAAATGTTCAGAATTTTCACAGTGCCCTTTTTCGATACAACCGATACACAGTCATTAAACTCTTATACTATCAGGATTAACT